>BSBM01000753.1:57177500-57590000 GCA_027924585.1 Larix kaempferi
TATTTGTCACTCATTTCTTCCCGCTATTTTAACGACATATCTTTTGGTAGAAAAGATTTAAAATCTGCCTGTCGACTCCACATAAGCGACTCCGTTGGTGATCGATCCTATCATTATCTAGAACCCATGGGGTGCATCATTTTGTATTTAGGTTCTTGATTTTTTTTTTATAATTGCCATCCATGGCTGCTTCTGAGCGGCCTAGAACTTTTGGTTGATTAAAAGTCTTTGACTTCTCAAAAATTATTGGGTATCCTCATCATATTCCTTATCAATCCGATGAAAGGTTGCCTAAATTCGATGGAAGTCATGAAATCTCTGCTAAAAGGCACCTTGAAATCTTTAGGGAAATTTGTAACGAATTATCTATAACCCATGAGGATGTATGTATGAAACTATTGGCCTCATCTTTCCAAGGAAGAGCTGAGCTCTGGTTCTTAAATTTAAAGGCCAATAGCATTTCCGGATATGACATCTTTGAAAATAAATTCTTAGAAGAATGGGAAAGTGAATACGATGACATTATTCTTCAAATCAAATCCAAGATCAAAATCTTCCCCTTTTTGATCCTATTGTTGAATCAATTAATAATCAAATATCAAGTGAATTGTCAACATCCGGGGATGACCCCTCCTGCCCAATTTCTTTTGAGGATGAGTTTTCCACTTTTGAGTCAATCGAAAGTCAAATCCCTAATCATTGTATAAATCATAAGTTTTCAAATTTCTTTTTAGGTAGCCATAGTCCTAATCTTGAGGAAATTTCTGAGGATGAGCCTTTAGTCAACAGGTCTATTGAAGTTCCTCCTTTGGAGAAACTCATTAGTCATTCTATCTTTATTGATCATTCATTTCCTTATCACCTTATTGAAGAAGAAGAAAGTGGGGACATTGACCAAGATCCTTTAGTAGTGATTTCACATTATCATTGTGCAAATAATCAGGACGTTTTAAATGAACTTGTTAATTTTCTCCCTGAAAAATTAAATAAAAATGATCATTTATCCTCACATGAATTTAATGATGAATCAATAGAAGGTCAATCTCAAGATGAGGATGAATTAGTGAATCACACCAGATGCTCTAATCTTTGTTCTACTTCTTATAATGAGTCTTTAAATTTTTCTTTTTCCATCCTTAGTCAAGATAGCTTCATCCAATTCTAAGAATTAGAATCTTGTCCTCAGATTGTAAATATTAGACTTCATAAAAAGCTTGAACTCATTCCTAGAACAAAGAATGTTGCTTTGAAAGGCCCTTCCTTTTGTCAAGTTCAGAGGTCAAATGTTTCTATCCATTCGGGAGAAAGTACATATTTTCAATCCACCCTCCCTGCCCAACTTTTTCAATCTTCTTTGGGTTGGTGGTCTAGTCAGTCTTTTGCTTTTGAAATTTTCAATAGGAAGTATAAGCATAATTATATGATTGGAGAAAAAACACTTCATTTCCCTTTTAAGTCACTTTGGAACAATAAGTCTTGTTGTCAAGTTATCAATCATTCTTGGTGGCTAGAAAAGGTGTTTAAAGATCAGTTTCATCTTTTCTCTATTTTTGAACAACAAGTGGGCTTGAGTTTGATTTTTCATCTTCTAAGCTTTAATTTGTCCCCACTTGGTTTTATTTGATCATCAGTCCCAAGGAGAACCAAATTGAATATGTGAGAGAAGTGAATGAGGAAAGTAGTTTGTGTAAAAAGAAAATTGAATCAAGTGCCATGTGTTTTCCCTCCATCAATTTTAAATAATAACTTGCATAAATTTTATGATCCTATCAATTCTTTGATGAAAGATGTTTGCATCAATCATTCTTCTCCTTGGCATGATTTCTCGTTGCACCATCCAAGCCCTTTTGCAATTTTTGAACAAACTAGGAAGATTGTGCTATCAAATTCCTTAATCTTTAACCCAATCTTGGTTTGTTTTATCAACAGAAATTGAAGAATAATCATTAACCTTTTTTATGAATGGTTCCACTGGATTTATGATTTTACCTAGCATTTGTGCCGCCTGGTTAGAGTAGGTAGGTCTTTGAATAAGCTCATTTGAGCAGTAGGATTTGTGTGCCTTTTGCTTTTTCTGAGTGTTGAGTATTGTGGGTTTTTCTTTGATTTTTCTTTTGATCAATCCTTCTTGTTGAGTTATTGTTTGCGCTGAGTCTCGCTCCATCCTAAGCTTTTCTCATCTCCTGCATGCAATTAAAAGTGGTTAAAAGTTTTCTTGAAGTTCCGAGTGCTTATTGATCGTCTGTGTCAAGTGAGTTGAGTATGCCTTCTTGAAAAATCCTTCCTTCCTCTTGCACAGTAAAGGTAATAAAAATTTGCATATTATGTTAGTTTAGTATTTATTTTATGCATTCTAGTTTCAGTTATAGAATAGATTTCATTTTCAACATTTATTTTATATTTTATCCCATACACGCGTCACGAGATATTTTAGTGGCCATGAGTGCAGATACAGGCGCAAAATAAAAGCTGAAAGCAAAAGACGGTGAGTGTTAGATTGAAGATTGCTGCAGAGCAGTTCGAGACCAGAGATTCAGAGGTTCTCAAACGCTCTCTCCCTTAGAGCACTCGTCCCAGCTGGAGCCAGATGTTCTCACACCATAGTAGCTGGGCTACTATTCTTGCTGAACAGATATCTGCACTTTCCAGAGCTTTGATTTTACAGAGATCAGTTATGATGAGCTGAGTTATTTGACATCACTCACAGATAAGAGCAGTATATGTTAGACATTGAGTAGACCTTGTGCCAAGATTGAGCCTTGAGAGCTTAGATTTGATGACCGGTGTGGCCTTTTGTTCCATACAGTTTCAGTTCAGCGCATAGTTTACCAGATGTTGTTATTCCAACAGTGTTTCAGTTATTTATGGATGATGATTATTTACATGATATGATGTGACCTATGGACTTGTGATTATTATCATGGATTATTATCTTATTGCTTTAGTGATCTTCATAGCATTGACTTGGTATGTAACTCATGATGTGGCAGTACTATCTAAATAACAAAATGAAATATCTTGGATGATTTTATAAAATATAAATTGCATGTACTACTTGCACTCTAAGGTTTTCTGACAATGCTCATAAGTTTCATTACCCTCCTGAGCATGGACATGGTCTTTCCTGACATTCTTGTTTGCTAGCCTAGGCACCACATTCACTTAACTCCATCCATCCATGACCTTCCTTATTTTGGCTTTCACCTTGACTTGCCTTCTAGACTACTTGATATGTACTTCTCCATTTATACCTCTATGTTGGACCGCATCCACGTTTGTTTTGAGTCTCGGCTTTGAGTTGGTGACAGAACTTGCCTTTGCTGAGTTGGATTTTATGCCTAGATCACTCTAGTTGGTTGCCCCGATGTTTGGATTAGTGCAGCATTCCCTCTAGTCACATGAGTTGTTGTTGGCTAAAACTGAATGCACATGTACTACTTATATTGGAAATCGCTTATGAAAACCTATGAACTTACAATTCTAGAATGTGTTTTTCAACACACGTGAATAAAGGCTAAAGCAATGAAATGCTAAAATACCCTGCGAAGGGTATAGAAACGTCTAAAAAGCAATTGGTTAAACAAATGCTATATCTAAATATTGTTGAGGAATGGGGCCCACAAGGAAAAAATCAAAGAAGTGTAACACTAGGGATAGGTTATCAAGTGAGAGGAGTGCAAATCAAGTGGGATCTCACCTACCCATGTCTTGGAAATAGAAAAACTCATCCTCCCAAGGAGTGCGAGCTCACCCAAGGAAGGCTAAGTGCTTGGAAAGTGTGTCAAATGAAGCCCAATCCACACCAAACTGTAGACCCAAATTGCCGTGGATGCTATAGAGGTGGGTTTTCAATATCATACCCAAAGCCAAGCTAGATCGAATTAGATCTAGGAAAATAGAATATGAGGGTTTTGATTTTAAGGGTTTTATGACCAATAAAGAAGAATGGATAGATCTAGGTACATACCTTGAGAAACTTACCTCAATTGCTTGTGGCCACTTTGCAAATTGATAGCATTCCCCTATGTGTATATTTAGGAGTGAGATCATAGTGCTCCAAGCCAAACATCCTCCTCCAAAGAAACCAAATCGTCCTCCTCCTACAAGACAAGATCAAGTGAAACAAGCCAAGTAAGAAAATTATGAAAATGATGGAAAGATGTAATAGAAAGCATCAACTATGTCACGAAGATACAATAATGATACTCCCTGTCACCAAGATCAACCCAAGAGAGAATATGTGGATCCCTCCAACAATAACCCTCTTCAAATCGTCCTCCTCTCCACCAATTCGGCCTCCCTGCAAGAAAACAACGTGTAGCCCCAAGATCCACAATGATACATAGAAGAGATACTGTATATTCAAAGTGCAAAAGAATCCACAAGACAAGAAAAGTATGCTCCACAAAGAAGTATTATATTCCAATATTCAAGAGCTCCAAAGGTGCTTTTACAATAGGGGGTCTCCTCCTTATATAGGATAACAAAGACCAAAACCCTAGATCTCAAAACCACTTTACAATACAACAAGATGAGTGGTTGAGAATAAAAGATCTCATAATCTAATTAATGGCTAAGATGAGCCAATACATAACATCACATGGATCACTCAAAAGAGGGATGACGTCATAGCCTAAAGTGACTCATGGAGGATGACATCATCACCAGGAGGGGGCTAATACACATTGGCCCACCTCATATGACTAGGACATGACTCAAAAAGCTCATGGTGGGGCTAGGAGGCATCAATCCTTACTAGCTCATCACCATGGCACAATAATAAAAATAATATGTCCAAATAATACAAATGATCAAATATTGTCTCCAAAACTGAGAGAGACATGCAGTAAATGCCCTCTTGTGTCCATTGTGGACCCCACTGACTGATGATAACTGGCTGGAAGATAGGGGGTTCACCCTGGAAGACCTCTGTGAAGACCAATTGCCAAAACCTTGCCTCAATTGCCCAAATCGAATTCCTCAATGACCCTTTTATTCCATTTTTAATCTGCCTCAGTAACTATGAAGCTGCTGAAACTGCCACCTAGGGTGTCTGCGCTATCAAATTGAGCCCTCCAGGCTCTCTAGAAGAGGGGTATAATGGTTGAATCAAGTGGCTAGACCACCCCCTCCTCATATAGCGCCCTAGGTGAACTGGCCTCTAAAGCGACTTTGGAGGTCTATATGTTGTCAAATGCTTTTCATGGAAATGTCTTCATAATATCAAGGTGAATTTGTTCTTGTTATTTGCTTGTAATCTCATATATTGATCTATAATTTGCTTAGAAGGCTTTCTTAAGCCCATAGGATGGGCATTTGAATACAAGTTGTCCATTTATGTTTGGTTTAAGTGTGATCTAGAAGGAGTAGACTGTAGTTGGAAATACCTATACTATTCTAATCCCACTTTTATTATGCATACAATTATGATCAAGATGTGTTTATGAGTGATTGCTTGTGCAGATCCCACAGGTTTGAAGAGAGATTTGAGCTAGGTTGCATCTTTCATCTCTTCAAAAGGCCTACATTTTCTAACAAATTGTGTGTGCTTCAGGATCTTTCTAGAGTCAATCTCAAGCATCAAAAGATTTGGCAATAAGCCTAGGTCCAAGGTTCCATCTTTCAAATTCATTTAAAATCAACTTGGTTACTTGTTCCTTAGGCTTCCCATTCTTCAAGCCATCTTGTCTTCTCTTTGAAATCCCTTTGATTTGCTTGCTAGCCCATTCCTTCTAGCTCTCGTCCCCTCTCCTCATTGGCTTCTTTTCCCTTTCATTTTTGTCCTCTTTTCTCGCTCTCGTCCACCCTAGAACAGCTACCTTCTTCCTCTCGTCTTAGCCATTTAGTGCCTCCTTCCTCTTCTTTTTAGTCTCTACCCTTCATCCCATTCATCCTACCTATCTCCATCTAGCTCTCGTCCCACTTCTAGTCCATCCCCTAGTCTCCATTCTTCACTCTTTTTTGCCCTACTCCTTAGCCCTACATCCTCCCTCTCGTCTTACTTTTGCTAGCTCCCCTACACCTTCGTCTTTGCCCTTAGGTTGCTCCTTCTCCCCTTCTCGTCCATCCTCTTTTTTTTGGCCCTAAAAAACACAACAAAAAGCAAACAACAAATTGTTAGTATTAGTTTTGTTAAGTTTTAATAGTTAGTTACATTGTTTCAAAGTTATTAGTGTGGATCTCATGCGTTGTTAATACCTAGTTTCATTTTTTCAAATATTAGATCTAGTTCAAATTTCAAATCTTGTTTTATTTCCTAACATCTAATGGGTATTGGAGTTGCTTGTTTGTGATAGCTTTTTCTTTTGAGAGAAATAGCATTGAGAAGAGTTGAAGCAAAGTGAAAGAAAGAGACTTCTAATACAAGAAGCCATCAAGAAACCAAAGGGACGATCCAAACCGAGATTAGTATTTATCCTTTTGTAATAGATCTTAAGAGTTTGTTTTAATATTTCCCAATTTATTTCTCTCAAAGTCCCTACGAGGGTTTCATTCCCAAGGGCATTTGTACTCTTATAATAAAGTTGCAAGTGGGGTTTTTAAGCCCCCACATTCACTTCCCCCATTTGGGGAAGTCTTGTAGTCTTCATTGAGTGGTGTGATTTTCTAGTTTAGATCTTTAATATGCTCTTAGATTAGTTTCCATTTCAATAAGTTATCTTGGTTACATTTTCCGATTTACTTACCCCCATGCTCTCCCAAGTACGATCTTTGACCTGAAAGAGATTCTTGGGTAGATTAGACTCTGTTTTCTGTTTAGTACTTTACTTTTTTCATCTTGTATTTTCTCTTCCAAGCCTTGACTAGAGAATAGCTAACTTTGGGATTGTATCCCAAAGGCCACATAGTCTTGTGGTAGCTTCTCGTTCCCCCATCAGCTTCTTGTGGACATCCAGCTAGCTGGAAGGTTTCCAAGACTGGTGGCTTCTAGTGGTTGATCTTGTTCGGAGATTGATCCCACTTTTAGATTAAAACTTGTCTTGTAGAACACTAGAGTTTCCAGTTTCATTTTATCTTGCAAGTAGTATTGTTAGCAGTATTCCATATCTTACTGATCTATTACATTGTTTAATCATTTCAAGTGGAAATTTATTGCTTTTACAACACAACCACTGTTTGCTTCCTAAAACGAACTAAAGTCTCTTGAACTTGGCCAAATCCAAGTCAAGAGCACCCTCTATCGGAGGGCATTATTAGTCTTACATCTTTTCCTTACATTAGGCATTTGTTAATTAGCAAGTCTCTTGAACTGTGGTCATAAGATCAAGTCAAGAGTGCTCTCTATCGGAGAGTTGAACAAAGTGCTCTAATAATAAAAAATTTCAACCCATAATCCCCTTTAATTAATTTATCTTGGTCTCTGTCCTACACCCGTATGCTCTGCCAACCGGAAACGGTTGGGCTAGTACTCAGAAAGGTGTAAGACTTGTTAATTTCACAAGCGATAACATTAATTAAAATTTTACCCAAAACCCCAACCAAGACAAAATTACTGAGTTCTTCCTGAAGAGGTGGTGCCAGGAATCCAATGTCAGACTCGAGGGCGGTCAAGCCGCAAGCACACTTGCCCTCTTTGCAATCTGGGTGCTCCCAACCTATCACCTAAAAGGTTGCCAGTGTTTTTATTGGTTAAGGTTCCACTCCTTTTGATACCTTTGTTCTTAGCCTTAATAATCAAGACCACTAAAATCTTAAATTTACCAAGATAAGCTGCAAAACGTTCTCAAGAATTTGTTTCTCAAACACTTGTATCAAGCTTTTCAATCACTTTTACATTTTTGACTCCATAAGGCACTGGTCCTTGATCACAATATTTCATTTGCTTAAATATCAATATTGGAGTACTTGTTTTAATTTGCGTAAAGAGTGATTTATTTCTTATCCAAGTGTATCTCTCATCTTCTATTTGCAACGTGGATTGCGTTATCTTGTTTTTCATTAAAGTATTATTGTGTCTCTCACTTTCAAAAAAACTCCTAAACAACACCCATCCGCATCACATCACCAAAAACATTTTTAAACACACAAGAGCCTTAGACAACTCTTTTTAGGGACTACCCCCCTTGGCTTCGTTAGGAGTTTGCCTAAACGAAGGAGCTAAGATTCAGGTGATAGTACCTAGCTCATTGCTTGCCCCCAAGGCCACACCTCTCTCACTTGTAGTGAAGAGACAGCTTTCGAAATATTTCCGCTGCTGGTGTGCAGTTTGGCGGACAACAGCATGTATGGGAGATATATAAAAATAAAATTGAAAATGAAATCTATTCTAAAACAGAAACTGAAATGCGTAAATAAAATTTTAATCTAACATGGCATATACATTTTATTCGTTTTACTGTGCAGGAGGAAAAGAAAACTTTTTTTAGGCAGGTGAACTCAACTCAACTTGCACAGGAAGCCACAAAGAACACTCAAGAAAACTAACCCCTCTTCAATGCATGCAGGAGGTGAGACAGGCTTAGGAAGGAGCAAGGTTCAACTCAAAGAACAACTCAGCAAGAAGACAACTCAGCCAATCAAAAAGAAAAGAAAAATGGCAATACTCAGCACACAAATCCTACTGCTCAAGCGAGCTTATTCAGAAAACTACTCTCTAAACAGGCAAGCAAGGCAAGGCAAGGCAGATAGAGTCAGGGATGATAATCCCTTAACTCCCTCTAGTTGATCGGGAGTAAGATACGATGGCCAGTCCCAATAGTGAGGAAACACTAATTATCAATGCACCGCTCAGCAGTGAGCGGTCCAACCCAAAAGTCACTAGATCCCCTGGATCGCATGTAAAATAAATCATTAGGAATAACGACCCTATCAACAATTTCAAACCTTCGGTGATTTACAGACTGAGGGATGGCTTCAACATTATGAGCGGGAATAGGTTGGATATCAGAATTGCCTTGGGGCTAAGGTGTGACTATCCTCGAATTCCTATCAAGAGGAATTGCATCAAACCTGGGAGACCCACCGTCTAAAGGTATGGCGACCCTACCAATCAGGACCTCTCGAACTACTCTCCTAGGAGGATTCTCAACTCTTGGTTCTTCAGCTTGTGAGTGAATGATGTATTTTGGAGTTTCTCCCACGGTCCAAAAGTCTCTATCAACATCCTCTTCTTCTTCTGCATGAACTGGAGGTGGTAGATTTTGGTTTTCAACACTTCCGCTACTACCTTCTCCAGATGGGACAGGAACAATCATACTCTCTAAAGCTGCCAAATGATCAGTGGGAAAAGACGAATGACTAAGAACGGCACTAGAAACACTCTGAGCTCCCGTGTCAAAAGATGTTGGTGAAGAGGTAGGAGTGTGAAATGAATCTGTGGAGTTCATACCCTCTTCACCAATAGGTAACTCACGGGGAATGAGGAAACTAGGGATGCTAGGATAAGATGAAGACAAACTTAACCTATTGTGTTCTTCCTGAAAAACAGCTAGGTTATTCAAGGAAAAGTCCTCTCCAGGGGCATCATGGATTAAGGCATGCTCTTGCCAACTCATGGAGTTGTCATTTACTTGCCTCAAAACTCCATCTTCCAAGGACAAATGGGACAAGTGATCAGGAACATCAGAAAAATGATAATCAGTTGGTTCTTCATCATTCCCCTCATTAGGGGAAGGATGTGTTCCTTCATTGTTATTTGCCCAAGGAGTGATATGAGGCAAGCCTTGTCTTCCCATTTCCATGTTGAGGTCAACCAAGAATAGACATTCATGGACCGTTCTAGGTATATACTCACCCCTTATTATTTGATCAACGTTAATCTCAGAAGTATTTAGTTGAGTGATGGGTTCAGGTTGTTCAATGTGTGGCTCCACACAACTAGGCTGGTTCAAAGCCCTAAGTTCTTCCGACACTTCACCTCGAAGTGACTCAAGGTTAATTTCTCTAACAGCAATAGCTCTTTCCCTTTTTTCCTCGGAAGAACTATCATCTCCAAATATCTTCTCTCTTTACTAGAATACTCATTGTGGCCACCCATGACCATGAAAATACCTTCTGGTAATAACTCACCCTCGCCATACGTGTTCCTTACACCATCCTCATAACTTTCAAGATGACCATCGTAAAATGGCTCCCGATAGACCCTAAACAATGACCCATCAGAGTTGGGGACAGTAGCATATGATAAATCCATCTGAAGATGTCCCCCTAGCCCAGCAGACCACTTCCTACAAAGGAGCATTCCATAGGCTGGAGGGAGATTTATGACTACTATGTCCATTAGCATGGATATGTCGGGGGATGAAAACAAGTCAACTCTCAAGTTTTTAATCAAGCCAAAGACTTAAACTGGTCTAGAGTCAATTCCACACACATTCCCATAAGGCCTAGTTATTTTTAATCCCATGGCTTCCATGACTTGCAAAGGCATCACATTCATGGAGGCACCAGAATCCAACATGCAATTATGAAGAAGGGGATCACCAATGCGAAGTGTAAGATAAAAAGGTTGGTGACCACCATTCTTTCTCTCGTATAAGGCAGTTTGTATGTTAATGGGAGGGTCCTCCTCTTCATCAACCATAGCACTAGGTGTTGAGTTTTGAAAAGATGAACCTTCACCATTGCTTGTGGCGGTCTCAGGGATACTCTCGAAAAACTCTACCACTTGCTCTTTTATTGATGGGATTTTCATTAACTCAGTGAGTGGGACGTTATGCATAACCTTGTCCAATTCTCTTTCAATGTTGATATCCAAGTCATACTTGGGAAGGGGAATTGGCTCACTCATTGGACTAGGCAGCTCACTACTTTTCTTCTCACTGAAAGGTGTAGGCTTATGGCCATCCTTACTTCATTGATAGGTTCTAAAAGGAGCTTGACCACTACTACTGGCTTGTTCAGTGGTATAGATGGGAAAACTAAGACTAGGTTTTTATATGGACTCTTCCTCATGATTAATCAAAATTCTTCCAAAGTCCTTGTCAAAATCTAAGTTGTCAACCCAATTAATGTTCCTTGAAGAATCAGGAGCATCATCACCATGAGTGGGATACTCAGGATTATCCAATCTTTGCTCTTCATACCAGTTTATAACAGGAGGTTCAGGTGAAGCTTGGCTCACAGGGTTTCTTCTATCACCTTCATTAGGTTTCTTTTGTTGGTTCCAATAAGGCTTAGGGCCATAGGGCTGCCTATACCTTTCCGCCTCTTTGCTCTTAGCTAGATCCCTAGTCAGGAGAGTTAGATTCTTCATCATTTCATGCATGCTCTCCATCATCTCATTGGGATCTTTAGTAGGCTCTTTCCCCTTCCTAAACTTAGGCTCGGATCTAGAAGAAGAGGCACTAATTAGGTCAAAGAAATTTTGCTTCCCCATGGAAGCAGCATTTGCTTCAGTCTTTCTAGCATTACCTTGTGCCACCTTCAAGTCACTAGGGTCCTTATATTTTAAGTGGTAGCCAAGGTAACCCTCATAAGCATTGAGATAATGAATTAGGATAGCTTGATCAGGAGGCCTAATGTTGCTAGGAATGTTGGCCACTACCCTATCAAAGCGAAAGTTGAACTCTTGGACAGACTCATTCTCTTTCTTTTTTATTTCAAACAATTGGTTCAAAAGATAACGTCCATCCAACTTGACAGACCACTCTTGCTTGAGTTTATTGGCGAATACATCGTATCCATTGATTGATGATGTAGGAAACGATCAAATCACTTGCGAGCATCACCCTCCAAGGATGCAAAGAGAACCCTCATAAACACATCTTCTTCTTCAGCCCCATAAGCTTCCATGTGAGCCCAGACATTGTCTATGTGGTCCTCGATGGAGGTCCCACAGTTCCCATTGAACTTTGGGATCTTTTCGAAGTACTTGTCGGGCATATCATGGGGGGCACTTAGGACTTGGGAAAATTTTAAGGGAGAGGCTCTAGCCTTGTTTCCAAAAGCACGAGCAACGGGAGGATTGTTTTGAGTATTGCTTCTAGAATTAGTTTGAGTTCCAGCCATTGGATTGATTGGAGTTACATTAGGATTAGGATTAGGAGATGAAGGAGGAACTGAATTGAACAAAGGAGATCCCAAGATATGGTTTGGAGAATCTGAGTTAACAAGTTTCCAAAAGAAATTGGATGATTGAGCCTTAGGATCTCTTCTGTGATAAGTGAGTGGGGTTCCTTCCAATTGATTTGGATTTGATTTACTTCTAGTGCTGTAAGGGTGACTATGAGCTCGCTCCTCAGCGGAGTGACAATTTGGAGTCGCCAAGTAAACTTTTAAACTCTTCTACCAAGATGTATGTCGTTAAAGTGTAGGGAGAGAGTGAGTGACAAATAGATGGATATGCTTTTAATTAAGGATTGAAATGATAACCATCTAGATTAATCCGGATGCGATAAGATATGAGTTATGCATGGATAATCACAGACACCTAAGGTAAGCCTCTACCTCCCCGGCAACGGCGCCAAAAATGTTATCACACAACTTGTAGTTGTCCCTAAAGGTATCCCATTCGGGACGGTAGAGGATATAGACAACTAAAGAGGTGACCCAAGAGATGCCACGGTTCCCAATGCAAGCTGGGAGTCACGATAACCGAGGCACTCTTCACTTTAGATCTGGACAAGACAAGATCAAGGGGGAGACCCTATAGCCAATCAAGGGAGATTAGCCAAAGCAAAGGTTCCTAGGGAAGTGTGTAAATTGAGTTACGAAAACCAATGCAAGCTTAGGTGGACCCAAGTTATGATGTTGTTGAAGAGGCTTAAGAAGTGACATGTGTTTCAACCAATGATTGAGTTAGGCCACCTAGGGAGATCAAAAGATAGATCTAGTACCATGAAATACACAAGTAGGACCCACTTCCTTGAAATATGGAAATGCCTCAAATGGGACCCACTTCCTTGAAATATGGAAATGGCTCAAATTGGACCCACAAGGTGAAGTTAGGTGTGATATGGCACTAAGGGGTGTTTGAAGATGTGGATCTATGGATCCAAGGTAGACTAAGCAACACCCACATATGGGCTCTAGCACATGACACAATCCCCAAGGAGTGCGAATTGACCCAAGGAGACTAGTGCCTTGAAATGAAGGGGTAAATGGAGTCCAAAGTATGCCAAAATGTAGATCGGGCTAGTTAAGGGAATTATCAAGGTGGGTTTTAAGTGGCATGCCACAAGGTAGGCTAGATCTCCATAGATCTAAGGTTGAAAATGCATCACCCAATGACCCAAGTGGGGCACAACGCTCAAAATGAGTAATGGGGCCCACAAGGCAAAAATCAAAGAAGTGAAACACTAGGGGACCTTTCTTATACTCTTCGAGGAGTATTTTTAGCATTTAATTGCTCTTGCCCTTTACTCACGTGTGCTAAAAAACACATTCTAGAGTTTACAATTTCCATGGCGAATTTACAAAGATTTCCAATAGGTAATACATGAGCTTTCAGTTTTAGCCAACAACATCTCAAGTGACTAAGGGGACTTCGACCAGTGCCAAACATCGGGACAACCAACCAGAATGATTTAGGCCTACAATCCAACTCACCCAAGGCAAGTTCTGTCACCAACTCAGAGCCGAGACATTAAACAAACATGAATGCGATCTAACACAGAGGTAGTAATAGGGAAGTCCTCAGTATCAAGGAGTCAAGAAAGACAAGCCAAAGGTGAAAGCCAAATCAGGAAGGTCATGGATGGATGGAGTCAAATGAATGTGGTGCCTAGGCTAGCAGACAAGAATGTCAAGGAAGACCATATCTATGCTCATATGAGGGTAATACAACCAGTGAGTTTTGTCAGAAAACCTAAGTGTGCAAGTAATATGTCCATTTTACAATTTATAACATTATTAAGAGAGTTCATTTCATTTCAAATAGTTTGCCACATAATGAATCATATACCAAGCTAATGCTGTGAAGATGACTAAAGCAACAAGATAATAATCCATAGTCAATAATCAGAAGTCCATAGGCTATATAACATCATAACAATAATCATCCAAAATCATCTGAAACACTGTTGCAATAACATCACTGGGCACTGAACTGAAACTGTATGGAATAAAGGGTCACATCGATCATCATATTTGAACTCTCAAGGCTCAGCCTTGGCACAAGGTCTAACAAAAATCTGATATACAATATTGCTCTGATCACGAGTGATCTCAAAATATAAGCTCATCATAGCCAAGCTCTGAATAATCCAAGCTCTGAAATGTGCAGATATCTACTAAGCAAGAATAGTAGCCCTGCTACTACGGTGTGATAACAGGACCTGTTATCACATATATAGTAGCCGAGCTACCATACATTATTTTTTTGATTCCAGTACACTATTCAGCCAGTTCCCTTACATTTGAGATGCTGAGATGAGCATCTATTGGATCACTATCAGATTGTGGACAGCAGTATATATTCCCCATGCCATGACTGAGTCTCAGGACACTCAGAGAGATGAACGATGTAGCCATTATACCATTGATAAAGAGCAGTCAGTAGTGCCCAGAGTTACAGCAACAGTTTCAGAGGATAGATGATGGTACAGGTTGATGAGTATTCAGGTATATGACTCAGCAGGTATATCATTGTGTTATGGTTATATTGCTTTTATACTTATTCTCATAGCATGTCTTAGCACCTAGTGTCATGATCTGGCGATCATATAGATATATGGACCTAGTTGAGCTTATTATATATATTATATTGTCCCTACTCAGACTTAGAAGTTCACTATTCATACTCATTGGTTTTACCCTCCTTAGGGAGAATAGAGGTGATCAATCACCATACCTTGGCTTGCTAGTGTTGGCTCCATTATTCATTGTCTTCATCCATCCATTGCCTACCTTTTAGTTTATCACCTTGACTTACTACTTGACTAGTGGCATGGAGGACTTTTCCCCACTATAGCCTCTGTATTGGATGAGCTTCCCTATTTATTGTGTCTCGGCTCTGAGTTGGCGACAAAACTTACCAATGGTGAGTTGGAGTTCCTTGGAATTCCCCCTAGTCACTAAAGTTGTGTTGGCTAAACCTGAAACTTTTAGTGCTTCCATGAATACAAAATCTGGAAAAAATGAAATGTTATATCTTTTATGAAAAGCCCATTCATGCAATGTGTTTCTAAACACACATGAATGAAAGGCATGTCAAATGAAAATGGCCATGAAAATAAAATGTTATATCTTTTGGAAATGTAAATACCTAGGTAAACAAGCTATCCATGACACGCCTATAAGTGCTCAGGTAAACAAGTGCCTTAAAAACACACCTGCAGCAGAAAGCCTAAAATAAATGTAAATCTATGTAATGTGTTTATAAAGACACATAGATCAAGGCTATGGAAACTTCAGGCCCAAAAGCAATGGAACTTAAATGCTATATCTAAATTATTGCTGGCCTTATTTGTATTATGGATTGTGCGCATCTGTTAAAGGTGAATAAACCCTCTTTGAACAACTCATCCATTTGTGAGACACCGCCATTCCCTGTGTTGTTGCTCATTCAGTATATACTATGGTGTGTATTCCCTTTCCCTTTGCCAAAGTGTCACAAAGTTAAATCAGTCAAGTCATCCCTTAGCCTAGCCAGTTATTTTAGCCTTCACCCTTCACTAGCAAATTGATCACAGCTATGAAGTGAGTATGATCTTGAAAGTCTAGTCTGAGTAATAATAATAATTAATGACATTATATATTTGGATTTAGATCGCCAGCAATGATTACTTTGTGTTATAATTGTTATTTGAATAAGTTGTAGAGCATGCATTAACCTTTGACACTTTGCAACAGCTTCTGATGATGGTCTGAGTTATATTTGGTCATGTTGACTTGGTCAAACCTAGTTTGACCAAGGTCAACCATAGGACATGAGATGGTTGGACCTCGTGATGATATGGATTGATGATATATGGTCTATGTACATGTACATGATGATTCTATGCAGCAGCTACAGGGTTATGATGATGATTCATGGTTTACAGCATTATTTGATCATATACAAATTATTATTAGTTCACCTGTTCTGGTATATTTGATATATATTTTGATCATGCAGAGACTCATATGGTGTATGAGTACACATCTTGGATGGATTAGGACCTTCTGAGTCCAATGAGACAGTCTGTTTTCAGTTCCGGGCACTTACAGTGATGATTGAGCCTCAGTAGGCTATCCCAGTGCAGTTTTGGTCTGTCGGAGGCCCTATCAGAGCAGATGTGTTTTTTGTCCGGTTACCTAGGGCGCTGTGCTTGGAGGGGGTGGTCCAGCCACTTGTTTTTACCATATTACCCCCCTCTCGGACACACTAGTGCCCTCACCTTGACAGCGTAGGCACTCCAGGAGGCAGTTTGGGGCAGTTTCACGCTTCCCGAGGCATTTCAGGATCGGTAGAAATGGCTATTGAGGAAATCGATTTGGGCTACTGAGGCAATGTTATGGCATGGGATTATCAGTGATGATGGATTGATGTCTTCCGCACCTCCTCCAGCAGTTTCAGCTTCATCGGGGCCCGCATCCATCACTTATGGCACTTTCTGATGATTTCTGAGGTCTTTTGAGGCCTACGATTTGACCATAGAGGCACGATTTGGTATATTGATGACTATTTTATGATTATTGTGCTATGGGGACTAACCAAGGGTGGATAAAATTACCCCTTGGACCCACCATAAGCTTCCTATTATATTTTGTCATCATGATTTGGTGGGATTCCCCTCTTCTAGGGCGATTTTGTCCACTCATATTATATTTTATTAGTGATCCATGTATTTTATTGTTGAGCTCATCTCAACCATTGATTAGACATTTGTATCTTTTAATCTTAGCCACTCATTCAAAAAGTGGTTAGGATTTTGATGCCTCTCCTTCCTATTTAAAGGAGAGAGCTTCTCATTGTAAAGGGACTTGTGGCTCTAGATTATTGGAATAGAAAATTATTATTGCCTCTATCTCCAGTGTTGTGATGAATATTTTTGGTGTTCGTTCGTTGGTTCTTCCTTTGCACTGAGTTATTGGAGATCTTGTTTTGCCATATCTTTTGTACCACGTTTTTGCATCTACAAGTGGAGGCCGATTTGCTTTGAGGAGGAAGTATTGGTAGGGGAAGACTCTCCCTACTTCTTCTTTGGATCTCTTCGTTCGTAACAGAGAGTATTACTGTCCCAGGACCTTCTATTCTATGTTATCATTGCATTTTACTTGTATTTCCTCCATACTTGACCTCTCTTATTGAAATCGATTTTCCTTGGATTGACAGGTAGAGGAGGGCGCACTTGTGGGCTAGGGCATCAATTTGGCAAGCAAAATCAACAATCTCTCATTTGATCTCTGCGGGAATCTTCCTCAACATCAAAACATCTCTCTTCATCACTCAGGTATGATCTCAAGGTAATTTCTATCTCCATGATCTATCCACTTGTCTAAAACATCTAAAACCCTAATTAATCAAAACCCCCATTTTTACATTTTTTCAGATCTACTAAGATCTAGTGGCTTCTTGGGTAAGATATTGAAAACCCACCTCTATAGTATCCACGGCATCCCGGATCTATAGTTTGGTGAGGATTGGCCTCCATTTGACCCTCTTCCCAAGGCATTTAGCCTCTCCAAGCAAGGGCGCACTTCCTAGTTTGGTGAGTTGACCTAGATCTAGTATGTGGGTAGGTGAGATCCTGCTTGATTCATGATCTACACATCCAATAACTTACCCCCAGATTGTCACTTTTTTTATTGCTACCTTGTGGGCCCTATTCCACATTTTAAGGGATTTAATCCCCATTTTGGACCACTTGGTATCTTCAAACTCAGATCTAGTAAGATCTAGCCATCGGATTGCCTTGAAATTGTGGATCCACACTCCTACTTGATTAACCTACCCGGATCTAAAGTTTGGATGCCATTGGACTTGTCTTGACCCACTTAACCCACATTTTAGCCTCCTTGGGTAAAGTCGCACTACCTTGGAGAAGGGAGTTGTCCCACTTCTAGGATGTGGGTACTTGAGATTTCAGTGGATTTGGAACGGAAATAATTCAAAACCTAGGTCTAGTAGGTCACTTTGTCAAATCTTGCCTTGGGGATAGCATTCCTTGTTTTAAGGGATTGTGGTCCACTTAGGTCAAACCTAGATCTAGACCTATTCATCCATCAAGACTTTAATTGCCCACTTGTCTCATGCAGTTATTGACCACAAGTTAACTTTACTTTGACTCCATTATCCCAATTCCCAAGGCACTGGTCTCTCTCCAAGTCAATTCGACTTTCCTAGATTGTTGGATTAACTTGTGGTTTGACCCTTGTGTGGTGAACTAAACCCTTGGATGTTATCATGTATCATGATCAAGCTTGTCACTTGTACTAGTTAGCACCAATTCAACCCCTAAACTACCCTGCATTGGACACGGTTCCCAAGGCAGTGGATTTTGTCACATTGAACTAGTACATCAATCCTGGACCCTATTTCACAAATCATAAGTCATTTTCACATCAATAATGAACCAAAGCTATACTCATTGAACCCCTCACTTGTCTTGTGACTTCATCCTAAGGTCTAGGATAAATCATACACCTTACTTCACTTAGAATTAACCTGATTTGGTGTCTTGGTTTTGATCTCTCCTATTGGGAGTAGATCGGGTCTCCCCCTTTGTTGTCTGGGCTAGATAACATAAAGCGAAGGTTGCTTCGACTGGCGTGACAACCATATATTGGAGGTCGAGGTGATCGTGGTTGCACCTTTTGAGTTGCCCTTCCCTATTGCCATCCATGAGTGGATACATCCATAGGGGTAACTACAGTTTAGGTGATAACAGGACCTTTGGGTTAGCTAGTCTTCATTTGATTGGCTAGAGTCTCCCCCTTGATCTTGATTAGTCTTGATCTAAAGTGAAGAGTGCCTCGGTTATCGTGACACCCATCTTGCATTGGGAATTGTGGCATCCCTTGGGTCACCTCTTTAGTTGTTCATTTCCTCTACCATCCCGGATGGGATACCCTTAGGGATAACTACAAGTTGTGTGATAACAGTACCATAAGGGTGATGCCAAAGAAAGTGTGTGCATCCATAGAATGTCCTTGTATATATCTAATAAATCACTTGTGCCATAGGGAAATTGTCTATCATGTGCAACTAAATCATGATGATGTAACCTAATGCAATATGAGGGGTAACAATGCACACAAACAAATACATCGAGAAACTAGTCTTGTAATTCTGAAAGGCATTAACCTCAAGTAAAAGGCATGTCTTTTTGTTTCCCTTGTGTTGTAACTAACATCTTATTAGCTTGTCTTGTAACTAAAATTTCATTAGCTATGTTTTAACAAGCATCGACTCATGTTTCATTTAATATTGAATACTTTATAACTAACACTATTATTCTGCAATCTATTTGAAACTAACATTTCATTCATATCAACTAGTGATCTGAAACTACTTACCCATTGGTACCAATAGTAAACATCTTTAAAATGAAAATCCTCCAGTGACTCTCTAGTTTCTCTTTCAGGCTAGAAAATCATATATATCTAAAACTCAGAGATTCAAAACATATATAACAAGATTATGGTTGTTAAGTAACAAAAATTCAACCCACAACTTGATGTCTCTGGATATCATATAAATTGACAATATACCTTGGCAATTAACAGAGTTACCTACCAAATAACTGAGTTCTGGATAAAATAGAAAACATTTACATGAGACAAGGAATGCATAATTGAAACAAATACTCTTCCTAAATATGCTGAAAAAATCTAGCAATATGTTAATACCATAATCTTGCAACACCAGTTGAGCAACCATCTCCTGTAGGCTTAATACATAGTGTTGGAGCATCTAGCATGCTGGTTAAACTATGCCAAAGATCTGACATTGAACTTGCCAATAATTCTTCTCTGCTTCGTACCACCTTGTTTAGTGTCAACACCCCTAAATTTGACAGCTATGAAAAACAGAGTCATATCAGTTAAGCAAACTGTTTGTAAATATTTTTCCGTAAAGATAAGACATATTTTTCGAAAAAAATGTGCATTCAATTAGCACACTGACACAAATTATATTAACCATCCCCTTAAGCTCTGTCACAGAATATACAATGTTGGTAGATATAGTTTCAATAATTGAAATTACACATAACCTGTATTTCGAACCTTACAGTTTTACATAAGCATCACTACAAGAAGCTTGAGAGTGGACAGATTTGAAAAGGTCTTGCAAGGTGTCATTAGAGGGTATGTTATAGTCTGACGAAGTTCAAGAGGGCATGCTGAAATAAAGGCTAAATGTAAAGCATCAAAATTTGCTCATAGCAAAACAGACAAGGCAAGACAGTGTTTATTCAATGCAATTTTAGGCAGCGTATAAACCCTCAGAAGGCTGAACTGCTTTCTCAAAAGACGGTATGCTTAAATATGCATTGATTAGTCACCTTGCATGTAACCACTCTAATGCTTGCATGTAACCAGACACTGTGGGGACAACCTTGTCTAATGTTTGCATGTAACCACTCTAAACCTCTGGATCCATGTGCAGTTTTCTCTTCACCCCAGTGCTTGTGCTTTCATCATGATGTAGAAAAATAGTTCGGTGTAAGGACATATCCTAAGGCATGGAGTGGACTATTTAACTTTGCCTGTTGATTTTCCACCTCTATACATATATAGTCATACAGGTTTACATCTCATCTCAACAACATCTTTAATTTGGCCTAGCATGGTGCCCATCTACACATACACCTCTTCAATCACTGGTTGATCTAAATCTGGAAATCAAATCATGTTATAAATGCTGCTGTATAGGGTCCCAACATTGGACCAGGTATTTCAACAAACCTACTTGGGACCTCATCCCCGGCACTCGAAAGTACTGTAGTAGCCCACAGTTTCTCAACGCTGCGACACATTGCGGATCATTTTCTGCTTACACATCATCGAGCTCACGCTCGCGTTCTCTCCACTCAAGAACCATTGTGCTCACTCCAAACCTGTCAAGAAGGGCATTTTAACACCTTTAGAACTTTGCCCAACCATCAAAGAAGCTTCCATTTGGCCGACGCAGAACCCGAAAGGGAGTTCTAGGTTCTGCGCCGGCAGCGCATCGTCCAAAGGGACGTTCTGCGCCGGCGCAGAACCCGAAATGGAGTTCTGTTCCGGCAGCGCACTATCCAAAGGGGCGTTCTGTGTCGGCGCAAACCTCCAACTCAACCCCAAAACCTAGCCAAATGGAAGCTTCTTTGATGGTTGGGCAAAGTTCTAAAGGTGTTAAAATGTCCTTCTTGACAGGTTTGGAGTGAGCACAATGGTTCTTGAGTGGAGAGAACGCGAGCATGAGCTCGATGATGCGCAAGCGAAAAATGATCAGCAATGTGTCGCAGAGTTGAGAAACTTTTGGGGTTGAGTTGGAGGTTTGCGTCGGCTCAGAAAGTCCCTTTGGACAATGTGCCGCCGGGACAAAACGTCCCTTTGGAAAGTGTGTCGCCGACGCAGAACTCCCTTTCGGGTTCTACGCCGGCGCAGATCCCGAAAGGGTGACCTGTGCCGACCCGTGAGCGCAAATCCCCCAACCCAACATGCCCAAAAACTACCTAAATGAAAGAAAATGCAAATTCTAATCCACTAGAAAGTTAAAGAGACAAGTTTAGGGTTACTTGTCGCTGACGACACCTGAAATGATGGATCACAGCTCCCGGAATCAGCAAAAGAAGAACGGCTCCAAATGGCACTTTTCACCTCTCCAACTTGGTAAAAAATAAATACTAATTCTTTTTACTATTTGCCCCTATTTATATTGAAAAAGAGCATATTCCCTTTTTAATTTATTCTAAAGTGGGTTATTTTGCTATAGTTGGATTCATTTATACCCGGTTAATCGTTTTTGACCTAGTTTCGAAGCTTGCAGGTGAGGTTAAGTACCACTTTGATCTTGTTTCTCGCGGTTGTAGTCTTTTTGCACATATTCTCAGGTATGAACGACTCATCGAGCGTCTTTTTGTCATTATTTCGCTCATTAAATTCAATTATTAATGACACCGAGCTAACTCTTTGTTCTTTCTCATGCTCGTGAAACAATGAGATTCGAGAGTAAATCACCAAGTTATAGTTTATCGCTTTTTCGGTCTCGTTAAACTCCCATGAAAAAGGAACACCCCGGAGTCTTTTCTTTAAGCTCTTTTCAGGCTCTTTAAATATGAAAAGATCGCCAAGTGAACTTGATGCGTTCACGCTTGTAAAAGTATTTGAATGATCGTCTTGCTGGTGATAGTTTACCCTTTTCTCGGACCAGGGAGCACTACTTACGAAAAATGAATACTCTTGCCAACCATGACTGGAAGAGTCCTCTCTCGTGTCGTTTTACCCTTTTTCGGGCGAAGAGGCTAACTTTACGAAAAAGGACCTTTGGAGTCTTCTTTAGTTCTTTTCCGACTCTCTAAACATGAAATGACGCCGATTTTGCCTTCTATGGACTTGTTATCACACAAACTCTAGTTGCTAAAGTAAGGTGTCCCAACAGGGATGGTAGAGGATGGACAGCTAGAAAGGTGTAACCAGCAATAGCCAAGTCATCCGTTCAAGGAACGGAAGTCACACCGGACAAGGCTACTGTCACTTCAGACAAGGCACGTAGCCAAGTCAGAGGGGAGACCTCGCTCAACCAGTGATGGTTGAGAGACAAAAATACACACAAATCCCAAAAGAATGAGAGATGAAAACAAGGAGTGAGTGCAGGTGAGCTCGTAAGTCTAATCTCAGCCAACTGATGGACACAAGTAGTGAAATATTGGTAATGTAATAAGTGACCAGCAATCAAGTATGATTAGAATAGATTAGATTAAAGATCAAATGGCTGAAAATAGTCTAAGGATGTAAACAGGCTGGAAGTGAAAGAGTAGAATGATCTTGCCCAAGGAAGTGAGTCAAGCAGTGAAACGATAGACCTGAGCAAAGATAAATTAGCGTTTAAACTTTAAAATCACTTTCAGCAAACGAAACTTGATTCCCTAAGATAAAATGACGTTTTAAACTCGAATCAAGAGTACCCGCAACCCAGAAAATTACCCAATAGTGTGATTGGCTAAAATGCCCAAGGAGGGCGAATTCAGTGGATGACCAATGCCTAGTTCTATGGTAAACGGGGTCGGAATGAAATGAAACTTGGAATATAGAGGTTTAAGCACATATCATTAGTGGGTTTTAAAGGACAATTGATTCTAACAGTGGAATTTTAGTATTTAAATTTTTAGGGTTTGTTTAAGTAGTTTTTGCAGCTTAACACACAGAAATGGAATTTGAAGCTATGAGACCAGCAAGAGAAGCGTACCTGAGATGAAAGAGTGTGGTCGAAATGGCTTGAAGACTAACTCCAATTCAGTGGTGGAGCAACCAGCAAGTTTGTGTGAGCAATTTGAAGCTATGTGACCAACTTCTGCCTGGATACTTGCCACAAATGAGAGAAATCAGCATATGCAGCAAATAAACAAGTAATAACAGAAAATTAATGGTTGAAAATGAAAGAATTGACAAGCTGAAAGCAAAGGCAACTCCCTTGTGATTATTTCGAAGGAAAAACACTACAATGGAGCTCCCACTCCAAGTGTAGCGCCTCCCTCCAAATGGCCAATCTCCCTGCAATTCGTGTTAGTCATACAAGGGCAGTAAATTCATCTAAATCACTCTACAAGCAATGGAAATCAGCTAACAATCAAAGCCATGATCATCCACACAAGTTCTCTCAAGAAACCGGAAGAAGAATGTCTCAATATCACTCAAATGTCAAATGTACAATGTGCCAAGAGGAGGAGAAATGAGGTGAGTGTCTTCTCTTATAGAGAAAGACCACTCTCAAACCAAATTCCCCCCAAAACCAAGGGCTGAGATTAACTCTCTCTCAAGCCCAACGAATGGTGGAGATTGCTCTCAAGAGGGGGGGCGAATTACCCTCAAAAACACCCATGTGGAGTGAGGGACCCCTTGTGGGGCCATACAACAATCAAATGAGTGGTTGGGGGGTGCCTATCGACTGTTTTAGCCCTCCATACCACTTAGCCAAAGTCTTAATACATTATATTTGCAAAATGTGAAGCTCTACATAGTGAAAAATGTCCAAAAATGGGCCAAATCGCCCCTTGTGATGAGCTAGGCCAAACGAGGGCCCCACAACATAAATAGAATGTCCAAACATAACCAATATTACCTTAGGAGACCCCCTTATGTTAGCCAACCTTTGCATTTGCCATTTTTCAAAAGTTACATTTGCCATATTTGATTTTCCATTTTATTTATTGTTGGTTTTTATTGTTGAAGATGTAATTTGGGCTTTTGACCCACTTATAGTGCCCAGCTTGTCGAACCGTCTATTGCACTGCGATCGTGGACCCCAAAAATAGTAGATATGGTCACTTGAACAACCCCGAGCCATCACTTAGGCACTGTTTGCCCAAAATCCATGATTTTTAATTAAAACAGGTCATTAATGACCAATAATAATTAAAAATCTCATCGCTGCCTCAACGTTTCCAAAATCTTATGCTTGGAGGTTCATTTGGGACCCCAATAGAATACAAGTGACCAAAATTGAAATTTCGATCGCAATATTTTTTCTGGCCCATTTTTGGCCTAGTCAACCTAGTTTGACCAAGTCAAATCTGGTCAACATGGTGTTGGATGAATACCTGTATGCAATATGAAGCGATAGGCTTCCTTATACAAGTTAGTACATTACTAAACAATAAAATGTCAATATGGTGATCAAAAATACATAATATCTCAAAATATGAGGCCCATGGTGAGGTGGGCCCACCACATCCAAAAGACTCAAACTAGTATGCACAACCTATAGACTTGACCACCTAGCTAACTTTGGGTGAGGTGGAAAATAAAGTGAAGGATAAGGGATGACAAGGACTAAGATCACGTGACCCTTTGAATAACTCGAGAAAGTGGGGTCCACTAAGATAAGCATACCATGACGGTACACGGGGAAGGGCGGTGCCTCACAAATGGGTAGAGTGCAGGGAAACCGCCACTGGTCATCTAAGAAGCATCTCACAACTCACATCTGTGTCTTAATAAGACTTCGTGAGGATCTTTTCTAGAGCCGCCAAACTGGGTGTCCGACAAACCGTAACTTGAGACTCTAGGGGACAATCTTGAGCTTGTCCCTTGCTCCCTCTCACCTCCTTGCCCCGCAGGACTAGGTGAGGAAATAACCACTACAAAGCTGATATGTACGGCTAACCAGTGTCCATGTGTGTTTACAAACACATTGCATGGATTTTACATTTACATTTCATACTTAGCCTTTTTGGCTAGATCTTACATTTACAAGACCCTTTTGGCTTGCTTTACATTTCTTCAATTCTTCATTTCTTCATTTCTTCATTTTACATCAAGGCTCTTTTGGGCTACATACATATCTCAATAGAGATAATCAAGGTGCTCATACTGCAGAGTAATGGGGGTGAGCATAAATGCTTCAATGACAAATGGGGAACACCCGGTGAGGCTACACAATCCTATACTGCATTGCAACATCGGGGGCAACCGACAGGAGCAAATCCTAGGTTTGAGAGTGCATCTCACACACTAAAGAGCCGAGCCACAAAAGACAGGGAATCATGGCATACTCAGAGATCAGTGGGGAAGGGGATCCTCAAGGTCACAAATCAGAATCCAAATCGGGAAATATCAATCATGAATGAGTCGGATGGGTGGAGAAGGTGAATGTGGATCCAAGTTAGCTGCCTAAGGGGACTAAGTGACCAAGTCTATACCAATAATGGGAATGTGATCTGGTGTGCATAGACAGGAGCCTACTGAAGCGGGTGGACTGACATCACCAAGGGCCAAACACATCATAATAACAACTAGATCACCACATCAACATAATATGTAAAGTCAGTGTACTATCATGAATAAACAAGTCTAATCAACAACATAAACAATAGAACATCAAATGCTATACCTGCTGCTGAAGCTGACTCTGAAACTGGATCTCAACTGAATCCAGGAATAAGTGGTAAACCAGTAATACTCTGTAGCACTCTATCAAAATATGGCTAGGCAACTGTCTCAATGGGCTTAAGCAAAGCCTGGCAAAGAAGGGTACGTCTGTAGGCAATAAAGTATACATGTCTAGACAATACCATAAAACCATCTGTCCCCACTGATATGTCTACTAGGGGCAATCTGAACAAAACTGTGTGCCTCCTCTGAAGGCATCTGATCTCTGATCTGGAAAAAAAAAAGTATAGTATGGTCCCCGACCACACAATCTGCAGCATGGTAGCTCCATCTAACATGGATGTAATAACAGGACTCGTTAAAATCTGACATTGAAGGGCCCGTCATGGGATGAACCCCTCCTTTCACGGGTTCGTAAAACGTTTGGGAGTGGACTCATCTATGAGATGAGCTATATCGAGTATCTGTTTACCCTCCTCAAGCTCGTTAAAAAACAAGTGAGGCACTCATCAGTCATGATGGGGAAAAAGGAAATATTTTGTGTTACACTTTATCTATGGAATTGCATAGTCTCTCTTGAACATGGCACTCCTTTACATTTGCATACAGCACTTCGATCATCTGTTTTTCTTCGAGACATACTGATTCCATGAGTCATGTCACTCCTTTGGGTCATCCAAAGAATGTCTCCACTATCAGTTACATTAGGGGTCAGCACTGTTCTCGTCATGTCAATACTGCCAAGTCATGCCATGCCCATGTTCAAGAGATGTCCATCGCTCATCATCTACCGTCAGTACACCTTCTACCATGTCGGTCTACCTTGAGTCAGTCTTGCACATTACTCTACCATCCGATCTACTCCAACCATCTGTTATCGAGTTTCGTGTCATTGATGGGGGATTCATCATGGCCCTCCTTCGACGGATTCATCCTTGTCGACTTCAACACATCATCCGAGGATTGAATCTAGAAACCAACCAAGTACCTTGGGCCTGCATGCCTCAATGGCAAGTTACCTCGCTTTCACCATGAGTTTACATCATTGACTCTTGATTGAAATATTTCATCAAGCGTTCGACCTCAACTCATTTATTCACGCTTGGTGATATGTACTATGATACCGTGGGGATTATCGACATTAATGGTGATTTCCCTCACGCTTTTTAACGGTATACATTAATGACCGGTAATCAAGTGGTTTCTACCATGTTCGACTCCAAAACATTGTAATCACATGGATAGATTCATATCATTGCGGGTTCGGCTTGAAGACCCTGGGGAAGTCATATTCTACCCAGGTTGCGATGGAGATTGTTTGAGTCATATTACACAGATCCACTTTTGTATTGGTCGTGGCTGTGTTATCATCTCATCATGGATCTACGATTGTGTCTAGTAGCCATGATTGTGTTCAGTCGGTCTTTACTACCATGGATCTGCAATGTATTGGTCGGCAGCCATGTTGTGAGTCATGTGAGACTTGTACCTGAGAGTCAGTTGTACTACAGCAACATCCTCCAGCCAGCAAGTCCTTGCCATCTATCTTTCAAAGCACTTCACCTGTCTTGTTTTTCCAGCTTCATGCTTTGGGGGGCATCCTATTACACCTAATCTCGTCATCATGAGTACCTTGTTAACTCAGTGCCTCAATCCCTGAAGTTCCCCATGATCAAGCAAGTCATGTTAGAGCAAGTTGATGCCCTTTGTCCACATTTCTAGTTGGGCCGGTGCACATTGTACTTGAGCAAAAAGCGCCCAACCAGATTCAGCGCAGAATGTAAACTGACAACCTACGCCGGCAACACAGAGTATCTTTGTACAACCTACGCTTCCCTTCCCTGACGCTGATTGTCTTCATGCAACTTGCGCCGGAGTTGGTTAATTGGGATAAAGGTAGCTTTCGAGCGATTTCTAGAAGTTGGATGAGGTGGATCCCTATCCCTAACTCCTAGGTGAGCTGTCTTGCGGTTCCCTAACCTCAAGGGAGGATTCCTTATCCCTCTCCCCATGATCCTCAACATACTCTATCCACTTGGTCCTATAAATACAAGGCCCCTCTCCATTCCAAAGGGAGGAAGTCTATGGCACTTACACGCTGGTGAAATTAGCTTAGGATATCCCTATCCATCTATTGGGAGACTCTCACTTCCTTTGGAGGCATTGGCTTGGCTTGTTGGAGGAGGATTGCAACGTTGAGTCTTGGGTTGTGATCATCTCTCTACATTTGTATTTGCCTCTTTTATACAGTAACATAAACTCTTTCCACAAATGTTATTGTGTTGATAATGTTTTGTAGTTTACTTCCTTAACGGTTTACTTAGATCAATTATTGTTTAGACATATTTTACTGCTTGTATTGTTTCCATATGTCTTAACAAGTCTTGCAGCGAAAGATCTGATGACCATGGGACTTGGAGCAACAACGAAGAAGAAGATCTACAATCTGAGGGTAAGATGTCTAAGTACTCGATCTTTAACTAGATCTAGGAAAGTAGCTTTGTATTCTGTCCTTATTTGTTCTAGATTCGCATTGAACTAGGGAGATCTGGCTCGCGTCCGCTCGAGTAGATTGTCCAATAACAACATGCCCTATTCTACAGATTAGCCTTGAGGGTCATCTCTCAAGTTACATCATCCTATTGTTATGAGAGGAATTGGAGCAATATGGGAACTCCTATAGTTTGAAGAAGAGCAGGCTTGAGTAGTCCAAGGCAGAGACTGTTGAACACAATGGTCACACTGAGAGGGGGGTGAGTGAGTGTGAAGGAAATTAAAAACTTATTTTTCACTTCTTGCAAGTCAAGCAAAGTCTATGTATTATGCTACTGAGTACATCGTCATTACATCATTATTATTCATCAGCTAAATCAACTATGAATCATAAACACATCATCAAGAGACACAACAAGATATATACGGTAAACTTTATTTATGTTTTATGTGATGTACAATGGAAGACACCAATCTTCGTGATTACAATCAGCACCAACTGACAACAAGAGCACCAACTCTCAATCCAAGACCCAGCTTGGTCTTCTCAACTCCAACTGAGAAAGGGTTGAGGAATCCAATCCTCAAGAGTAAAAGCAAGACACTGATTGCAATACAATCTGTCACTATCACACGTCTGTCTCTATTGAATCAATCAACTCAATCCACTGTCAAAATTATCAAGTCAATTTGATATTGATTACTCTTGTCATCAATCTGCTCACCTGCTGCCCATGAATCTCCAAGTCATCACATCTAAGTTATCCTAATGCAATTGCTCCTCTCATCAAGAAGTCAAACATCAAAGGTCTTGCATTGCTGCACTCATCAAGGTTTGTTGCTCATTACCCACCTGCTCAACTTTGTCACTGTCAAGAAGTCTGCCCGAGTATCAATTCTTTGAAGGATCTGTACATGTACTATAAGGTTTGTCAACCAATCAATTGTCAATACTGTCACATGTCAAAGCTCTGCTCATTAACCTGCACAACCTGCTGCTTAAGACTCATCCCAAGTCATCAAAGGTCTACTCATAACATCATGACAATCATTAGAAGTCTGCTCAATACATCCAAGTCATCAAGGAACTGCTCAGTACATCCAGGTCTTCCACGTATGGTGTTGTTGTTCGCTGCTCATCCTTCAAACATATGCTCATGTCAACTTCAAAGTCTTCTCCAACGTTGCATATATTACTGTTTGCTTGATCCTCGTTCTGCCCTGTCAAGTGTGTTGTAGCGGCCCAAAAATATCTTCTACTGTGACCTACGGGTGCCTCAGTAAACACAGGTTCGTTGCCTCTGTCATATATCTTCTTTCACCCGAATTCAGAGTTGATCAAACGATGCTGCTAACACTTCAACTCATTGTGGTTGCTCATACATCATCCATACAAAGCTCGTGTACTACTGCTGCAGATGACTTTCCTTTTCCATTGAATTTGCCTCAGACATAACCAAATTTTCAAAGCTCTAACTATATCTCAGCTCACCCGAAAATCAGAGAAGGATTCTTAAAAAAAGTGTGTAAAATGACTGGAATGAAGGTATACATATATAGGTTAAAAATGACTTCAAACTGAGTCGACCTACTATGTATCTTTTTATATTTTTTATTTAATAATTAAAAAAAAAATTGTCTTCTAAAGCTGAGCTGACTTGTTAGATTTCATCGAAGGCTTCAAGCATCATGTATATCAATAAGGCAAGAGGGCATTTAACCACATCATCAAATCATGGGTTCCAAAATCCAAGGGCTTCATGTCAAGCACATGACCATCAAGTCTTTATGGTCCAAGTTACCACAAGCAATGGGGTCATCATATATCATGTCCAAGACCCTCCAAGGACACCCTTGTCATAACAAGAAGACTTCTTCAACAAGGTTACATACATGTAAGAGTGTAAGGGTATCATCGTCAAGGTGGCAAGCTTGTGGGCTTCAAACCACATTATAGGTGGGTTATAAGAGCCAAACATCCATGTACAAGAATATCATCAACATGGATAAGACCATACTATGTGTGTGGGTCCCAAAACTTTCTCATGCAAGAGAATAGGGGCACCTCAACAGTCTTCAAGAAGACTTCATGTCTTCAAGATCCACATCTCCATGGGCTTCATACAAGAAGCATCATCATGCCACGTCAATATCCAAGAGGCATGTCAAGGGCATCAAGGCATAATGTCAAGGTCCTCCATACACCTATGAGCCACATAATACACAAATGACCACAAAATGAGTCATTTGTACAACCAGGTACACATCATCTATAAATGGGCTCTAATGCCCAAGCTTCCACATGCAGGGGTACCGGTATCATGCATCCATCAATCAACCATCAAGCTGACACCTGTGAATGTTATCATCCAGTCCGATACCTGTTTGTGGGTGGAGAACTCCAACCTGTGCAAAGTACCCCACAACAGATACCATGAATATGTGCAAGTGTCCATGATCCAGTCCATACCTGTTCATCAAGCTTGTCCACTGCAAGGAATCTCGGTGGCATCTACGTCAACTGAAAGGTCCACTGCATATCCATGTTGGCATCAATGACAACTCAATCAACAGAGACGATGGTGTATGTGCACTCCAACCTTCGTCTTATTTACAGGAAGTGGGAGGAGTGGGTGAAGGGAAAGACAAAGATGTGGGATGTCTTTCCTGATGATATAGGTTTGGATAGCAGTACTGAGTTTGAATTAGCCAACATGGATCTTAATGATCCAATGCCAGATCCAATCACTTTTGATGATGGTGATCCTTTGGAGGGGTCATCCTCCACACCAACAAATGCAGATCGTCAGATGGGAAGAGAGGAGGGGGAGGATGGGGAGGAGGAGGAGGATTAAGAGGACAGTGATGAGTTTGTTGATTCAAGCATGAAGGAGGACTATTGACAGATGAAATTCTTCCATCTTGATCTACCCCTTTTTGTATTTACTATTACTCTATTTGGCATTTGCCAATGCCCATTGGCATTCCGACATCTATGTAATACATTTTGATTTTGATGACTTAATGAGAAATATGGTTCTGACATCTTGAGCTATTGCCCAATGCCTATCAAATTTCAATGCATCTATGTGTCTCATTGTGATTTGTGAATGACAAATGTGTAATCATTAATGTGTATTGATTCTAATTTCTATTGCATCTTTGTAAATGTTCTAGTTTCTAAAAAAAATTGGATCTATATGTCTATATTTTTAAATTGTAATATTTTTTAAAAATATATATATGTATATAAAACGTGTCCTTCATGTCCCGATTCCGGGGGTCACCATGTTCGTGTCGAACACTCGTATTTTCATGTCCTTCGTGTCTCGTGTCCTTGTGTCAGGTGACATAGGTGATAACATGATGCCATGACTAGCAAAGATCCTATGGGGAAATGACCAAGTCCATACTATGATAAGGGCATGACCAACAAGTATACACAAGAACCTCTTATTCAAAGTAACTAAATCACCTCTACTCCAAACCAACCAATAAAAACAACATAAAATATCGCCAATGCATGACCACCACATACCCAATCAAGATATCAAGATAAGTAAACGAGCACAATACAAATATCCAAACGCACAAACCATATACCTGTTGGGTCATATACCTGCATCTGAAATCTGTAACCTCTGAATGACACTGGAACACTGTTGTTGTATAAACCATGGGCATTGTCATCATATCTGCTCTGAATGGAAGAGAATGGCTAACTCAATCATTGACCTAGGGTCATGAGGCTCAGTCCTGACATGAGAATGAAATATGTAAGCTCTGGGTCCACTGAATATAAGAGTGATCATCGAAAAACTGCTCATCAACTATTGATCTTGTGCATAGCATAGCAAAGGATTGACTCAGAAATATGCTCAAAAATCAGTAGTGCATCATGGTAGCCCTAGCTACAATGTATGTGATAACATGTCCCAAGTGAAATATGTTCTATCATTCTTGGTCGCATCATGATAATGGGGCAACAACGTCAAGTTGTAGTGCACATAAATCAAGCTTTTTGCCCAATCTACATTCAAATTGTGTCTCTTCACATTGTGGACAAAGTTGTAGGTGCTCCAACACCTCTCTACAGAAGACGTGTTAACAACCTATGAAAGCACCCTCACCACCAATTTATGCAGATATGTGGTAGAGGAGCAATACATGTTCCACCATTCGATAGGAATCAACCTATCTCGATCTTTGGTTGCATGTATGTTACCAAAGACTCCATGATCACTCATGTATTTTCTTAATTCACTTTGTACATGAGCGCACTTCTATGCTTGATCTACATTCAAACTGTTTCACTTCACGATGTGGATGAAGTTGTAGGTTCTCCAACACCTCTCTACAGAATAAATGTTAACAACCTATGAAGGCACCCTCACTGCTAACCTATGTAGATAGGTGGTATAGGAGCAATACATGTTATCCCTTTTGATAGGAATCAATCTATCTCGATCTTTGAATGTATGCACGTTACTAAAGACTTCATGTTCGCTAACGTATTTGCTCAAAAATTCACTTCGTACCTGAGCACACTACTCCTCATTAGGGACCAACTTGTCAAATCAAGCATATACCCATTCTGCACCTCTGGATCTGTGTGGTTTTCTCCTAGCTCCACCCCCAAGTGCTAGTTGGGCCAGCCGAGATGGAGAATAATATTTTGGTGTAAACTGTAAAGACATTCGCTAGGGCATGGAGTGGAAAATTCAAATAGAAAAAGCTTCCCATGCTTAATAAGTGATTTGCTTGATTGAAGGGTACATTTTTATTAAGTTCATAATAGAGGAGTTCAATCAACTTCAACAATTAGGCATCAACAACACCAACATCAAGGTACATAGAGAGGTTGATATGCTTGATTAGATTCCAATCCCTTACCCTCATACATGATAGAATTCAATGGAAATGGTGCAATCCTAAAATCCTAAAAACTATTAAGTCTATTGAATTCTGAATGGGCTCTAGAATTCTACTTTTGCATATGAAGTCCAATGAGGTTGGACCCACTCTCAAACACCCTAAAACAATTAATGGTAATGTTAAAAATTTAATTAAAACGATAGAAAACGAAAGATAAGGAGAATGTCATTTTTACTTTAAGAATTTAACATTACCATTTAATAAATCCTCTAAATGAACCCTAACCATGCCGAAACATCCAAGGGGAACCATCTTTTGGTTCCAAAAACCAAAAAAAAAAAGCAAAAAACAATTGCCTCAATTACTGCGAGCACTGAGGGAGCGTTTCTTTTGCTCCTGGGAGCGACCAGGGAACGATGAGGGAGTGCCACTAGGAGTGATGCTCCCTCATCGCTCTCTAGTTGCTCCCAGGAGCAAATGAAACGCTCCCTAAATGCTCCCTGAAAAACCAGAGAGCATTTTTTTCATCAGGGAGCACTCTCCCTAAAATCACTCCCAGAAGGGCACGATCAGGAATCGCGCTCCCAGGAGCAATTCTTGATTGCTTGCTCTAGGAGCGTGCTTTGGAAGCGAAGCGTTAGGCAGTAGGGTGCTTCCCCACAGCATAGGCCATGCCCATGAGAAGAGCTACATATAAGGTAGTTATCGAATTCTTATAACGTACTTTGTTTCAGGTATGGAGTACTTTGTCTCATCCATCTAATTGTTACCCACAAGGAAATGGTTTAGCGAAGTCCAATAACAAGAATCTCATGACCATTATCAAAAAGATCATCGGAGATAACAAGTAATCATGGGATAGTAAGATAAAGCATGAGTTGTGGGAAAATCACATCACAATGAAAGAGCTATAGGGAATAGTCCATTTGAATTGGTATGTGGAATGGAAGTCGCTTTGCCTATACATTGAAAAATTCCAATATACCAACTTTTGCAGCACTTCACTACTAATCAATAAGCAGTCCAAGCTAAAATAAACTAGTTGATTGAACTTGACAAGATAGGAGAAGGGATCTGGATCATTTAGTAAGGAAAATAGGAAAATTTAAAGGTATTTTTTATCGGAAGCTCACCCAAGGATGTTGCAGAAAGGAGATTTTGTCCTTATGTGGGACAAGAAGATAGAGAAACCAAGGACACAACCTTGTGGAACATTAATAACCACATCCTTGTGGAACATTAATAACATCGGTTTTAATAGGCTAATTTAAGGCTTTGCTATTTTACCATTTCATCTTTTCATATGTAAATACTCTCATTAGAATTCAATGAACTAAAATGTCAACCTATATTATCCATTACCTTATCACCTAAGAATATGTTTAAAAGATATATATGTATGCATGGGAGAGTGAGGTTTTATGTACATCATCTACATTAGGACTCTTAGTTTGAATGATATATTTTAAATAATTGTATCTTATCCATGTAGAAAATCCATTGATATCAACAAGATGGATTATACACTTTCTTATAATAAAACTTTCTATGATAATTCAAATGTCCCAAAACTATTCTTACATGTGTAAGTGCAAGGGATGTAGCAACTTTATCTATACAAATCCTTGAAGCTGATACACCTGGACCTACACAAAATAGTAAAACAAGCACAATCAAGAAATCGTATTTTGTGTCAATATATTCAACAAAGATACAAAACTACTAACAAAGAATTTTCTAGTGCAACAAACAATGTGACTATCATAGATTATCACCAGTGTATGGCACTTCAAAAGTTTCTAGCATAGATTGGAGCGTCCCGTCTTCTCCAATGCCACCATGCACTTTTAATAAAAAAAAACAAGTTTAGTTCAAATCAACCATTAAATTTACGAATACAAAATATAATCGGTATGAATCTTTAAATTAAACTATGGCTCAAGGTACTATATGTCTTATAATACTTAAGGGGATCATCAACTAGGAGGCTACTTAAGTTCATTATTCAACAACATTATTTTTTAACAATATTTTACACTTATTTTGGGCTAGTTAAAATGGAAAATCCTTTCAACAACTTTGAAAGATGCAATAGAGTGCTCAAGGAAAATCACACCTTTTAACAGCCTCTCAATAATATAGAAATATGTAGGAAGGAAATAGAAAATTATTTTTATTAGGCTATGAGTGGATAGTAACTACTAAAATAAAGTAGGTTATAAAGTAAATTTGCATGACTCCAAACCGGAATTGACTTTGAAGTCCCTGACTCGTAGTCGACTTAGACTGTCACAATACTAGGAGCCAACTTGAACAAATATACACACACACACAGATATATATATATATATATATATATATATATTATATTCAAAATTTAATCAAAAGAAATATAAATCCATGCATAACAATGTTAATAAGTACATCTTGACAAAAAAAATACAAGTTTGTTAATTTATATTAAATGTAAGGTTCAAAAAGGAAAAACCATATCAAGATACATAAAGTAAAAATTTTTGAGATACATAAAATTGTAAGTCCTAAGAAAATAATGATAAGCTATGAAATAAACAGTGAGGCTCTAAATGTCCTCCAAAGCCCAAATTCATCAAACTCTAATCTAAATATTAAATACCCAATCATGATTGATGGCCCATTAGGATCATCATCGTACGTTAATTTCTCATAAATGTCCTCTAGATCAACCTCTGGATATGTTGAACTTCCCTCTTGATGGCTTGCCCCTAAAGGTTCTATCCTTGATGCATCCACCTTCAATGGGGTAAGTAGCTACAAGTACATCCAACATTCAAAGGATGAGATAGTTTATCTAGTGGAACTTACATTCGCAACGGGGATTGCAAGTTCTTGGGCCAAAAATGTTTAAAGTACAAATGGACAAGGGTGATGACCCTAGTATTGGCTACAAACTAAAAAAGAGAGGATCAAATAAAATTGTTTGACTAAAGGATAAATATGAGATTGGAATGGACATGTGGTGGTGGGAATATGAAAGACAAAAGAAGGTAGAAGATGGCAAGGTCCAACAGATGTTTGACTTATAATAATAGGTGACACCACTAAAAGTGCTACAAATAAGGCATTTCCTTCTCTTTATCTAACAATACAAATCAGAAAGTCAATTGAGTGCAAATGGGGTGGTTGGGAGGAATGTTGTTATCCTCCCCACTCGGGGTGCAAATCTCGCTTTGTGACACTTGTGCCTTGGCAGCCGACTTTCACTGTGTATTGCTTGAATGGATGTATATTCTTCAATGAAAACAGAAGTAAATTTAAAATAAAAAAAACAGCAATGCAAATCAGAAATGTAAAGCTTATTGAGGGGCTAGATCATAAATATGAAGATTTATGATCTACTTTCCATTTTTCACAAATATTTCCATTTGTTGTAGCTTTCATGCCATATTTCAGGTTTTCTTTCATGTTGAATGTGCGTCTTTTGAGACTCCATAGCACCTCCTAGATAGGCACTGGTCTTAGGGTCATTTTCATCCACTTGGGTAGAGTGCTCTTACCCCCTTGCATGCTCGTTTTCCCTTGCTGTCATAATCATTTCAGAACTGATATTTTGGTACAGCAGGGGCATTCAACTGTTAAGACATCATTAAAGCATACCCAGCTCTCTTAACCTTGCCTACATTTCATTTTTCAAGAGTTCCCAAGCTTAATTTGTCATATCTTTGGCTAGAAAGAGGGCTGAAATTTTACTTCTTAGCACTTTCTTTCTGTGGCATTGTTTTGTCACTTGCTAGAATTGTTTAAAGCTTGCTGATCTGTTTCTATACAAGCAAATATTCAGGACATTCATCATTGAGCCGAAGTTTAGGCATCATCAAGTATACTAAGTGGGTTTCCCTTCATTTTAAGTAGCTTGTACTTTCATCTTCTTATCTTTAGGCTGCTTGTTGAAGTTATTTTAGGGGTTATTTGTCTGCTATCCTCCTTTATCTTCACCCCTAGAGTGAGAACCGCCCAGGGTACCAATTTACTATAGTGCTTAAACTCCAACCATACCCTGTTCCTTATCCAAAACAGTTCTACAACCACTTTTGGAAAGCTGAGTTTTTTTGGCGAGTACTTAGGAAAGAAGGATTGGGGACACCTCTAATGGCTAGTCTAGATCTACCTTTAGTAGATCCGAGAATCCTAAAGAGAGAGGTCCTTACTCAACATGACACATTGGGGCAAGGCTTTGAGGTATCACAGGTGTAGTGGTCATTGCTCTCTAGCATACTCAGAGACTGCTACATTTTGTGACAACAAAACCCATATAGGAGCCCATAGAAGATCCTTTTGTAGTATTGCAAGCTATGAATCATGATAAGAGAAATGGGAGGCATTCACATTTCTGCATTACCTTGATTGTGTTACAGCATGTACTAGCAGGTAAAGTTAAATCCCTAAAAAACACAGCTAGCCCAACTACAACTTAGAGGTTTTACCCACAGTCACCTCGATAACTGGCTCTTTGCATTTCCGGTTAGCTCTTCTCCAACTCGAAGGGGGCTTCCCTAGGATAGGATTGCTAGGGTATGGAAATGGAGGGCACAAGGTGATTTTGGAAGAGATAGCCTTAGCAAAAATTGGAGTATTCTATTGTAGTATTGGTGATGGAAGGGTTTCAAAGACTAGTGCCAATCCCCAGGGCAATGGAGTCAAGGGAACAAGACTGATGAAGGGCTTAGTTCTTGAAGTGGTTAAGGAGAATTAGATGCCTTGTGGTGCCAACCAATAAACCCTAACATGTTACGACATGAATCATGGAAATCACTAGGAGCTCCCTTGCAGTGCCAACTCAAAACTATGTTAATTAGAATGTGCCTTATAAATTGAATTATCACAAGTTCTTACTCATTAAAAATGCCCGGAACAATGTAACATTCGTGCATAAAACAATAAGGGACAAATGAGACATTAATAAAATTAATAAATTATCTATCTTATCTTATCTAGGAGTGTTTTAGACATTCCAACCATTTAGCGGCATTGTGATCTCTAATCACATTGACCTATCACTTGGTCACTTGTGGACATTATAAAGTTATTTCATCTTATCTTCACTCCATTTTCTTAGACATATTATAATAACAAGGGCATACTCATTTTTTTAAATTAAGTCCTATATTTAAAAAAAATATTTACAAACAACAAAATAAAAGTGAAAGGGTATATACTATATGCAATGGAACTCATAACCACTTTCGTAAGGGCATATTCTATTCTTGTTGTTATTTCTGACTACAACCATATATGGGCTTTGTTATCACATCTATGTTAGTTGGAGCTACCATACTGCAAACTGTGCAGCCGAGGACCGCACAGTACTTTTTTTCCCAGATCAGAGATCCGATGCCTTCAGAGGAGGCACACAGTTTTGTTCAAATTGCCCCGAGCAGATGTATCATAGGGGACAGATGGTTGTATAGTGGTACAGACATGTTAATTAGCATTTACCACAGGGTCACTCTTCTGTTCCAGGCTTTGATATGAGCCCATTGAGACAGTTGCCTAGTCTTGCTTTGATTGAGACAATCACAGAGTATTGCTGGTTTACTATTTGTGCCCGAATTCAGCAGAGATCCAATTCAGAGACAGCCTCAGCAGCAGGTATATGGTACGGCAGGTATTGCATTTGATGTATATTGCTCATGATTGTTGCTTAGACTTGTTTATACATGATAGTACACTAACTCTACATATGATGATTGATTTGGTGATCTAGCACTTGCTATGATATGTGATTGGGCCCTTGGTGATGTCAGTCCACCCCTTCCTAGTAGGCTCCTGTATATGCACACTGGGTTACACCCCTACTCTTGGTATAGACTTGGTCATTTAGTCCCCCTAGGCAGCTGACTTTGGATCCACCTTCACCTTCTCCATCCATCCGACTCATACGTGATATTCTTTCCCGACTTGGATTCCGAGTTGTGACCTTGAGAATCCCTTTCCCTACTGATCTCTGAGTATGCCATGATTCCCTATCTATTGTGTCTCGGCTCTTTAGTGTGTGAGATGCACTCTCAAACCTGGGATTTGCTCCTGTCGGTTGCCCCCGATGTTGCAATGCAGTTAGGATTGTGTAACCTCACCGGGTGTTCCCCATTGGTCATCGAAGCATGTATTGCTCACCCCCATTACTTTGCAGCATGAGCACCATGATTATATCTATTGAGATATGTATGTAGCCCAAAAGGGCCTTGAGGTAAATTGAAGAAATGAAGAAATGTAAAGCAAGCCAAAAAGGCTTTTTGTAAATGTAAAATCTAGCCAAAAAGGGCTAAGTATGAAATTCATTGTAAAATCCATGCAATGTGTTTGTAAACACACATGGACACAGGTCAGTCGTCAGCATTTGCAGTGGTTATTTCCTCACCTAGTCCCGCGGGGCAAGGAGGTGAGAGGGAGCAAGGGGCAAGCTCAAGATTGTCCCCTAGAGTCTCAAGTTACAGTTTGTCGGACACCCAGTTTGGCGGCTCTAGAAAATAACCTCACAAATTCTTCAGGTACGGATGTGAGTTGTGAGATACTTGTTAGATGACCAGTGGCGGTTTCCCTACACTATACCCATTTGTGAGGCACCACCCTTCCCCGTGTTTTTGTCATGGTATACTTATCTCAGTGGACCCTACTTTCCCGATTTATCCGAGAGGTCACATGATCTTTATCCTTGTCATCCCTCACATGATCTTTATCCTTGTCATGGTATACTTATCTCAGTGGACCCTATTTTCCCGATTTATCCGAGAGGTCACATGATCTTTATCCTTGTCATTCCTCATCCTTCACCATGTATTCCACATCACCCAAAGTCAGCTAGGTGGTCAAGTCTATAGGTTGTGCATAGCAGTTGAGTCTTTTGGATGTGGTGGACCCACCTCACCTGGGGCCTTATACTTTTCCGAGATTTAATGCAATTTTTTCACTATATTATTGTCATATTATTTAGTAATGTACTAACTTGTATAAGGAAGCCTTTCACCTCATGATTGCATACAGGTATTCAGCTAGCACCATTGTTGACCAGATTTGACTTGGTCAAACTAGGTTGACCAGGCCAAAAATGGACCCGAAAAAATGTTGCGAGCAGAATTTCGATTTTGGTCAATTATTATCTACAAGGGACCCATATGAGCCTCCAAGTGACAGAATGCAAAAAGATCGAGGCGTTTGTGAGATTTTTTATTACTATTGGTCATTAATGACCTATTTTAATTAAAAATCATGGATTTTGGGCAAATAATGCCTAAGTGATGGATCGGGGTCGTTTGAATGGTCATTCCTACTGTTTTTGGGGTCGACGATCACATTGCAGCAGACGGTTCGACAATCCGGGCACTCTAGGTGGGTCAAAAGCCCAGATTACATCTTCAGCAATAAAATACATGGAAAATAAAAAAATTGACAAAGGCAACTATAGCAAAAGGCAAAAATCAATGGCTGGCAAATAAAAGGGTGGTTCCTAAGGTAAATTGGTAATGTTTTACATGGTATTTGTACGTTGTGGGTCCATCCATTGGACCAGCTCACTAGATGGGTCGAATTTCCCCATGGGGGCATTTTTTCCGCCTTGGCAAATTTGTTTTTGATGGTTTTGTGTATGTGGGACCTTGGTATAGTGAGTTGGGGGGATAAAACACCCTATAGACACCCCCCAATCACATCTTATGTATTGTAGGGGCCCCACAAGGGGACCCCCTCTCCACATGTGCGCTCTACTTGGGCAATTCGCAACCCCATGAGGAGGCATCTCCTCCATTCGATTTGATCATTGGGGATTAAACCCCAGCCCTCCATTTTGGGGGGAAACTTGTTTTGAGAGTGTCCTTTCTCTATAAGAGAAGGCACTCACCCATTGTATCAGTCTCTCTTGGCATTTTGGACTTGGAATAGAAGAGAAAGGTTTTGCTGCTCTTGCTTGGTTCTTGTGTGATACTCTCTTGGTATTGTTGATTGCCATACTATCTTGATGCACTAGAGTAGATTGTGGATGTTTCCAACAGTGTATTTCTCACCATTGTTTGCAGCAAGCACAAAGTCTTGGAGGAGGGCGCACCATTTGGCTGCCACTGTTGCTCCATTCTCCGGATTGGTAACACAAGGGAAGTGTTTTTGCTATTTCATCCAAGCATTTTCTCTCATCTTTTATTTGTATTGCTATAGATTTCATTTGCTTATCATACTAATTTGATTTATTGTCCATTGGTTTTGGCAGGCAAGGAGGACGAGTTGGTGGGGGTTGAGCAAGTCGATTTTAGTTGGAGACTTCTACAACCACTTCTATTTGATCTTTGGGACGTACAACCTCATCAAAATCAGAGATATTAGCTGGTTTCAAGTAGGTGTTTCATCTTCTTCTCTTGTATTTCCATTTCTAGTTTGTTGAAGAGAGTAAATTTACGTTAAAACCCTAAAAATTAAAATCTTTAAAATCAACCGTTAGAATTAGTTTTCCTTTAAAACCCACTAATGATATATGCTTAAACCTCCATATCTCAAGTTTCATTTAATTCCGACCCCGTTTACCCTTAGAACTAGGCACTAGTCTCCCACTGATTTCGCCCTCCTTGGGCATTTTAGCCAGTCATTTTCCGGGTTGTGGGTATTCTTGATTTGAGTCTAGAACCTAGTTTTATCATAAGAAATCAAGTTTCATTAGTTGGAAGTGATAAAAAACGTTAATTTCTCGCTGCCCTAGGTCCATTTGACTCACTGTTTAACCATTTCCTTGGGCAATTTTACTTCAGCACTTCACTTCCATCTTTGTTAACTCCCTAGACTATTTCAACCATTAAATCACTAAGCTAATCTTATTTCCTAATCATACTTGATTGTTGGTCACTCATTACACCATTGTTATTTCACTACTTGTGTCCATCAGTTGGTTGAATTTAGACTTAGGAGCTCACCTACACTCATTCCTTGTTTTCATCTCTTATTCTTTTGGGTTTGGGTGTATTTTTGTCTCTCAACCATCACTGGTTGAGCAGGATCTCCCCCTCAACTTGGCTAAGTGCATCGTCGAAAGTGACAATAGCCTTGTCCGGTGTGACTTCCGTTCATTGAGCGGAGGACTTGGCCATTGCTGGTTACACCTTCCTAGTTGTCCATCCTCTACCATCCTTGTTGGGACACCTCACTTCAACAGCTAGAGTTTGTGTGATAACAGGCTTATAGTTAGATTGATGTATTAATTTCCAAATTTATGTTTGTTGTCTTCATGTCATTCTAAGTTTGTCTAATTCAAGAGATTAGTTGAGGTTGTTGACCATAACACAATTAGAGCATGTTGTTGGCACCCAAATTGGATTTGTTTTCCCAGCAAACCCAGAAATCGCTGCTCTGATTTTTACAGGACTGTACAGTACAGTACGGCCCAGACTGCCTCAAATCAGCACCTCATTTTTCGTGCCAGTTAAATGCTGGAAAATCGTGCCTGAATGCTGCCTCGGGATTCATGTCTTACTGCTTCTCTCAGCCTGTCAATATCAGTACGGACTGCCTGCTTTAATGACTGTACGGATGCATTAAATGCTATAACATCTGCCTCGGGATTCGTGCCTGCCACCTAGGAAAGCGTGCTGCTGTTCTTGGGATGTGTGCTGCCTGTCTTCCTTTACTGCTGTACGGAATCTCTACCAGCCTCTTCACTTTCTCTCTTTCTCCCTCTCGACCTCTTCTCCAAGTCACTTGAAAAATCTCAAGCAATTCGACCTTGCTCCAAATCTCTTGGGGGGTATTTGCAAATGAAAGAGGGAATGTCTATTTAATTCAAATTTCTTCTCTTTTGGTTTGCCTCTGAAGGGTAACTGAAAAGTCATCTAATCCAAGGGCCCACAATAGATAAGATCAATGGATGAGAATAAATGTAAATAATTCTCTCCATAAATTAAATTTATTCAATTACCACTTCAATAAACCAAAAGTCACTTTATAATAATAAAGTGAATTAATTGCTCATCACAAGCAATTAATACAAGGGTCATGTCCCATTTTCCCTCATTAATTACTTAGGCAAAAATTAGCTAGGGGAACACTTCCTAGGTACAAATTCAACAGCATGTTTTTGTTATTCAACGAGAGATGGTTGGACAGATTCTTGAATAGGTTAATCATATAGGTACATTCACAAATTACATCACAGGTACAGGTGGACAAGTGATTTAGTACTTGCAGCCTGCAGGTGCCTCATACTTGCAGGTTCAGTGCGGTATTCAAACCAAGTATGGGAGGACTAAATCCCTGAAGGGTATGATCAGGTTGTTCTTTGTAGGCCTATTTTCTACAAGATCTAATCAATGAATTAAAGATTGGGATACCCTTTCAGGAAATGTGCATGGAGTTCAAATTTCAGGTGAATCTGAGAAGTCGTTCTTTTAGCAATTTCCATTTTTAGGAACTGTTATTTTCAGCAGTTTCTGATAGAGGTCCAATTGACAAAATGATTACATTTTGAGGACCCAGTGGGATATTTGTCTAAGGTTTAAGTGTCAGTTGATTACAAGGCGGTAATATTTTTAGCAGGGTGACTGGACTTTTGAAGACCCAATATGGCATGAATTGCCAGCGCTGGATTTTGAACCATTCTCAACACTTTGAAATTTTAGGGACTGGTTGCATTTTGGCATGTTTGAGAGAATCTTGGTGGGCCCACATGAGGTCTACTTGCTATTTTGGGAGATTAAGAGCCTTGGGAGGTTTTCATGTGACATTACCTGGAGAACGCTTGGCCTGGAGGAGTTTTTCATGCCATTTTTATGAGTCCACAAGCTAATTCCTATTTTTTAAGCTTTTCCTTCCTAAATTAGCCTAATTTCCAGATGATAACACGTGCCATTATTGATCCAGAGCATAATATGCATAATTTTCTCATTTGAGGTCCTCTCCTTTCCTTTGTAAGGTGCAACATAATCTTGAATGCTCAAATGCCACAAGTAAAAGAATGCATCAAAGTGCTTCCCTGAGTTCATCTATATATCTGATTATATAACAAATATCTCAAATAATCCCTTTTACAAACATTGCAATGTATACTTATTGAAGACAAATAGCTTCAATTTCTTAACAGTCAAAACACCCATGAAGAAAAATTTCTTCTCAAATATCACAGGTTTTTATCTTTTAATTGATGCCATGTCTGTCAAGGTTTGAATACAATACCTGCAATAAAAACCGTTGCCCCAACCTCTTTAGCTCTTATTATCCACTTTTCCAAAGTAAGTATTTCAGGAGTTTCAAAAGAAATATCAAATCCACTAAACCAATTGTTTGAACTCATATGTTCTTGAAGATCCAAAATAACTTGATCCCTCAACATAGATGTCATTTCAGCCCTCCCAGGCTCTATAGCTTGTCTGCATGCTCCAACAACCTCTTCTACAGTATGTCGTAAGACCAAGGAATAGCTGTTGTGTTCATGGTGATTGCAACAGTCAAGATCAGAATAATACCATGATTTACATATCAGCCCATTATTTCTAGATTGATGACTGAAAAATAAACAAATCAAAATCATAACAAAAGAAAGTTCAACTGGGTTAAGCTGATTTCAACAGACTGCAAATGACTTATTGTTCTCTCTCTTACAAGGATATCAAATAAATCATATATTCTTTTCAATTACAGTGCTGAAGAAATGGATGTGCCTTGATAAATTGAGATTAAAAAGAAAAAAAACGATCGATGAAATACCTTTCCATCTGACCAATAGCATTTGTTGACATTTATAAAGATTTATCTCGCAGCGGTACATGTTCAGCCTAAAGTAGGAAGAACAAACAATTCATCTCATCAATTTCATTTGGAGCGCTTTGAAAAATGACTTGAAATAAAGGCTTATGGATATTGTTACCACCCGTTTTGCATGGGTGTCCACAAGTGATTTTTATCACATTTTCAGCAGGGGGTTACATGTTGATGGAGATTTAGATGGCCTAGTATTGATGCTTTATTTTGTGATGATGCTTTGGGTTATTGATGCTAGTAGCTATGGGATGCTTCTTCTCAAGATGATTGGTTACGGATGTGCTCTTGTATGGATGATGTTGCACGTGGATCACTTTCTTAAAGAGCGCCCTAGTGTTTGGGGTTTCATATGGCATGCACTATCACTATGCATGGCGCGTTTGATTTGTTTACATAATGATGTGGCATTCTAGTGGCTTGTAGAAGGGTCATCTCCTTCCTCATGGGTTGGTTATCAATTGGACAATGGACAGTTTCTCTTGACTCAGATGCTCCTATTTTTTATCAATGATCTCCTTGGTTCATGGATTGATGAGTTGGTGTGGGGCTGGGGGTTTGGTTGTTATGTGGATATTCACTGCACATATGTTGAGGCCATTCACCACTTGATGGAGTATTGCATGTATATCTATTTGTTGGTTGAGGGTTTGACCCCTTGATGTATGGAAGCAACCTCTTGCACTTGTTGACTTGTTCTACATTCATTGGTTTTCCCTTGATTAGCACCCACCCTTTGGGGGGTTGTTTACACACTCATCTAGGCCATTTTTTAGGGTACGTTTTTGGAGGAGCATCCCAGCTTCAAGAGTAGTTATCTTTTGACCGCTTGTCTAGAATTGAGCCATCTCAATCAATGTTTTAAAACTCGGAACCGGGAGTTGGACCGGTCAACGGTTAACTCGAACCAGAACCGGAACTGGAAATGAACCGAAGCGGTTTGATTTCAATGACTCGGAGTGTTCAAAAATACATAAAATTTTACAATTTTATTGAAAAAAATATATTTAACATTCCAAGATATGATTTCAAACCATTGGAAACATAATATGCAAAGTCTGCTCATGTATATACTATGTAAGGGTGAATATATCAAAATGGCACCAAGTGCGATACATATCTAAAGTTCTAAACCAAAATTGAAAATACATAATTATCAAAATCATTGCCTGTATTGGGATCCTATTCATCAATAGCACCTTGTTCCCCCCTCCTCTAGGCTCTAGCCCTTGCCTCTACCTCAAATCTCGAAGTTGATCCTCCAAGGACATTAGTAAACACCCTACAATTTTGATGAAACTTCCTAATCCAAGTGTTAAATAAGGTAGAAAAATATTCTCATGCTTAATAAGTGATTTTTCTTGACTGAAAGGTACATTTTTATTAAGGTCATGATAGAGGAGTTCAATCAACTTCAACAATCAGGCATCAACACCACCAACATCAAGGAAAACAATCGTTAATATCAGGAAAAAATGGCACCATGGGGATATCCTTGATATGAACCTGTTATCACATATATAGTAGTCGGGCTACCATACACTATTTTTCAGATTCCAGTACACTTTTCAGCCAGTTCCCTTACATTGAGATGCTGAAATGAGCATCTATTATGGATCATGATTATACTATGGATAGCAGTTTTGTTCCCCATGCCATGACTGAGTTTCAGGATACTCAGAGAGATGACCGATGTAGCCATTTAGCCATTTATACAGAGCAGTCAGTATTGCCCAGAGTTACAGCAGCAGTTTCAGAGGACAGATGTTGGTTCAGATTGTGTGCATTCAAGTATATGACTCAGCAGGTATATTCTGGTGTTATGGTTATATTGCGATCATATAGATATGTGCACCTGGTTGTATCTTTATATATATTATATTTGTCCCCACTCAGACTTAGAAGTTCATTATCCATACTCATTGGTTTTACCCTCCCTAGGGAGAATAGATGTGATCATTCCCACCAGTTCTGGCTTGCTAGTGTTGGTCTCATTATTCACTCTCTTCATCCATCCATTACCTCCAGATTGTTTATTACCCTGACCTGCTACTTGACTAGTGACATGGAGGACCTTCCCCCGCTTTAGCCTCTGTGTTGGATGAGCTTCCCTGTTTCTTGTGTCTCGGCTCTGAGTTGGTGACAAAACTTGCCTTTGGTGAGTTGGATTGTAGTCCTAAATCATTCTGGTCGGTTGTCCCGATGTTTGGCATTGGTTCGAACTCCCCCTAGTCACTTGAGATGTTGTTGGCTAAAACTAAAAGCTCATGTTCTACTTATGGAAACTTATAAATTCGCCCATGGAAATTGTAAACTCTAGAATGTGTTTTTCAACACACGTGAGTAAAGGGCAAGAGCAATGAAATGCTATAAATACTCCTTGAAGAGTATAAGAAAGGTCTAAAAAGCAATGGTTCTTAAACTCTATATCTAAATGATTGTTGACCTTATGTATATGTATAAACATGCCCTGGATGCAAGTTGCAATTAGTTGTGCTTCTTAGCGCACCTGAGATCCGAAGGGTTATGTGGACCAAAAAGGCCATGAAGTGAAATCAATGGATCCTAATGAACTTGGATCATCTTAGAAAAGTAGACATGATGCCTAAGTTGAATAAGCACTCCTTAAACAACTTACCCATTTGTGAGACACTGCCATCCCCCGTGTTACTGCTTGTCCAGCATATGTTACAGTGTGTATTCCCTTTCCATTTCCAAAGTGTCACAATGTCAAGTCAGTAGTCATCCCTTAGCCTAGCCTTTTAATTTTTAGCCCTCACCCTTCACTAGCAAATTGATCACAACTATGAAGTGAGTATGGTCCTGAAAGTCTGGTCTAAGTCATAATAATAATTAAAAGCTTTATATATATTTGGTTTTAGATCGCCAGTAAATGATTACTACTTGTTATAATTGTTACTTGAATGAATTGTAGAGCATGCTTTAACCTTTGGCACTGGCAGCAGCTTTGATGATAGCTTGAGTTATATTATTGGTCATGTTGACTTGGTCAAACCTAGTTTGACCAAAGTCAACCACAGGGCAAGAGGTGGATAGACCTTGGATGATGCAGATACATGTTATATGGTCTTGTTATCACCTAAACTGTAGTTACCCCTATGGATGTATCCATTAGTGCATGGCAATAGGGAAAGGCAACTCAAAAGGTGCAACCACGATCACCTCGACCTCTAATAGATGGTTGTCACGCCAATCGAGGCAACCTTCACTTTATGTTATCTAGCCCAGACAACAAAGGGGGAGACCCGATCTACTCCCGACAGAAGAGATCAAAACCAAGACACCAAATCAAGTTAATACTAAGTGAAGTAAGGTGTATGGTTTATCCTAGACCTAAGGATGAAGTGACAATATAAGTAAGGGGTTCAATGAGTATAGCTTTGGTTCATTATTGATGTGAGAGTGACTTATAGTATTTGAAATGGGATCCAGGATTGAAGTACTAGTTCAATGTGAGGAAATCCACTGCCTTGGGAACCGTGTCCAATGCAGGGTAGTTAAGGGGTTGAATTGGGGCTAACTAGTACAAGTCACAAGCTTGATCATGATATATGATGACATCAAAGGGTTTAGTCCACCAAACAAGGATCAAACAACAATCTAGGAAAGTCGAATTGACTTGGAGAGAGATCAGTGACTTGGGAATTGGGATAATGGAGTCAAAGTAACGTTAACTTGTGGTTAAGGACTCCTATTGCATGAGACAAATGGGCAATTAAAGTCTTGATGGATGAATAGGTCTAGATCTAGAGATTTGATGTTTTACCTAAGTGGACCACAATCCCTTGAAACAAGGAATGATATCCCCAAGGCAAGATTTGACAACGTGACCTACTAGACCTAGGTTTTGAATTATGCCCGTTCCAAATCCACAAAGATCTCATGTACCCATGTCCTAGAAGTGGGCCAACTCACTTCTCCAAGGTGGTGCGACTTTACCCAAGGAGGCTAAAAAGTGGGATAAATGACTCAAGACAAGTCCAATGGCATCTAAGTTTAGAGATACCAAGTGGTCCAAAATGGGGATGAAATCCCTTAAAATGTGGAATAGGGCCCATAAGGTAGAAATCAGAAAAATGACAATCTGGCGGTAGGTCATTGGATGTGTAGATCATGAAACAAGCGGGATCTCAACTACCCATCAATTAGATCGGGTAACTCACCTTCCCCAAGGAGTGCGACCTCACTTGGAGAGGCTAAGTTGGCCTGGGAACGGGGTCAAATGGAAGCCAATCCTCACCAAACTATAGATCTGGGATGACATGGATACTATAGAGGTGGGTTTTCAATATTATACCCAACAACCCACTAGATCTTAGTAGATCTAAGAAATGTAACAATGAGGGTTTGAAGAAATAAGGGTTTTATCAATTTATGAGCTATGTCAATGGATTGGATCAAGATAAGAGAAACAAACCTGTGGATCTTACCTGGGTAACCTTGTAGATGCCTTGATGATGATGATCTATGCAAACCCGATCAATTTGAGAAGCTTTGAGGTAGTTTTCTATGCAATCGATTTAGTCCAAGAAGCCAATGCGCCCTCTCTCCTGCACAACAAACGTCAACAATATCAGATTTGATGCAATCAAGAGATAAGACTAACGCCACAAGAGAAGTAACAGAAAGATAGCATAGATCACAACGATACTAATGATAACCCCCTGATACAAGAAAATGCCAAGAAGATCGATTTGAAGAAGCCTTGCAAAATCGCCGTTGTTGAAGTCGCCCTCCTGTAGACAAGACAATGATTTCCAAAAAAGATAGATCTTACCACAAATTCCAAATGCTAGGTTGCAATAGCTTTTCCAATCACCATCTAAGAACACCAGATGCAAAGGAGACCACAAGAAAGTTTTTCTATACCAATAATCCAAGAGCCAAAGACCCCTTACAATGAGAAACTCTCTCCTTTAAATAGGAAGGAGAGGCATCAAAATCCTAACCACTTTTTGAATGAGTGGCTAAGATTAAAAGATACAAATGCCTAATCAATGGTTGAGATGAGCTCAACAATAAAATACATGGATCACTCATAAAATATAACATAAGTGGACAAAATCGCCCTAGAAGACGGGAATCCCACCAAATCATGATGAAAAAATATAATAAGAAGCTTATGGTGGGTCCAAGGGGTAATTTTAGCCACCCTCGGTCAATCCCCATAGCACAATAATAATAAAATAGTCATAAATATACCAAATCGTGCCTCTATGGTCAAATCGTAGGCCTCAAAAGACCTCAAAAATCCTCAGAAAGTGCCATAAGTGATGGATGTGGGCCCCAATGAAGCTGAAACTGCTGGAGGAGGTGTGGAAGACATCAATCCATCATCACTGATCATCCCATGCCAAAACATTGCCTCAGTAGCCCAAATCGAATTCCTCAATAGCCATTTCTACCAATCCTGAAATGCCTCGGGAAGTGTGAAACTACCCCAAACTGCCTCCTGGAGTGCCTGCGCTGTCAAGGTGAGGGCACCAGTGTGTCCGGGAGGGGGGTAATATGGTAAAAACAAGTGGCTGGACCACCCCCTCCAAGCACAGTGCCCTAGGTCAACCAGATAAAAATCATCTCTGCTCTGACAGGGTCTCCAACAAACCAAAACTGCACTGGGTTAGCCTACTGAGGCTCAATCATCACTGTAAGTGCCCGGAACTGAAAACAGATTGTCTCATTGGACTCGGAAGGTCCAAATCCATCTAAGATGTGTACTCATACACCATATGAGTCTCTGCATGATCATAAAATATATCCAATATACCGGAACAGGTGAAATAATAATAATCTGTAAATGATCAAATAATGCTGTAAACCATGAATCATCATCATAACCCTATATCTGCTGCATAGAATCATCATGTACATGTACATAGACCATATATCATCTATCCATATCATCGCCAGGTCCAACCATCTCATGTCCTATGGTTGACCTTGATCAAACTGGGTTTGACCAAGTCAACATGACCAAATATAACTCAGACCATCATCAGAAGCTGCTGCAAAGTGTCAAAGGTTAATGCATGCTCTACAACTTATTCAAATAACAATTATAACACAAAGTAATCATTAATGGCGATCTAAATCCAAATATAATGTCATTAATTATTATTATTACTCAGACTAGACTTTCAGGACCATACTCACTTCATAGCTGTGATCAATTTGCTAGTGAAGGGTGAAGGATAAAATAACTGGCTAGGCTAAGGGATGACTTGACTGACTTAACTTTGTGACACTTTGGCAAGGAAAAGGGAATCCACACCATAGTATATACTGAATGAGCAACAACACAGGGAATGGCGATGTCTCACAAATGGATAAGTTGTTGAAAAAGGGTTTATTCACCTTTAACAGATGCGCACAACCCATAATACAAATGAGGCCAGCAATAATTTAGATATAGCATTTAAGTTCCATTGCTTTTTGGGCCTGAAGTTTCCATAGCCTTGATCTATGTGTGTTTAAAAACACATTGCATAGATTTACATTTATCTTAGGCTTTCTGCTGCAGGTGTGTTTTTAAGGCACTTATTTACCTGAGCACTTCTAGGTGTGTCACAAATAGCTTGTTTACCTAGGTATTTACATTTCCAAAAGATATAACATTTTATTTTCATGGCCATTTTCATTTGGCATGCCTTTCATTCATGTGTGTTTAGAAACACATTGCATGAATGGGCTTTTCATACAAGATATAGCATTTCATTTTTTCCAGATTTTGTATTCATGGCAGCACTAAAAGTTTTAGGTTTAGCCAACACAACTTTAGTGACTAGGGGGGAATTCACAAGGAACTCCAACTCACCATAAGTAAGTTTTGTCACCAACTCAGAGCCGAGACACAATAAATAGGGCAGCTCATCCAATACAGAGGCTACAGTGGGGAAAAGATCCTCCATGTCACTAGTCAAGTAGTAAGTCAAGGTGATAAACTAAAAGGTAGGCAATGGATGGATGAAGAAAATGAATAATGGAGCCAACACTAGCAAGCCAAGGTATGGTGGAATGATCACCTCTATTCTCCCTAAGGAGGGTAAAACCAATGAGTATGAATAGTGAACTTCTAAGTCTGAGTAGGGACAATATAGTATATATAATAAGATCAACCAGGTCCACATATCTATATGATAGCCAGATCATGAAACTAAGTGCTAAGACATGCTATAAGAATAAGTATAAAAGCAATATAACCATAACACAATGATATACCTGCTGAGTCATATACCTGAATGCTCATCATCTGGACCATCACTTGTCCTCTGAAATTGCTAATGCAACTCTGGGCACCACTGACTGCTCTGTACAAATGTTACAATGGCTACATCGATCATCTCTCTGAGTGTCCTGAGACTCAGTCATGGCATGGGGAATACAACTGCTGTCCAAAATCTGATAATGATCCAATATAGATGCTCATCTCAGCATCTCAAACGTAAGGGAACTGGCTGAATAGTCTACTGGCATCAGAAGAATAATGTATGGTAGCCCGGCTACTATATATGTGATAACAGGTCTATTACAGGTCACCGGATGGTTCTATGCAGTGGTTACAGACTTATGATGATGATTTGTGTTTTTCAGCACTTTTACAGATTATTTTTATTTGGTCTATCAGGTATATTGGATATTTTATATGATCATGCAGAGATCCATAGGGTGTATGAGTACACACCTTAGATGGATTGGGCTCTCTGAGTCCACTGAGACAACCTGTTTTATGTTTCGGGCAGTTACAGTGATGATTAGCCTCAGTTGGGCATCCTAGTGCAGTTTTGGCTTGTTAGATGGCCTGTCAAAGCAGAGGTTGGGTTTGACTGGTTTGCCTAGGGCGTTGTGCTTGGAGGGGGTGGCCCAGCCATTTGTTATTACCATATTACCCCCCTCCCAGAGAGCCTGGTGGGCTCACCTTGACAGCGCAGGCACTCCAGGAGACAGTTTGGGCTGTTTCACATTTCTCGAGGCAGATAAAAAATGGTGAAAATGGCTACTGAAGGATTCGATTTGGGCTACTGAGGCAAGGGATTGGCATGGGATGATTTTTGATGATGAGTAGGATGTCTTCCACACCTTCTCCAGCAGTTGCAGCTTTCAATGGGGCCTACACTCATCTCTCTGGCACTTTTTATGGTTTTTTGGATTCTCCTAAGGCTCACGACTTTCCCAGAGAGGCACGATTTGGTGTCTAGCTTGGTTATCTTATGTTATTTTTCCATGGGGGCACACTAGGGAGGAAAGTCATGACCCCCTAGACCCACCACGAGTTAGATCTTATGTTTTATCATTGACATTTGGTGGGACCCCCTCTCCTAGGGCGATTTGGTCCATTGATGTATTATATTTTATTATTGATCCATGTACTTTATGTTGAGCTCATCTCAACCATTGATTAGATCATGTTGATCTTTTAATCTTAGCCATCCATTGAAAAGGTTGTTAGGGTTTTGGTATCTCTCCATCCTATTTAAAGGAGAGAGCTTCTCATTGTAAAGGGTCTTTGGCTCTTGGAATCTTGATAATAGAAAAACTTCTTGTGGAAATTCTTGGATCTCCTTTGCATCTAGTGTTCTTAGATGGTGATTGGAAAGTCTATTGCATCCTAGCATTTGGATATTTGTGGTAAGATCTATCTTTTGGGAAACTTTGTCTTGTCTACAAGAGGGCGACTTCAACTTGGGCGTTTTTGTAGGGCTTCCCCAACTCGCTTGGCTTGGCATTAGCTTGTATCAAGGGGTTATCATTAGTATCATTGTGATCTATGCTATCTTCTTGTTATTTCTTTTGTAGCATTAGTCTTATTCTCTTGATGCATCAAATATGATATTGTTGACGTTTCTTGTGCAGGAGAGAGGGCGCATTAGCTTCCTTGGGCAAATCGACTTCACAGAAAACTACTCCAAATCTTATCAAATTGATCGGGTTTGCTTAGATCATTATCATCAAGGCATCTACAAGGTTATCCAGGTAAGATCCACAGGTTTGTTCCCTATTTCTTGTTCCAATCCATTGGCATAATTATTTTATTGTTAAAACCCTAAGCTAAAATCAAATAAAATTCTAGAGATCAAATCCCTTGATCAATTGGCAAATCCTTTCTGGGTATTATAGATCGGGCAAATCCCAAAGTGGGTTCTCAAGGGCGTCACCCTTGGGGACTCCATTGGCCCATTTTCCTAGGCACTGAGCTTCTCCCAACCCTCACGACTTTCTTGACTTGGCCAATTTTTCAGTGTTTTGATCTTCTTTCTGAGATTTGGGTGTAGTGATACTGTCATACCTGTCAAACAACTCCATCTTTGGTACAAGTTAGCCCCAATCCTGTCCCTAACTATCCTGCAATGGACACGGTTCCCAAGGCAGTGGATTTTCTCATCATTGACTAGTACCTTGATTCTGGATCTAGTGTCTAATCTCATAAGTCACTTGCATAACCAAGTTGGATCAAATTTACATTGCTTAAGCCTCGTGATACAATCCATTACACACCTTGTGACTTCATCCATAGATCTAGGGTTTACTTCACCATACACCTTACGTACTTCATCCCTATTTGATTTGATCTGGTGTCTTGGTCTGATCTCTCTTGTCGAGAGTAGATCTGGGTCTCCCCCATTGTTGTCTTGGGCTAAGATAACATCAAGTGAAGATTGCCTCAATTGGCGTGACAACCATCCATTGGGAGTCGAGGCTATCTTGGTTTCACCTCTTTAGTTTCCTATCCCCTCTACCATCCTTACGGATCCATCTTTAGGGGCAACTACAAGTTTGGTGATAACAAAACCAAAAAGTCTTAAATATATAGAATCTCAAGAACACAAAACCTTCTACTAGGCTACATCATCTATGAATATAATCGAGAAAAAACATGAGCTTGAAATTAACTTATTGGTAAAAGTCTAACTAAAGGAAATCCACAACAATGTATAAAGATTTTAACATGTTTTTAACAACCAAAGTTGAAATCAAAAAGCAAATTAAAAATAAATGACATGTATTTCAAACTAATGAATTAAATGCCTAATAATGAGTGCATAAATATCTTACAAGGATTGATAGAAAGTTGTGCAAAACTTACGGAAGTTGCCAAACCATTTTAGATTCAACATTTTGTTCTTTTTGCTCATGATTTTGGAGAAATGAATCGGCTGTTGCTTGGGAAAGCAAAAATGGAGTGACATCAAGCTGCAATCAAGATGGATGTTAAAATATTAGCCATTCTCAAAATCTGGATACAAACTAGACATTTAACCAATTCACAAGATAGTCAATTTCATTTGCTCAAATATTATTTTGGACACCAATACATAAAATACACACTTGCATCGAGCTACTATTATATCATTATGGCCAATTTGTTCAAGTTTTATTTTGGATACCAATATCATAAAATATACACATACATCACATATGTCTAACATCAAAGTAATACTATATTGTTATACCATCAATAGTTTCATAGGGTACACTACGAGGTGTTTTTATAAATCCTATAAACATTGCCACATCGTAGAGAGAATTCCTTGAATTTATAGGATACTAAAAAGACATTACTAGTACATATGTTCACGTATGGGAAACATTCAAATCATTATTAGATGAAGATGCAAAAAGAAGATAGGCCCAATGCATTTTTGTTTGAAAAGAATGTACCTTGCATGCAAGTTGTACGTGTATCTATGCATAGACACACAGACAATGTGAAAAATATTTAATGTAAACCCAACTTCAAAGATTTGTTGGACCAATGGGATCTTCTTATGACCTTTGGGGTCTTCTTATGAAAATGTGTTTCATTGTTTAAAGGTTTTTATGAACACCACCATTCGACTCACTTAACAAAGCCTCATCTAAAAACCCTGACACATAATATTGCATGTCAAATAGTGACAATGACATCTAGTATCGTCAAGTCCCACTAGCGCGGTTGGTATTCAAGGGGTTCCGTTTGTTAGGCAGCCCAGGGTTCGAAACTCAGAAGTAGTGGGAAGAGACACCAAAAAAATCCAACCATGCTAAGGGTTGTTGTGGCATGTTGCCTACTAAGTCACACTTAGTTGGATTTCAAGTGAGCCAACAAAGCCTGAACATGTCAAAGTGTTCATTATCAAAGTTTAGAAGTCCATCAGGCCATTTAGGCCCTTTATTTTTTGTACCACATGTACATACCCCCTTGGGGGAATTGTAATAAATGTGCTAGCATGGTAGCTATATGTAAAAGACTCGGTGTCCTAGGACTTAAACATTAATCCGACTAGCCCAGAGTGTTTTCTTTCCTTGTTAATTATTTGTTGTCGAACAAACGACTAATAATTTTCGATTTTTTCACTCATACCGCCAAAGTTGGGGTGGTCAGAGTGGTATTTTGGCCTTAGGAGAGTATTAGAGCCTAATTAGAGGTTATTAGAGATTAATCTACTTATGAAGTTTATCTTCCGGAGAAAAGATTGAAGGGCTTTCTTGTTGTGGGCATTAGAGCAAATTTCGAGTCAAAAATGGGCTTCATAAGAAAAAAATTCCATTCATGAGTTGGAATTCAAAAACCAATAGAATTTCAAGAAATTGGGTCAACGATCATCGTTGAGTTGGACATATAGAGGTCAAAGAATATTATGTGTCATATTTTTATTTCGCAATGGTTAGCTACATATAAAACTCACATTGGTTAATGTTATCACATTTATAATAGTTGGGGCTACTATATATTTATTCCAAATTCCAGTATATTTTTCAACCAGTCCTTTACATTGAGATGTTTGAGATGAGCATCTATTTCTGGATCACCCCTATGATTATGAGCAGCCAGTATATTCCTTTGCCATGACTAAGTCTCAGGAAACTCAAATTTGATGACCGATGTAGCCATTTTGCCATACAGAGCAGTATCTAGTGCCCAGAGTTGCAGCAGCAGGTTCCCAGTAGACAGATGATGGTTCAGATGGTTTGTACAGGTATATGATCCAGCATGTATTATCTTGTGTAGTGGTTTATATTGCTTTTCTAGTCATTCTAGTAGCATGTTTTAGCATTTAGTGCCATGATCTGGCGATCATATATATATTGGACTTGGTCTTTATTATGTATTTATCTAGTGTCCTGCTCAGAATTATGAAGTTCTTGTCTATACTCATTGGTTTTACCCCTAAGAGAATGGAGGTGATCATTCCCACCATTATATGGCTTGCTAGTTTTGGCATCATTTTTCACTATCTCCATCCATCCGCTACCTTCCAGTTATTTTTTTTACACTGACTTACTACTTAGCCTGTGATATGGAGGACTTCCCCACTCTAGCCTCTTTGTTGGATGAGCTTCCCTGGTGTATTATGTCTCGGCTCTGAGTTGCCTAAGTTGTGTTGGCTAGACCTGAAACAGATAGTACTACCATCATTACATTGTATCTGGAAACTTTATTGTATATCTTAAATGAAAGCCCATTCTAGAAAGTGTTTTTCAACACACGTGAATGAAGGCATGTTGAAATGAAAATCCAAGAATGTGTTTTTCAACACACACGGATCAAAGAGCCTAATGAAATGAAATCCAAGAATGTGTTTTTCAACTCACACAAACAAAGGCTATGGAAATGAAAAGGTCCAAATAAAGCAATGGTTTAACAAATGCTATATCTAATGATTGCTGACCTTATTTGAATGTAATGATCTATTCCTCATTAGCCTACGGGTTGTGATATGAGATGGAGCAAGGGACAGCTAATGCTAAGTGTCCCCTAGAGTCTTGAGTTACGGTTTGTCGGGCACCTAGTCATGGTGGCTCTAGAAAAGATCCTCACGGAGTTGTATCAGGTTGGATGTGAGTTGTAGACATCTATCAAGGTTGAATAAGCACTTCCCAAACAGCTTACCCATTTGTGAGGCACTGCCATCCCCTGTGTTATTGCTTGTCCAGCATATGCTTTAGTGTGTATCCCCTTTCCTACAACCGAAGTGTCACTGTGTTGAGTTAGTACAATCATCCCTTAGCCTAGCCTTGCATTTATCCACCCTCACCCATCACTAGCAAATTGATCACAGCCATGAAGTGAGTATAGCCTTGAGGTTCTAGTCTGAGCTATTATTATTAATGAAAATCTTGAATATCTTGTTTTAGATCGCCAATGAAATGATTACTCTATGTTTATATTGCTATTGGAATGATTAATGAGGCATGCCTTAACCAATTACACTTGCAGCACTTTGATATTTTTGCTTGGATCATATTATGGGTCAGTTTGACTTGGTCAAACTGGTCAACCACGGGACATGAGATGAGTTAGACCCTGGGTAATAGCTATTGATGATATGTGGTCTATTATTGGTCACTAGATGGTTCCATGCAGCAGTTACAGGGTCAGATAGTGATCTGTGGTATTTTTATGATTTTGATCATTTGCAGATTATTATTATTTTTATATTGTCTGGGCATGGTATTGATATTATATGACTATGCAAGTCATCCATATGGTGTATGAGTATGCATCTCTAGTGCATTTGGGCTCTCTGAGTCCATTGGGACAATTTGTTTTCAGTTCCGGGCAGTTTCAGTTGGGATTTCTCTTCGTTTATCACTTTAGTGCAGATTTGCCATTAAAAATGGCCTTTCAGAGCAGTTTCATGATTTGTTTGGTTCACCTATGGCGCTACAGAGGGAGTACAGGGTCCAGTCACTTGTTTTTACTATATTGCTATACTCCTAGACATGTTGGTGCAGTCAGAATTTTCCCCAAGTGACCAGGCAGTGAGTTACAGGCATTTTTATCTTTTTCAAGTGATTTACAGAGGCATAAAAAATGGTAAAATTGGCTACAGAGGAAATCGATTCGGGCTACTGAGGCAAGGAAATGGAATAGGAATGGTTTTGATGATGTGTATGATGTCTCCCACACCTTCCACAGTAGTTGCAGCAGTCAATGGGGCCCACACATTTTCTCGGGCACATTTTCATGGTTTTATGGTGTCTTTGGAGGCCCACGACTTTGTCACTTGGGCATATTATTGTACTTCATTGAGTCATCTTGTATTATTGTGCCATAGGGACACAGTAGGGAGGAATTATATCACCCCCTAGACCCACCATGACTTTTATGTTATGTTCTCCTAGTCACTTGGAGTGGGACGTCCCCCTAGGGCGATTTTGTCCATGATGTATTGTTATATTTTCGAGTTGATCCATGTACTTTATGTTGAGCTCATCTCAACCATAGATTATCACTTACGTATCTTTTAATCTTAGCCACTCATTAAAAAGGTGGTTAGGGTTTTGGTCTCTCCCATAGCTATTTAAAGGAGAGACCCTCTCATTGTAAAGGGACTTTTGGCTCTTGGCTTCTGGAATAAAATATATCTTTGCAAATACTTGTGCTCTGGTTTTGGATGTTATTGGTGTTGATTGAAACTATTCTTCCTTTGCACTGATGGTATTGGTGTTATCTTTGCACATCTTTTCTCCATGTTTTATCTACAGGTGAAGAAGTCAATTTGGTGAGGGCGCACTGGCTGGGGAGACTCTCCTTGCCCCTTTCTTTTCTCTTCGCCGGTTACAGGGAGTATCATTGTCTTCGTACCTCTTACTCTTTGTTAACTTGTTCGTCATTTGTATTTCTTCCATTCTTGCTTGAACTGACTGATCTTATTGTCCTTGATTTGACAGGAAGAGGAGGGTGCATTTGTGGAGCTGGGCATCAATTCGTGTGGGCAAGATAAAGCATCAAACTCTCATTTGATCTCTGCAGGAACAATCCTCAACATCATAGCAATCATCTCCATGACCCAGGTACGCTTGCAAGGTATGTAATTTATTCTTCTATCCTACCCATCTGTCAGTTACATTAAAACCCTAACTTCAAATCCTTCGGAAAATTCTCTGGCTCAAACGACATGGTTTATTGGCAAACCATTTCTGGGTTACCTATCTCTTGCATATCCCTAGGTGGGTTCTCCTAGACGTCATAGTTGGAGGACTCCATCAATCCAAATCCCAAGGCACTAGTCACCTAACCCTTGCGCATTCCCTGACTGAGCTGGTTTACTTGTAGTTTGATCCCTGTTACTGAGCTTGCATACCTTGACATTGTCAGATCTATCAACCAAGTTGTGCTAGAAAGCCCTAACTCTCAGCTCCACTCATTGGGATACTTTCCCTGTTTTAAGGGTCACATTTCCCAAGGTAGCTGAATTTGATCATTTATACTAGCACCTGAATCATGGAATCATTTTTTAATTGTTGAATCACTGTGTCTAAAAAACATTGGTTGCATCCTATCTTTCATAAGCCTCCACAGTGATTCTGTTTCCTTAAATCTAGGGTTCCATACCTGTCACCTTACGTACCCTATCTTGATAGCCTGATCTGGTGATCTGGTTAGATCTCTCCTATCGGGAGTAGATCAAGGTCTCCCCCATTGTTATCTTTGGCTTTGATAACACAAAGTGAAGGGTGCGTCGATTGGTGTGACAACCAATCCGTTTTGGGAATCGGGGCTCTCGTGGTTCACCTCTTTGGTTGCCTATCCCCTCTATCATCCTGTGTTGGATCTATCATTTGGGGCAACTACAAGTTTGGTGATAATAGTTAACATTTAAATAAGATCATCAGAAAATATGATAATATTCTTGAAATACTAAATATACAACATTTTATACTGTCACTACCTCCAATCCTTAGAAACATAAAGATCACTTTGATTAAAATCATAACGAAATTACCTTGAAATACGAAAACATTTTATAATATTATATCATTAATTATTTTAAGAAAGAAATAATAATAACTAAGTATTTATTTATATTAAAAAACAACAAACTTATCTCAGATAATAACTAACACATAATATATAAATAAATTTTAACTAACACATAATATAACTAACAAATATAATATGTAGTATACTAACAATATAGTTATATGGTGCCTTTGTATGCTTCGCGTTAGTTAAAAGTTTTAATGGTAAGCATTAGCTAAAAGTTATAATATATTTTATATTATATAATATATTGTGTGTTAATTAAAAATTAACCCATAATATAACTAATATATAATAGCATAATATAATATAATTAACACTTAACATATATATATATATATATATATATATATATATATATATATTGATAAAAAATAATTATTTAATGGTTAATATTGTTATAATTAATTATTTAAATATAATTAAAAAAAACTGTGAATTTTAAATTTATTATTAAATATACAAAAAGTATTTAGTACATTTAATCAATTATGAATTATTCTAAAGTAATTATTATATAATTTCAAAAAATTTATCACTATATCATTTATTGTGAATGAACAAGAATCTAAACCTTTCATTAATATTTTCAACCCTCACCTCTTAACTCTACACTAACCCAACATACTTGTCAACTATCATTAAATGATTAATGAGACAATATAGATTAACCTTCACTAGAGAACACCTCTAACTTAGTTTGACATGACATATTCTTAGTGTGACATGGATTTTCTTAATATTATCCTTGGGAGGCCCATTTTAGACCCCAGATTTGCTCTATTGGGTAAAGGGACTCTCTAAATTGCTTCTATTCTTTTTGTATCTACTTTTACCCCGTCCTTAGATATTATATGTCATAATACCTTCCGTTCATCAACACCCAAAATTGACTTAGAAGGATTTAGACTAATCTCATATTCCCTACATCTGTCAAAAACTTATCTTAGATGACTTACATGTTTACGTCTATCTTTCAAAAATACCGTTAAGTCATCTTGATATATCTCTATAATCTTTCCAATTATATCCTTGAAGGCAAAATCCATCGCCCTTTGAAAGGTTGCTCTTGCATTTAAAAGACCTGTTACCTCCCATTTTTGCATGGGTTGTCATTTGAAGACAGGATCAGAAAAAAGGTTGTTGGGACAGAGTACAGAGGGCTGTGGAAGATGAGGTTGTTCTGTGAGTGAGAATCAGCTGAAGCTGGAAGTATTTCAACCTGGGTACTGTCTAGATAGGCCTATATATTTTACAGGGGTGTCCACGGGCAGCATGAAAAACAACAGAAGGATATTAAACTTGCAAAGTTGAAAGATTTCACTATTGCAGCGGTGAAGGGCCTGAGTTCAAATCCAGTTGTGGTAATAAGGAAGATTGCTGAAGTAGTCTCAAATTTCTATGGAGGACCTCTTTCTGAAGCAAGTGCTACAAAGCTTTTTCTGGATGAAAGTCCTTCAACAACAGAGAGCTTTGGATTTAAATTATTGGGGACACACCAAGGATGTCATCTACATGGTTGAAAAGAGAAAAGAGAAGCACAATAAATTGTTTATTTCCTTTGAGTGTAAGACTTTAAAAGCTGATGAGCAAGCCGAAGACCATATCAATCACTCTTTGCCTCATCTGATTGGACATGAAGCTATAGTGGGCATTGGTACCATGAAAATAAGAGGTCTGAATTTTGACTCAGATGATCATCAGCCAATCAAGAAATGGCTACCCAGTTTGTCCTGGAAGACGATTCAAGCAGAAGCTTTTAAACCCTGTTTCTGACGAAAACATGAATGTCATCACTAAAAACCTGCCAATGCTCGAAGTTATCTAGGATAGAAGGCTTGAATAATACTTCCATTTTTCCATGGCCTTTCAATAATTCTTGACAAGGATGAAAAGTAGAGGCAGACACTGCCAAGGCATCTACTTGAGCATTTAACTCTCTTGGGATTTCATCCAATCCTCAGGCAAGATAGAATTCCATAGTGTCACAAATCGCATTTCTATACCTCTTCAATCTGTTGTTCTTGCAAGCATATTTATTTTTCACTTGTAGGATTGCTAAAGTCAGAATCTCCTTTAAATTTCAAAATCTTGATTCCCATGTCCTTAGCAATATGCCTAATCTAAGAAGAAAAGCCTCATACTCTACTACATTATACATTGCTCTGAACTCTAATATGAAAGTGTTACCAACTGAATTGCACATAGTTGGACTTCCAGAGAGCCACCAAAGTTTGCACAAATACTTGTGCATTTCAGTGTTCAGAAGTTCAAATCAGGCCTTTTCAGGGCCCCCTTTTTAATTTTTTATCGCATGTTCATGCCCCATGGTGTTTGTAATAAAGTGTGCTAGCATGGTGGTCTTGTAAAGAACTTGGCTTCCTAAGACTTAGCAACCAAATCTGGGTATTCCAAGGAGTTTTTTCCCTTTTTAATTATGCTTTGCATTTTAGCCGAGTATAATTTTCGAGTTTTTCTCCTACACCTCCAAAGATGGAATGCTCAAGTTGGTGGTTAGGCCTTGGGGGGTTATTAAAGTTCATGTGTCAATGTATATGAACATGCTAGACACTTGAATAAAAACATATGGACATGTACTAGGTCCCTAGGTGTTTTTTTTAATGTTTTGAAAGAAAAAAAATCTCGTAAATTAGGCCATTTTTAATGTTTTAATTGGAAATTTTCAAAATGTAATAATTAAGTGGTTTGTCGGCAAAATTTGACAATACAATGTTCATTTTCTAAGCCAAAGCACCCACTTAACCCATAAACCCACTTTTCCTAAGTTTCGAGTAAGTATTTATCTCAAAAAATGATATTTACTCGAAAAAGCCAAAAAAGACCAAATAAATGTCAAATTAAGAAATAATAAAGTGAGATAAGACAAATCCAACGGATTGAGGATGTCTATTTCGGAGCTCCCAGTTAACTAGCAAAAAAAAATTGATTGATTTAGTGTCGATACAGATGATTCCAATCTATTTCAATGAAGATCCAGTTATATCTCATTCAAGGAATGCGCCCTCCTTGAGCTTGGGCGACTTCTTGAGGTGGCGGCCACTTGATTGGTTGTGATTTCATCGAGGTTGGGGCAGCCTACCTCATCCAAGGGTGGCACACCCTCCTTCTTTTGGCTCTCAATCAAGCCCTTGATCAAACAAGTCTCCCTCCCTTGGAGATTGTGCCCCCCTCTGCATGCATTTATCCTATGTTGCACGGGAACGGTTCCCAGCTATTGAGAAACTCGTTCCGGAGGTTCCCACGTTCCAGGGAACTTGGGAACCGGAACGAAACGTTCCTAAATAAGCCGGAACGGTTTCTGGAACGGCGGAACAGTTTGGGAACGTTTAACCGAAAATCTGGGAACTCGGGAACTTGAAAATCGGCGTTTCGGTGAAAGGGAACTTCTACGCGTTTCAGAAAGTGATGGGAACGGACTCCAGCTCCTCGCTCCTCGCTCCTCGTCGAAGGGAAACAGGTCGGTGAGCTTCATTTGTTGAGGGTCGGCGAGTTTCATTTGAGCGTTGTTCAGTGCTGAGACTGAGAGTTGCAGAGTGTGTGAGAGGCTGAGACTGAGAGTTGCCAGCGTGGGTGAGATTCGGAACTAAGAGGGCAACGAGAGTGGGCAGCAAGGTCGACGGGAGTGGTTGCAGGAGTGGGAAGCATGGTCGACAGGAGGGTGACAGCGAGGGCAGCAGGAGTGGCTGGCCGCTGCGAGGGAATGGACACAGTAGGGAAGAGTGCCTCGGTTGATGTGACTCCCACCTTGCATTGGGAACCGTGGCATCTCTTGGGTCACCTCTTTAGTTGTCTCCTCTACCGTCCCGGATGGGATACCACTAGGGGCAACTACAAGTTGTGTGATAACACATACATAAAAAGATAGAAATGAAAGTAAACTTACTTACAATTTATATTCCTATTGATGTATGATTAATCCTTAAGACAAGATCTATATCAAGAGTAAAAAAGAAATTTGCAAAAAAGGAACAAGTTACCTCATGAATAACATCACAATGTTGATCCACACGCTAAGGCACTACACATTTTAGCCTCCAAAGCTTCTTTATTCTCAATGCAAAACAAAATAGCAGATTACAATGGAAATCCTTCTCTCATTCCAACTCTAACTCTTTTGGAATGAGAGAGGTGCTCTCAATTTATAGAAAAGAGAAGAGAGGGGAGGGCGCACATGTGAAGGAGAAATTCAAGCCTTGATGAGTGGCTTGATTAGGGTTGCCTCAACCTTTTGGGCTGCCCAAAAATCAGCCCAAACAAAGCCTAAATTACAGCTGCAAATTTCCATAAATGAAAGACCTTCTCTCTTGGGAATTGCGCCCCCCTTTCATGGGAAAATGGGCCAAGTGATGGGGAAAGGATCCCATGTTTGTAGCTACCCCAAAAGTGTCATAAAACTCCTCTTACAACCCCCCAAACATAGATGATCCAAAATCTCTTACACATCCCCAAAATTTCAAAGTTTGATTTTTGGGATTTTTCACTTTTTTTGTATTTTTTCTCTCTTTTTCTCTCTTTTTGACTTTTTGCAAAATAGATGAAAAATAAAGTGCCCAAACACTTAGGAAAGTGGGTTTAGGGGTATTGTGGGTGCTCCGGGTTAGAAAATGAGAATCCCCATAGCCAAAACAACCGCTAGACCATAATTTTATCACTTTCTCAATTTTTTTACCCAAACCTTTAAAAAATGGTTTGTTTTTTACAACAAAAAAAAAATATATATATATATATATATATATTTTCTCGAAACTTAAAAAAACCTATGGGGACCTAATGCCTGACATGGTTTAATACATTGACACATAGGCTCTAATAACCTTAAGGCTTAAAAATTACGCCGACCACCCCAACTTTGGAGGATTGAGTGAAAAACTCAAAAACTAAGTGATAGGACACGTCCTAAAGGGTCCCCGTGTCCCGTGGGCCACGTTTGGGCGCGGACACGTTGGCCCCACGTGGGGGACACGAGTTTTTTCGTGTTCTGAAATCAAGACACGCGTGGGGGATTTCTGTGCAGCGTGGAGATTTTCCAGGACACGAAAATCGCGTAAAAGGCTGCCCGCGGGCCCATAAAAACGCTTTTTTTTTTTTTTTGTCATTTGCTAACTGATGGGAGTGTGAGGGAGAGCTAGAGTGAGCCCAAAGTCATTTTTTTTGCAGGTGAAGGAGATTCAAGAGTGTTTTCTTGCAGGTGAAGGAGATTCAAGTGTGATTTCACCATCAAGGTTGAAGGAAAATGTCTCAACCAGCTAGGGCAGCAAGTAGAGGGCAAAGGAAAGGGAAGAATGCCCCATCTATTCCCTCTCGTCCTATTCCTCCTCCAAGCACATCCCCTTCTGCTCCTAGTAGTGCTCCAACCGGTTCTAGTGAAGCTCATCCTCATTATAGCCATGCTTTGGCAAAACAACAAGCACAAGAGAGTAAATACCCTTTGTGGATGTATGTGACAAGGAAAGAAGGTGTTGGAGCGAAGCTTGGTGGGGGAGGCAATGTGTGTTGGACTTGCAATTTCTGCAGGCATGAATTCAAGAGCACCTATTACCGGGTTAAAGGCCATTTGTTGGCCCTCCCTTGTGGGATTTCTTCATGCAAAGTTGTGAGTGTTAACCAAAGGAGGGAGATGGAAAGAGAAGACCATGTTGGGGTAGGGAAGGTGGTTGCAGCAAGCAAGACATTTCATCGTGAGGATCCTCTTCCATTCTTGAGGAAACCCTCTAGCACTAGGAGTGCGGTTGATGCTATTGCTTATCCAACAAGAAAGAGGCCAACTTCAAGAGGTCCAATGGATAGGATTTTCCAACATGAGGCACGAGAAGAGGTAGACCTCTCCATTGCATTTTTCTTCTACCTCAACTTCATCTCATTCAATGTTGCACGGTCACCATTGTACTTTGAGATGTGTCGATCTATAATGGAACGAGCTCCAACTGGTTATGTGCCTCCTAGTTCAGAGAAGCTTAGAACCAAATTGTTAGTTAAGGCAAAGAAGGAGGTGGATAAAATTATTGATCCAATTAAATCAAAATGGTCCACATGGGGTGTTAGTATTGTTTCTGATGGATGGACGGATCCAACACGCCATCCACTCATCAATTTCATGGTGTCTTCCACAAATGGACCGGTGTTCTTGAAAGCGGTGGATGCTCTTGGGAAATACAAGGATGCACAATATATGGGTGATTTGTTCATCAAAACCATTGAAGAAGTAGGTGTTGATTCTTGTGTACTAATCATCACGGACAATGCACCTGTTTGCAAGGCTGCTGGCATGATTGTGGAAGCTAAACATCCACAGGTATGTGATTGTTAATTTACTCATTTATTTGAAATTTTGAGCTATGAGTAACTTAGTAGTTAGTAGTTAGTTGTAGTCTTGTAGAGTCTAGGAGTCTAGACTCAATGACTCATTTATACTTTCTTTTATTGATCTTACAGGTATTTTGGACACCTTGCATTGTCCATTCTTTGAATTTAGCACTGAAATCTATTGCTTCAGATGTGCCATGGATTGGCAAACTTATTGAGGATGTACGCCATATCCGTAACTTTGTACAAAACCACACCAATGCCCTCACAATCTACAAAGAGTACACACATCTTTCATTGTTGAAGGTTGCAGATACTCGGTTTGCTTCCTCATTCATCATGCTCAAGAGATTGAGAGAGGTAAAAACCGCTCTTTGGTCCATGGTGATTTCAGAGTTTTGGGCTTTTTGGAGAAAGTCGGATCAAATTGCTTCACAAAAGGTGAAGGACACAGTGTTAGATGATGGTTGGTGGGATAGGGTAGTCCTTAGCATCAAGATCATGGAGCCAATCATTTCTATGTTGCGGTTTGCAGACACAGACCAGCCCATCCTAGGAGATGTTTATGAGGGGTGGGATTCCATGATTGAGTCCATGAGGAACATTGTTATGGAGAATGAGTGTGCTGAGTATGAGACATCGGCAGAGAACTTATGGTCCATCATACAGGGAAATCTTATCTCCAGGTGGGATAAGAATTGCACACCTTTGCATTGCTTGGCCCACTCATTGAACCCTAGGTTCTATGCTCAGGATTGGCTCAGTGGTGGGTCGGGGCCCTCATCCAGAGTCCCTCCTCACATGGATGGAGAGATCTCAGAGGGGAGGAAGATAGCATTTAGACGGCTACTTCAGGATAGAGACGGCTACTTCAGGATAGAGACCACCTTGAGGTGGTGGAGGAGGAATTTTATGAGTTTTCTAGTGGCACTGGGAGATTTGGAGGATATGAGGTGGTTAGAGACATGGGGGTTAAGAAACCCCTTGTTTGGTGGACAACTCATGGGGCAACATGCCCTCTTCTACAAAAGATAGCCTTGAGGGTCCTCTCTCAAGTTACTCCATCCTCTTGTTGTGAGAGGAATTGGAGCACATATGGAAACTTGTACAGTGTGAAGAAGAGCAGACTTGAGCAGTCCAGGGCAGAGACGATGGTGTATGTGCACTCCAACCTTCGTCTTATTTACAGGAAGAGGGAGGAGTGGGTGAAGGGAAAGACACGGATGTGGGATGTCTTTCCTGATGAGATGGGTTTGGACAGCAGTACTGAGTTGGCATTAGACAACATGGATCTTAATGATCCAGTGCTAGAGCCGGTCACTTTTGATGAGGGTGATCGTATGGAGGGGTCATCCTCCACACCAGCAGATGCAGTTAGTCAGATTGGCAGAGAGGAGGAGGAGGAGGAGGAGGAGGAGGAGGAGGAGGAGGGCAGTGATGAGTTTGTTGATTCAGGCATGGAGGAGGACTATTGAGTCATTGACAGATGGGATTCTTCCATCTTGATCCACCCCTTTTTTGTATTTACTATTAGACTATTAGACTATTAGTCTAGACTCTATTTGGCATTTGCCAGTGCCCAATGGCATTCCGACATCTATGTAATACATTTTGATTTTGATGACTTAATGAGAAAGATGGTTCCGAGTCTCTGACATGCATCTATGTGTCTCAATGTCTCATTGTGATTTGTGATTGTGAATGACAAATGTGTTGTGATTTGTGAATGATCTAATTTCTATTGAATATTTCATATTTGTAATTGTAAATGTAATTTCTATTGAATATTTCATATTTGTAAGTGTAAATGTAATTTCTATTGAATATTTGTAATTGTAAATGTTAAATTTTATTGGATCTATATGTCTATATTTTTAAATTGTAATATATATTAAAAATATATATATGTATATAAAACGTGTCCTGATTCCGGGGGTCACCGTGTCCCGTGGGGACACTCGTGTCCCATGTCCTCGTGTCATGTGACTTAGCTCAAAAATTATTAGTCGTTTGTGCAACAACAAATAATTTCCAAGGAAAAAAACACGCTGGGCTAGTCGAATTAACGTTTAAGTCTTAGAAGCCGAGTCTTTTACAGAAAGATACCATGCTAGCACATTATTAAAAATTCCCCGAGGGGGTATGAACATGTGGTACAAAAATAAAAAAGAGCCTAGAAGGCCTGATGGACTTCTGAACTCTCATAATGAACAATTAGATTGTTCATAATCCACTAAATGCAATTTTAGTGGATAACATTTGGCTCCAACTGCGAGACGTGTGCTTGATCTGGCCTTCAGGCAGAGGAGGATGCGAGAACACCAGAATCTCTGGTTTATACAACCTGTAAAAACATCTCAACTTGACAAGAAAAACCTTCAGTAGCACAAGTTTTATGAAGAAGCCAATGAATCACACATTGCATTTATTCATAAAAACTAAAACTGACCAAGGAAAAATATTATTATTCCTAAGTACTAGAAAGAACGCATAAAGTAAATGCTCACTTCGAGGAGCTTATTTTCCTACTCTAAGCATGATATAAAGCAAAATGCTAAGTGTAATCAGAAATCCAATGTAACCATCTAAGCATTTTATCAATAAAACAGTTTTTTGCCCTGTCTTTGGTTACCAGCCAAAGCAAGGATACATTTATCAGAAAGTGCAAACCTGCATGGATGTTTTGGATGGGAGGGTTGGGTGGGAGATTATAAGCATCTAATAGATCTTTAAAGTGCTTCCCCAAATGATAAGTCCTCCTGCAGGCCTCTTCTACCCATGACTGGATAGGACTGAGAAAAAACTCTAAATGATGAGGCAGATCCACTATCTCATCATACTGATCTGAAGGGCTATTCTGAAGATAACATTCTGTGAAAGCATAAGCCCCAAGCTAACCCAAATCATAAGGAACCACTGTATATGAAGATGATTGTTGAGACTGCTCTTCAATTAGTTGCATCTAATCTGAACCCTCATTGTACTGCTTCTTCAGGTCTTCCTTGTTGATGCTCATGCATGGCTCATACTGATCATAGAAAAAGTTAGCATGTTCCTCTTCCATAACAAGGCTTTCCCAACTCTCGAGATCAACACGCCCTTCTCTGGATGAATCATAAATTGGTCTTCCATAAATTTCTGTATAGATACTCCCCTTGCTGGACATATCATAGATGGGATTCTCAATAAGATTTTCAAAACTCTCATAGGTTGGATTTTCAATCTCTTACACATACCCAAAATCTCTTGCACATCCCCAAAATTTAGGAGTTTGATTTTTGAGATTTTTCACTTTTTTGTATTTTTTCTCTCTTTTTTTACTTTTTTTACTTTTTGCAAAATAGATGAAAAATAAAGTGTCCAAACACTTAGGAAAGTGGGTTTAAGGGTAATGTGGGTGCTCCGGGTTAGAAAATGAGCACCCCCATGGCCAAAACAACCCCTAGACCATAATTTTATCACTTTTTCAATTTTTTTACCCAAACCATTAAAAAATGGTTGCTTTTTATGGAAAAATAATTTTTTCTCGAAACTTAAAAAAAACTTGCGGGACCCTAATACATGTTCGTACGACTCAAAAACTATGCCTAACATGATTTAATACATTGACACATAGGCTCTAATAACCTCTTAAGGCTTAAAAATTACGCCAACCACCCCAACTTTGGAGGATTGAATGAAAAACTCGAAAATTATTAGTCGTTTGTTCAACAACAAATAATTTCCAAGGAAAAAAACACTCTAGGCTAGTCGAATTAACGTTCAATTCTTAGAAGCCGAGTATTTTACAAAAAGATACCATGCTAGCACATTATTACAAATTCCCCGAGGGGGTATGAACATGTGGTACAAAAATAAAAAAGGGCCTAGAAGGCCTGATGGACTTCTGAACTCTCATAATGAACAATTAGATTGTGCAAGTCTTCGACGGTTCACTCGGAATCCACTAAGTCCAATTTTAGTGGATAACCAGCACAAAGTCACTAGGGGAACAACTTCCTAGGTACAAAAATTCAACATCAACCTTTTGCCTAATGCAAAGCAGAGTTTGACTATGCTATTCCTCTAGCTTTCTAACTTCTTGATGCATTAATATATCTGTGTAGATTGTAGAAGTTATTATGGCCTATATTTTGATGTTTTCAGTAATTTAGAGCACCTTTCTTCCATCCATTTACCGTTTAAAACTGTTGCATGCAGAAAATTTCCACCATTAAACCAAAAAACTATTTTACTATCTCTTTGGCAAGCTCATTTGCAGGTCAATTATCACCTTTTTATTGTTGTTATAAAAAATTTATGTGCAGATTTACAGGTTGGACAGCAGCTTACAAAGGTTAGGGACACCCCCGTGAGGTTGGCATGCAACAGACCAAACGGAGAGGAGGTTCATCGGTGACTAATGGGATGAATTTTCCTACAAGATGTACTATTTTTTATTGCTGACTTCAAGAAGTTTGGATCATCTTTACAGTTCGAAATTAGTGCTAACAGGATTACAATAAGCATTCCAGTTGACAATATGTTATGGGTATTTCACAGTCATGTGAATGTATGATGCTATATTTATTATTATGTGGTATATATCTCAATTTAATAGAAAAGTTCATCAAGAAGGTAAAAATTACAAAATGATATTGCTGGAATAACTATGGACAAACACTGCATTTCTAGATCTAGCCATTCCTTAATCACAGTTACCCTAGTCACTATCACAATAATGCATTTTAGTAACAAAACAAAAACTTCAATCATGAATTTAAAGGTACAAAACATATATTTTCAGAAGAAATAATTTTTACTATTAGTAGGATTTTCAAAAAATATAAAATGTACTCAAATACTCACATCACTGCATGCTCGCAGGTTAAGCCAAACATTTGTCCCACTCATAAGGGACACTTGTCGTTCAGATGTGTCACCACCAAATATAACAAAAACTTTCCGACATGGCTCAGGCCTACTTTTATGCAGTCCACTAAGCCTGAATCTCTCAGAGACACATGCCTGGTCAGCATACGAATAGAGTTTTGGAAAGCGCGCACATGCCCGTCGTATGATTGTACGAAGGATGCCCGCATGTGATAAACCAACCTGATCATCAAATAAAATGTTCATAATAAACTTCATAATTGCATGGTCCACACTAATTTACAAAAGACATAAAAAATGAATATAAATGTCAGGGTCGAAGAGAAAGAATGGAGGAGGTTAGAACAAAAGAAACTCTTGTTATAGGTAAATCACTACTTCGCACTGTTCAATAAAGCACAGACATAAAAGACATCATCTTTAGAATTTTCAGGACTACAGTCACAGTACTCAACTCAGAAATGCACTGATGACCTTTAACCTTGTAAATACATTATAAGATAATAATACCTTGTCAAATACTTATATAAGATGACAACTTGAAACAAAAAATATGCCAACTTCCACCACCATCTTCCATAACTGGCACACCCATTAGCTTTGGAACTTCAGCACTACATTAACAATATTCACTACGAAATACATTGATAGCCTTTGATAGCCTTTAACCTTGTTAACACATAAAATAAAAACTTGCCAAATCCTCATATAACACAACAACTCTTAACAAAGAATCTGCCAACTTCCACTACAATCCCCCATAACCAGCACACCCATCAGAAATTTTAATAAGTACATTAAAGTTTAAATACAGCTTTAACCAATCAAGAAACCACAGTTATCACATAATTTATTGCCCAATTCTTTTTTTCCTGCTCCAACCCAGCTCCTTAATTTCAAACCTCATTTTTCACAGAAGAAGTTGGATCTTTAGCTTCAAGGAGGCTATAGGCTTCCAAAGGCATTCCTTCTACCCCTTTGCTAATGAAATAATTTGCGCATAAGTGCTACTCGGACTTCTAATTGTTGACAGTGGTCACTGACATTACTCATTGAGAGATCTCAGGGTAGAGATCTTATCATTCTCCGGACATATTAATGCATCAATAATATAAGCATATATGTCAAGCATGTGTGCTCTGTATTTATCTGTAACTGATTAAATATGGATTATCTAACAGTTGTATACTCTTGAGTTTTAACGACCATAATTTCTGTACTCTTATGTTCTTATAAACCATTATTTGAGGAATACTTCCAAACTGTAAAGGATCATCTCCAGTGAAGAAATCCAATCCCCTTGATTTTCCCCGTATATTTAAAACTGCCTTTCCTTTCCTCCAAACCCATTCTTATCCAGACACCCCCAAGCACTCAAGTCACATCCCAATTTAAGATAACAAATCCTAACAAGAAATATGCCAAATTCCACAACAATCCTCCTTAACTAGCACAACAGACATCTCAATGCTGTATTGTTGCCCCATCATGGAACCAGTCATCTCACATAATTTTTCACATATCTTTTTCCTGTCCCAAACCTGCTCCTTAACTTCTAACCTTCTTTTGAACAGAACAAGATGGATCTTTATCTTCAGGGACATTTGAACCTTCAAAAGTCTTTCATTCTAATCATTTCGACATGAAAGACCTTGTACATCAGTTGTACTCGTGCTTCTAAAAGTCTCTTTCCACATCCATTACCTCATGTAAGAAACTGACCATATCATCACTTCAATGAGATAAACATTATTTATAGACAATGAGACATAATACAATGTCTTTGCATGAAGAAAACACCCTACAGAGACAAGAGAGAGGACTCTGAATTCATTGGATTTCCTCCTATTATTACAGGTCACTTAAGAAATTGCTGTGCAAATTAGTTATCCCACCTACCTTTCTGAAAACATCAGCGATGGATAATTTAAGAAACATTAATTTCTATAACATATCAAGCCAGTTGCCACCTCCATCCTTCACCTAAAATGCAGTTTATTAGAATAGGTAACATACACCAAAGCTAAATCTATACAGTTAAAAATGTCATTACTTGGTTTTTAATGATTTTTAAATCATCAATGTTGAGTCTGGCATCCTAGTTTTTCCCATTTGAGGTTGTCAAATTCACCGCCGGTAGGTATAGGCAACAAGCCAGGCAAAATAAAAACAAAGTACAGTAATTTCAGTTTCCATGATGTGCCTTGTTACACCTCAGAGTATCTGCAGCGTTCCCTACAGATCCACCAGAGTGAGGGGTTATTTTTTGCTATGTAAAGGCCAAGTCTTTGAGAGTTTTTTTATGTAGAGTGTTGATTTGGGGCTAAATACCCCTAATCATACCATGGATGGTCCTCTTGAATTCCACATCTAGGAGGTGCTCTTCCTATAGGGGTTGGTGGCTTTGGGGGGCCAATCACTTGGATGCATGACCACACTCATTTATTTGCCATGTAAAAGGTGATAGCGCTTTGTAAAGGGCTATGTAACCTATCTAGCACACCTTATTTGCTCACTTGGACCTATTTTGTGATATAAAACCCCTCCTCTAGACTGTGTTAACCGCAAATTGTACTTCCTTATTGAAAAATCCTACAAGGATAATGAAGGAGGAAGTTGAGGGAACACATCTGTTGGGGTTAGTTGGGGCATGGCGTCCTCATTTTGGCACACCTAGCACTTGGTGTAGCCTAATTGCATTTTTATTATTATTTTTATGTCATTTAGAGATATTTTATTGTTATTATGAGTGGTTTAGCCCCCAAGCTGTGGGTGAGCAAGCCAAATGTTATATTTTCACATTATCTTGTAGGCTCATAACTTAAAATTAGATGAGGCTAGTCTTATATAAATAGCGCCTCCCTCTCATTGTAAAAACACAACAAGATATGGGTTCATTATGAAATTTTTTCTCTTTCATCTACTTTATTCATTATTGGAGCTCTTGATGCTATGTGCACCTCTCTTTAGATGATCTTTTTTACTTGAAGGATGAATGAAGGTGTTTCTAGGGATTAATTTTGCACATGCAATGGTTTATGCTAATATTAGTTGTAATAACTCAGTCCAAGGGTGACCTAAGGCTATTTCCTTGCTCATTTCTTTGTTAAGGTTGTTAAGTTCTACTTCTAACCTTTGTTTAATGGTGCTTTAAGGTGCAGTGTGCTGAATTGTTAGGGTTTCTTGCTAGCATTTTGTCAACCTTGTATGAAGAGAACATCCTATCAAAGGAGTTCACTATTGTTAATTGGGCCTTAGACTTCTTCGCTTGCCCTAATTAGGCTCTTCTACCAAACTCTTTTGGTTGCTAGTTGATGCCCTAATTGCAAGTATTGAAAGCCATTCTAAGAGAGGCGTTGGTATCAATCTCCCAATGCCCTAGGGATTGAGACAAGAATCAAATGCCCTATCTTTCAACTCTTTAAAATCAAATCCTTTCATGTCTTTTATTTTATGCAAAATTACAAAAAAATAGTATATAGCTGGAAAAAAATCTAAATAATTTCAAAAACTCGAAAATATTTGTAACTTGATAATTCTGGTCCAGCAATCAAATTCTCCCTAGTGAATTTATCCACAGGTTTTTTAGGGCATCCCACTTTGACCTAGTGAATTGGGAAACGTGAAATTGCTTAAATTAGGGTTTCTACAAGGTTTTTGCAGTTCTGACTAGACCATCAAGTGCGCCCTAGGCCACTTGATCATCTCACTTCAGAGTGCACTTTTCTGAAGCTGTGCATTGGGAAGTGTGAAACCCTGCCTTGGGATTTGTGAAGTGTATTCAGTATTGAAGTGGTGATATTTATTGATATTTATTGGTAAATTGATTAACTCCTTTTATATGATTTATGTGTCTTTACTATCCCTTGGGATTTATATGATTTAAGTGTCTTTATTAGTTTCCTTCCTTCAGCCACAGATGGTAGGAGAGATGGGTCTATCCCTTGGGCCTTGATAGACCAACCTCATTTCTTTTGTATTTCTTTGCTCCTGGATTCTTTCCCCATGTATTTCTCCAACCCCATGCAGTCTCCCATGCTCGGGGTTGAGGGCTTTCCATGCCTCAGCATAGATTTCTCCTCTCTTCTCTTCTCTACTTTACTTTCTTTTCTGTGTATTACCTTTTATAGGAGACCTTTTGGTACTCCTCCTTTGTAACAACATCATTGTATTCAGCATTCCCATTGACCTACTTTTGTGGTCATTAGTTGGACATTAATAAAATTATCTTATCTATCTTATCTAAGTTATATCAAGGACAGATTCCCTTCCTGCTACATTTCTGTCATTTCACATATTTCTTGGTGTTGTGAGTGCTGTAACTTTTGTTTAAATTTATGCACCATCCATAATACTTTGTGCAACAATCCTGAAACTTGTAATGGGCTCTGCATTTTTTTTAACAAATGACACAAAGAGATCGGAGGAACAACATCCCACAGCAGCAATATAGAATCTAGATAATCCAGCTCAAGTGCTAGTTGGGTTTCTTCGGGCTTATAATTACTAGAGACTAGAATTTAGAGGTTACAAAACAAATACCATAAAAGATATGGATCCATCTTATCATGGAAAAATGCATATCTATAAAATAGTCAGTATGCCAAAGAAGAAGCTTGCAAAATTCTTTTGATGCCATTGATGTTATATGTAGAAAGATGATACAGTCAGGCACCTGTGCAGCTTGCTGAAAAAGAAAACTCGTCTGCTCCATCCCACTAATCTGGCAAGACAAGCAAAAACTATGATGAGTTGATGATTGAATGGACAAATATGCCAGGTCAAAAAGCACCCAAGAATGGATAAATAAACACAAACAAATAGCTTTCACCATGTATGGAATTAAAATGTAAATGTTTTCAAATTCACATCTCTAACCTCAGATATTCAGAGTTGACTATACAGTTAAATCCTTTAAATTTAGGAGACAAAAATCCGTTCACATGGAACTCAGTAATATATCCATAAGAAACGCAGTCTAGACTCTAAACCACTTACCAGATTTATATCACTAAAAATAACAGTGCCTGACTTAAGATTCCCAAATAACTTCGTATTTTCATTTTGCATATCTGCAGAGCTAGAGTCTGCAGATGGCAGGAACCAACCATCAATCCGTGCAAAATCACGTAGTCCCAAGTAACAAAAAAGCATCGCAGCTCCTTTACGAATATGTTCTATAACATCAACTGAGAACCGAGGTGGAGTGTGATAAGAAACCTGCCATATGCAACCAAATCATTCAGGTAACTTAGCACCACATTTACAAGTGAAAGACTTTGGGGGTAGCAGACATGTAAACCCAATGAATCCAGACGTCATGTGGGTATAACAAGAAAAACAAATTCGTGCCCTGGGAAGACAGGTAAATTTATATGATTTTTCAGATTTAGAAAATAATTTCTGAAAAGAAAGAAAGAGTGCCCTCGCAGTGCCCTAATCCTGTGAGAGGAGGAAATTAGGGGATATGCAGAACAGGAGAGGCAAGTAACACGAGGGACAGTCCAGCAGAGGCAAATTGGAAGCAATACCAAAGGTAACATTTGGAATCTGTCCACAGTTAATTACATCACAGACAAGATTAGATTTTTTTTTTCTATCTGAAGAAAATGTTATTTATTTTTACGCCGATAGGCGTTCTTTTTACAAAAATGCTTCGAGGAGACAATGGTCCAAATGATCAGAACCATTCATCTCCCAATGCATCTCAAACGGATCTCAAACTTCCATTTGTCAATGCATGTCTGCAGTTTGTCAGTGAATGTCTGAGAATGGTGCATCTGTCTATTCGCTAGCTCACTGATCATCCTGCATTACACTGCATCGGAGACTCTGTGTCTCTTTGTCCCTATTTCTAGATTCAACCAGAGCATCTCAGCACGAATCGATGTCCACCATACCAAGTAGCAATAGAACAAGCAAAACAAACTGTCAAAGTGGGAACTCATTCCTGTTTCCCCGTTTCATGCAACTTTGGTTCCCTCTTGAATTTAGGGACACTGAAATTCGAAAGAAGATTGCCAACAAAAACAAAAAATACAAATTCTTTAACTTCAAATTTAACCCAAAAATATGTCAAATTAAACGCCAAAATGGAATGCATACAAACATATATGGTCTTTTTTTAGTTTAAAAAAAAGGAATCTTAATAATTATTTTTGCAGCTTTATAAAAATTTCTACAGCGCCGATAAATTCACCATTCAATTCATCACTGCCTGAGATTCGATGAAACTCAGATTTCATTGAAAAAAATCACCATACACAGTAACTAGCTTACAATCAATAAAATGACACTTAAAACTGAAGTAAAAACAGAAAAAAAATGAAGTTTCTGCCAGATTAACCAATTTTGTACAACCACAAGCTTTTAAAATATTCATTACTGCTTTTTAAGGTATGCTCAGATTGGTATTTCATACTAGGACTGACAGTACTATATTGGGATCTGTTTTCATCTATTTTCACTTATGAACTAATCCTGAATTATGTTTTGACAGCACATTTCATGGGCTGTCAAAACAACCATATAAGAAGGTGCTCACTTGAAAGAGTTAATATGTATAAATTAAAGACCCTCAAGGATAGCATACACCATGCATAATGACCCTGTCTGTTCAAATATTCAAAGAGTGCATAACTTGGAGAAAATTTGAGAAAGAAGCCTGCAATAGAGAGTCTACACATGCCTGTTGAGTTGGAAGATATTTGCGGCGATAGCTGAATATTTCTTCACTTTCAGCAGCATCAAAGCTACTACGAAAGTGTAGTTCCACCTGGTAATCCAGTAATCAACACATCAGCTACCTCACAGCACAGTGCTTCAACTTTATATGTCAAAATACATTGCTCCGTTTCAAGAAATAAGTTTGTTTGAATCATGCTTGGCAGTTCCTCCTGAAGAAAGCACACATCCAAGTAACTGGAACAAAACCTTTACAAATTTCATGGTCAGAGCATACCAAGAGATATTCAGAAGAATACAAGTAAATTCATACATATCACTGAGAAAGTTGTTTGTCCCTCAATATTTAACTGACCGCTAATGCTCTCAAATAGAAATGTTTTGAAGAGCAGCAAGTATTAGCTGGAATGACGCATAAATGTTACGTAGGAAAAATCTGTGTGATCCTAGGTCCTTGAACAGTCATCTTCAGATGGCATCCTCCTCTTAATGGAAACAAAATTACTGCCTAGTCAAGGTCATCAATCATAAAATAAAGATAACAAAAATTGCAGGAAAGCATCTAGAGTGTAGTAAAAGGCCAATGCATGTTTGATTGCATGTGTACATAAATCTGTCGTTACAAGTGCAAAACGATGACTTCTTGTACCATAGTTAATTTGGATGGAAGTGCCCTAATATGCATCTATAGTGTTTGTTTCTATAGATACACTTGTCGTTACATGTGCAAAACGATTACTTCTTGTACCATAGTTAATTTGGATGGAAGTGCCTTCATATGCATCTATAGTGGTTGTTTCTAGCACACATGAAACAATCCACCTTGGGAGGCCTAAACATAACAGTGAATGACATATTACACTTAAAGTTTATATCCATTTCTTAGAGCTACCGGTGCCCATTTGTTGATCGGATATTATTTTTATTAGCACATAGACATTTCCATAGCCTAGCTCTCACCACATGAAACACAAGTGCAAAGAAAAAAGGAATAGTTGTAGGGGTTAATGTACAAGCATGCCTACTGAAGCAACTACAAGAATTGTCTGAGGTATTTCCTCTTTGGACCTTAGCAATCAGACTCCCTTTCTTTTCTTTGCTTTTGGCTTTATCAGCTCCTTCTTCCTTGTGGACTTGTCTTGGACTTTTCCTTCTTGGACTCTTGTATTCTTGGATGAGGATACCTTGGCCTTGATTTTTATTTGAAGGCATATGCAAGTAGAACTTGTTTTCTTTTCTTTGGATTGCTTGATTTTGCAAATTTTCTTGGTCACCCTTGATTTTCTTTGATCTGGTATAGATTTTTCTTTTACACCAGTTTATGGTACAAGGAGTCTTGGACTAGGAGCTTGTCTTCAAATGCCCGTTTTGAGGCATTATAGGAGGATGGTTTTCATGTTTCAAATCTAAGGAGAAACATTGCTCAATGGTATCCCTTCCTATTTAATAGCAGTCAGCATCAGGGAGCATACCTAGGAACCTTCTGAATCGTTGCAGGATTCACTACAACACAAATGGGCCCAAGACACAGGGGAAACATGGAGGCAGTCATGGTGAAGGAAACACAGAGGGCAAGATCAAAAGTCACATCATCTTCAAGCCAATGGGATTGAAACACAAGGTGGAGTGGTATGAATTAGATGGAAGGTTAAGTATGGAGCCAAAAAAGAGAGGTAATCCTAGTAAATACCAAGAGTTGTCTTGGTTATTGGTGTGTAAACAACACAAAATCCTCTTATCCTCATTAGCCTATGACCACTAATATAAGCTATACTCATCAAAACAAATCATTGTGGTGTAACATAAGACAAAGGGAAGTGCAACATCAATAAAAACCATAACCATAATGAATACTCAAGGGTGGCATGGCAGTATATCATGGCATAATATGGCATCATCTCTTGGCATTTTCATTACTGATATCCTTTGGGGGCATAGGAATCGGGATTCTGGCAACACAACTGAAGCAAAAATGGGTGCAAAAATCCCCATACCGTATGTGGTATAACAGTTCCTACCTATGGGGTTCATAATTTAGGCAAATCTGAGGAATTGCTATTGTTAGTAATTTCAATTTTTAGCAGTGTTTGGACATTGGTCTAATTGAGGATCTGATTTCCTATTTGAGGATCCAGTTGGAAGATTTGCTTATGTTTTGAGTTTCATCAGTTTCTGAGGATAGTCTCTTTTTAGCAATGTTATTTTTTGCAAGTGACTGGATATGTGGGGATCCAATATGGTGAGCTGCATTAGTGTCTGATTTCATCCCATTCCAAGCACTTTAAATTTTGTGGGACCGATTTTGTTTTAGCATGGTCTATATATGCCTAGGTGGGCCCACAAGAAGATATTGGTTATTTTTAGAATGTCTGGCCCTGTAGGAGATTACATATGACCCTAGTTGGTGCGACCTCCCCAATGATCCTTCATTTGACCTAGTTTGTCCTTGGATTTCTCTTATTTCATTCTGACATGATTCGCCTTGTTATTCTAATCCCGTGAATAAGATAGGGATTGCTATTATCCTCTCCTAAAAATAAGCTTATCCGCTTTCCTATTTTCATGACTTATCCATTCCTAAAATTAGGCCTATCCACTTTACTATTTCAAAATCCTAAAATTATGGTTCTAAATTAATCATCACTCCCATAATTTAAGGCTTAATTTTGGGGAATTGTTTCCTTAGAAAATTCATAGGATTTATTTTAGGCATGAAAAAAACGGACTAAAATAAGTAATTACCATATACAAGTGCAATCTCTCAGGGATGGTTTTCATGGAAGGAGGGGGATATTTTGGAGGAGTATTTTCTTCACACATGCTATTTTCACTCAAAAAATTGGTGTTATATTTGAAGATAATTAATCTTAACCTTTCTTTCCCTCATTTTTTGCTCTATATATTGTATGAAGCAAAGAGAAGAAGGAATATTTTCTTCTATTTAATTTTGTATTGTTAAGTTGTTGAGCTAGTGTCATTCCCTTTTTCCTTTATTCTACTTCCCAAACAGATCGAGATTGGTAGTTGGTTGTCAGCATGCAGTACCAGTGGTGAAGAGTTGCCATTGTTGGTTCGTGACTAGTACCGTCCCATCTAGTAGAGTGCTTTGTACCTTGGACTGTTGTTGTCCAAACCTATCAGAACTTTGTTCTTCCCACAACTCTTGATAATAAAGACATAACCATGTTTGGCAACTACTAAGGTTTTCATGTATTGAAACTTCTATTGCCATAAGCTCTCATGTGTTACTAATATTGATCTTAACAAGGTTTGATTGAATAGGCCTCAGATTTTCTTCCCACTGATTTACTTTCTTTCTTCTTCTCTTTGGCTACATAAAGACACTAATTTACTAAGTTTTAACTTCGATTCCGCACTTAAAAAACCAAACTTTTACATAATATTAAATATCTTGCACAGACATATTTGGTAAGCATTCAAGTCATCTTCAATTTTGTTCAAGGACATTACAGCAAGATTAGTTTGCTGGAATTTGCATTTTGTCAGAAAAACAGAGAAACTATATGTTTTTCTTGGTTTCCATGCACCAAAATCATAAAAAATCACAAAAAAACAAAAAAATATCAAAAAACAACATTAAATTCATTAAAAACAGTCATAAGTATCTGCTATGATTTATGTTTTTGCAATAAGTTGCAGGAAATGTCTAGTACAGAGATGTACCAAGCGTGTTTCGAAACTGAAAGATGGAAATGCATGTGGTACTGCCTTAAAATACATTTCCAGTTGTACGAAAGCATCCCACATGTGGGAAAAGCATTTTGTACGGACGGAAACATGTTTCCAAGCCATACCAACATATGTACAACATGTTTCCATTACTAAATCTGCCTATTTTGACTTGGTTAGTCTCGGTTGTTTTATTAGGTTTGACTAAAAATGCTGGTAATTAAAAGTTGACATTTCCTTTCTTTCCTTTTCTATCCTTTTTACTTAAATTTTTAACCTTACCATAACTGTTTCAGGATGTTTGAAAGTGGTTCCAACCTCATCAAACTTCATATGGAGAAAGTAGAATTTCATATTCCATTGAAAATTAAGCAAAAGTAATAGTGTTCAAGACATCAGCATTGGCAGGATTGCAACATTTTCATTGGATTCTATCAAGTGTGAGGGTATGGGATTGACATTTAATCAAGAGCACCAATACCTTTATGTACCCTAATGTTGGTCTTTTGCATCGATTTTCATGCATTTTTCAGCTCTTAAATCATTTATTGTTTGTTGTTTTTCCATATTTATTAGCAGAACTATTCAGGACAGAGAGCTTTTATTTCGACTGAAGAGTCACGGATCGTTTGTTTGATTGTTAGATGTCCCCTAAAGTTACTAGGGGACTCCCCCTATGGTTAGCAAGTACTAACCCAAAGTGCATGGTGCTTCTAGTTTCTTTGGAACCGGACAGTTTCAAGCATTAACATGCATATCACAACAATGAGAACAAATAACGAAATGAGAAAATAAAAGAGTACATATACTACTTCCTTGTCTTGGGCATTGAATGCAATCTTCCATTTTGATAAACTGGAACAACTGACATGCAGAGCATGCGAGACATAACTCAAGAGCATGCAAGCATGCATCAATTAAGTTGCATGCATGCAACTCAACTTAATAAAAGAAAGAAAAGCAAGTCAGGGCATGCAATCTCAACATGATAAAAGAAGGAAAAAGTGAGTTACTTGGTATCCATTGTTATTATTGATCATTGAGATTCATTTTGAGAGCTCTGAGAGCTGATATAGGGTTGAGGGCGGATTGCCCTAGCCAACATTTATTTCGACGGTGAAATCTATCCATCCTAGTCAAGTTCTTGGATAGATCATTCAGATCGATCATCCGTGCTACAAGAAGACAAGATTGTTGGAGTTTGGAGCAGAGGTTGAGATCATTGCAGATAGGGCACATTTATCTAGTAGGGGAAGCACTATTCTTCCATCTGTTGCTTGTCTATTTATTAAGTCGTGGGCATCATGACTCAAGGAGAAGGGGCGCATTCATTGAAGCATGCACTATTATTCCATCTGCTGCTTGTTTATTTATGAAGTCGTGGGTATCATGACTCATGGAGAAGGGGCGCATTCATTGAAGCATAACTGTTGACTGTGATCCAGGGCGTATTAACAATCATTGGGGCAGATCTCCTCTTATTTGAGCAAGGGCGTGTTATCCAAGTCATAGGGCAAAGAATACCCTCTTTCTTACTGCATGCTGGTTTACTAAGGACGTGAGTCTCTTTAGGGCATCTCCTATACCACATATCAACAGCAATAATCACTTATTCTGGGTGTGGCTTCTTATTCAAAGCATTTATCTCTGTTAGGGTTCGCAATTCATCAAAGAAGAGCAGCAATCTATTAAAGAAGGGCAACGACTTATTGATAGGGTTTGCATTGGGCATGTTGACCACCAAAACCGACTTGGTGGACAACCATGTACCATGCACATCATCATTGTGCCTTGAAGATGAAGAAGAAGTAATTAATGATTATATCAAGTGAGGCAGCTCTTCTTCTCTCCTCTCTATGAAATTTCCGCACCCCTGCGGAGGATTTTGTAAGGATATGCCAACATAAAGGTCTAGTTTTTTGTAACTTAATCACCTAAGACTTAGTCATTAGGGAAGCCCTTTCATCGAGTGTTTTTTCACTTGGATAATTAAAATTTATTTTTAAAGATTTTAATTATTTGAGTTTTTCACTCAAAAATACCTCCAAAGTAGTGAAACGTGTTATGGTGATCGAATCCATGGGGTGATTGAGGCCTAGGAATGTTCTATATTGCCATGCTAGACATTATCTAGAGTCTTGTGGAATTTCATTAATTTTTGCATAGGATTTTTTAATTTTTGGTCATTAAAAATTGTCACTCAAGAGTCAAGACAATTTGTTGTAATGTAAAAGAGGGTTACTTGGTCCTTTTTAATGTTGTATAGGGGTATGGGTACTCAAGACAAATGGCATGAGACCCCTACACCCTTGGGCCAAGTTTGAACTTTGAAGTCATTCGGACAAGTATTACTATGGTTTTGGTTAGTTTTTTCCCAGGTCAGTCATGGAAATCAAGAAATTGGGCATTTAATTAGAGAGCCAAATTTTTGGAAAAGTGACTATAGTCACTTGGGGTGGCCAAGTAAAGGTTCTAATTTTTATATTATGTTCCTAATGTAGAAATTTCTGCACTTTACTGTTTGCTGGTTTATGTCAACATTTTGTGGTTTTCACTTACAGCCGATTATGCATTGGCTATAGGTTACTTATAAAAATTACTGTAACAATTAAACACACAGTAGAATGCTACTAACAGGCTGAAAAACACATTTCAACATTCACACATGAAAATGATAGACTCAGAAATTTTTGGCCAAAATCAAGCCCTGGAAAAACCCCCACGGGGAAAACCAGTTAGAGAGAGAGAGAGTTTTTATTTCTTCAGCAAAGAATTCATCACAGCATTACAGTAAAAATTGTACTTATCTCTAACACTTAGCAGAATCTTTCTCGAAAATCGTGCACCAAACAGAGCCTTGATTTGTGTGCCCACAGCCTTGAAATACGTGCCAAAAATTACTCAAAAACTATGCTGGAAAATACACAATCCGTACCCCTGTACTTTCCTGGATTTATGTGCCAATGCACCTCGATTTCTGTGCATGAACAAATCAAAAATCTGCTTGATTTCTGTGTTGTTTGTTCCTCGATTTCTGTGCTGTTATATTTCTAGAAAACCATGCTGTGTGTCTTGGAAACCGTGCCCTGTACCTTCTCCAAAAACTGAGCAGAAATCTGCCTCGGGAATAGTGCTCAGTCAAGCCTCGATTTCTGTGCAGGGAAAGAACTCAGAATTTGTTCCCCCGGCTTTTACTTGAAACCCGTGCTGTACGGCCAGCAATAAATGCTGCCTGTACGGACCTCGATATGTGTGCAAGCTGCCTCAGAACTTGAGTCCAAATCCGTACTGTACGGTTGCCTAGATCAGTGTGCCCAGAATTAATGCCGAAGTCTCCTCGATTTCTGTGCCAATGCTGCTCCTTGGAAATCATGCCCTAGCTCTCTCTCACTTGTCTCTTCACTTCAATCACAAAAGTGAGCTCTCTTGCCTCCCTCAAGCTTTTTGTTCTAAACCTAAGTGAGTTTTTAATCCAACGGTGAATATTGAATCTAATCCGATGGATGAGATTCAATGTGAGTGAAAATCCCTTTTATTTAATTCACATAAATAAAATCACTCACCCACTTAAGTTAAATCAAAAAGTGACTTTAACTTTATAAAGTTTCATTAAGTAGTTTTTAATGTGAGGGTCACTTTTTCCCCCTTCTAAGTGACTTAGGCAAATAGTCACTAGGGGAACACTTCCCTAGGTACAAAACTAACACTCCCTCTTACCGAGGAAGGTGTTCCGCACCACTCCCAACTTATCTCTGAAGAAGACAAACTTCCCCCTCCCCAAAGACTTCGTCAAGACATCTGCAACCTGCTCATCAGTCGATATATACTGTAGCTCAACTGCCCCTCTCTGAACGTAGTCCCGAATGAAGTGGTACCTGATCTCACTGTGCTTTGACCTGTCATGGGAAACCGGATTCTCAGAGAGCTGAATGCAACTCTGATTGTCGCAATAAATCACCGTAGGTCTCAGCTGCTGATCAAATAAATCTACCAATAACTTACGAAGCCACAGTGCTTCGCAAGTCGCCTGACTGGCTGCCATATACTCAGCCTCAGCAGAACTCAATGCAACGGACTTCTGTTTCCTGCTGAACCACGACACTGCTACCGAGCCCAAGCTGAAACAGCAACCGGAAGTGCTCTTCCGGTCCCTCACACAACCTGCCCAGTCTGAATCTGTGAACCCAACCAAGCTGACTCCACCCGAACCCCTGTAGTCCAGACCATAATCCATTGTCCCTGCTAGGTCTCTCAAGATGTGCTTTCCGACCGCCCAATGCACACTCCTAGGCTGCACCATGAACTGGCTAAGAGTGTTGACCACAAAGCACAAGCTTGGCCTGGTGTTGACCAGATACATCAACGATCCAATGAGCTGACGATATAGTGTGGGATCCACCAACTTACCCTCTGAAGCATGAAGTTGCTTCAAGTTGGTGATCATAGGTGTAGACATAGGCCTGCAGTCCTTCATCCGATAACTCTTCAGAATCTCCGCTGCATACTTCCCCTGTCCTAGGAAAATATGTCCAGGCTCCTGCCAAACCTCCATCCCCAAATAGTAATGCATCAGCCCAATATCAGTCATCTCATACTCAGCTGCAAGATCTCTCTTGCACTGTGCAATAAGACGCTCATCTCAAGTGATAAATAAGTCATCAACATATAACAAAAGAATGAGTGGATCACCACCAACCAAAATGTAGTATAGGTTGGGATCAGCCTCACTCTTCTGAAATCCCATCGAAGTCAAATATGCATCGATCCTGGAGTACCAAGCTCTAGGAGCTTGCTTCAGACCGTACAAGGCTTTCCTAAGCCTGCACACATGAGAATCTCTCCCATGTATCTCGAATCCCTGTGGCTGCTCCAAATACACCTCCTCCTGCAAAAGACCATTGAGAAACGCGGTCTTCACATCCATATGATGGATCGTCCAACCCATTTCTGCTGCTATAGATATCACTGCCCTGATAGAGGAATACCGAGCAATTGGAGCAAATGTCTCAGCATAGTCAACTCCCTCAACCTGTGGGAACCCCCTAGCCACAAATCGAGCCTTGAATTTCTCCACACTGCCATCTGCAGCATGCTTGACCTTGTAAAGCCACTTGGAAGTCACAACTGACTTCCCCTCAGGTCTCGCCACAATCTCCCAAGCATCATTCTTCATGATGGAATGGTACTCTTCCATCATGGCATCTCTCCATACCTGATGCTGAGAAGCCTCCTCAAATGTAGAAGGTGCAGAGTCACGAAGACTTGCAACAAGGGACATCCCATATCTGTCTGGCTCAACAACTGTCCTGATCGCCTCCTGAGGTCTACCAAATGCTTCTGCTTCCTTCAAGGTGTCCTGAAGCCACTTAGGCTTCTTCTTCCTTGAAGGCTCCTCCCAAACTGGTGTATCCTCATCTGAGGAAGTGCCAGAAGCAGAAGGTCTAACACCCCGAGGGACCTGTAGCTGATGAACTAGTCCCTAAGGACCCTGTAATTTGTGAGCCTGAAACCTGTGATCCTGAACCTGTACCTGTCCCTGAACCTGTCCCTGTACCTGTAATCTGAACCACTGATCCTGTAGAAGCTGTGCCTGTGCCCTGTGATCCAGTCACCCCAGAAACCTGCGGACCTGAAACCTGTATCGAAGAAGCCTGTATCAACTGAGGTGTGGGAGCTGGTGGCTCCCCCTGCTCCATCTCTCTCGACTTCCTGAAGGCCCTCTCCTCATCAAACTTCACCTCCCGCCTCACTACAACTCTCCTCTGGCCAGGAATGTAAAGCCGATATGCCTTCGAAGTCTCATCGTAACCCACAAAGATACCTCTCTCTGCAGTGGGCTCGAACTTCGTCCTCTTCTCAGAAGGGACGTGAGAGTAAGTCAGAGAGCCAAATATCCGAAAATGGCTCACCTCAGGCTTCTTGCCTGAATACATCTCCTCTGGAGTCATCCTCCCCAAAGCACGGTGAGGACTCTTGTTCTGCAGATACACTGCAGTGTTGCAAGCCTCTGCCCATAGAAAGAACGGCAACCCCTGATCATGAAGCATGGCTCTCGCTGCTCCAACAATCGACCTGTTCTTTCTCTCTGCTATTCCATTCTGCTTAGGAGTGTAGGGAATTGTCAACTGTCGCTGTATACCCTCCTGCCTGCAGAAAGCATTGAACTCCTTGGAGGTATACTCACCCCCGTTGTCTGATCTCAACATCCTGATCTTCCTCCCCGTCTGCTTCTCCACAAGGGCTTTGAACCCTTGGAAGACACTCAACACTAATGAGGACTTCTTGTTCCTCAAGAAGTAGATCCAGGTCTTCCTGGAGTAGTCATCAATGAAGCTAATATAGTACTCGTGACCAGTCAGAGATACTGAGGACATAGGACCGCAAATGTCAGAATGAATCAAGTCAAGCACTCCTGCTGCTCTCGTGTCACTGCTAGGAAAAGCAGTCTTGGTGTACTTTCCCAAAGCACACCCCCTGCACACATCACTCTGCTCAATGTCGAACTCAGGTAAACCTGTGACCATGCTCCTTAACAATCTCAGAGCGGGGTGATGTAAATGGGCCATCCTCCTGTACCATAACTCACATAGCTCACTGCTGCTACTGTTGCTGCTGTGTGCTAGAGCATGCTGTGGCTGAAACAATAACTTGTACAGTCGTCCACATCTAACTCCAATATCCATGGGGGTAGATACACCTGTGGTCTTGGGAAACACCTGCACTCTCCCATCTGAGAAACACACCCCAAGACCCCTGTCCTCAATAGTGGAAACTGAAACAAGGTTCTTTTTCAACCCAGGGACGTACAACACATCCCTCAAGGTCATGGGACTCATGGACTCCCTCTCAAATGTAATGGTCCCCTGACCCACTGCTCTAACAATGGTGTTGTCACCAAGTACCACCTCCACCTCTCCAGCTGTCCGTGATAGCTCGGAGAACAACTCCCGAGTACCTGTCATGTGTCTCGAGGCTCCGCTGTCAATGTACCACGTACCAGTGGTGGATGGACCTGTCCGATGCCCTGTCAACAGTGAATGCTCACTCTCCATATCCATGTTTGTGCTGGTGGCTAAGGAGACTCTCTCTCTCTCAATCTGTCCAGCATATAGGGAAAACTCCCTCTGAAACCTATCACCAAAATCATCAACCTCTGGTGAGGCTGCTGTCTGATGTCCCTGTCCCTTCTTCTTCTTCTTGCTTGGACACTGTGATGCATAGTGCCCAAATGCCTGACAACAATAGCACTTGATTTTACTCAAGTCCTTCTTTTGTCCACCCTGTGGTTGCTGCTGCTGCTGCCTCTTGGCCCCATTCTTCTTGGGACCCTTCTTCTTCTTTCCCTTGGCTGTCAATGCCACGTTCTCCTCATCTGCCCCACCACTTGATGAACTGCCCTGTACGAGACCCCTCCTGGTCTCCTCCTGCACAAAGTCATCCCACAGTCTCTCCCAAGACGGTAGGTTCTCTCTACCCACTATGGCCTGCACAAATGCACTCCAGGACTTTGAAGCCCCATTCACTGCTGTGCGTACTAGCTCAGTAGGAGATACCACTTCACAAACCGCTGCCAGTTCATCCCGAACTGCAGAAATCCTAGTGAGGTAAGCTGTGACTCCCTCTCCTCCATTCATCTTGATACTCTTGAGTTTCTCCTTGAGAACCATCTTTCTGTTCTCATTGGAACTCTCATACAAGCTGGTCAAGGCACTCCACATCTCATGTGCCTTGGTCTTCCCAGAAATGTGAGGGATTATGTGGTCTTTTACTGCATCAAGGATGATCCTCCTAGCCTTACAGTCCTTCTTGTTGAAGGTTGAAAGTGCTGTAGCATCTGTGCCATCTGGAATGGCAATGGGGTTGGTAGCAGTGTTCCTCACCACCTCCACCCATAGCTCATTCTCCTCCAAAATCAACAAGATTCTGGCCTTCTAAGGCACAAAATTTTCTGTTCCATTCAGCCTATCCTCAATCCTCAAACCTATAGCCATCTGAACACCAACCCAACAGAACACTGCCCACTAACAGAAGATAAAAAAATGAAGTTTCTGAGATCTGAAAATTTCTGTGTGGCTGCAAACTATCATTGTTTTCTGCCCCCTTGCTCTGATACCATGTAGAAATTTCTGCACTTTACTGTTTGCTGGTTTATGTCAACATTTTGTGGTTTTCACTTACAGCCGGTTATGCATTGGCTGTAGGTTACTTATAAAAATTACTGTAACAATTAAACACACAGTAGAATGCTACTAACAGGCTGAAAAACACATTTCAACATTCACACATGAAAATGATAGACTCAGAAATTTTTGGCCAAAATCAAGCCCTGGAAAAACCCCCACGGGGAAAACTAGTTAGAGAGAGAGAGAGTTTTTATTTCTTCAGCAAAGAATTCATCACAGCATTACAGTAAAAATTGTACTTATCTCTAACACTTAGCAGAATCTTTCTCGAAAAATCGTGCACCAAACAAAACCTTGATTTGTGTGCCCACAGCCTTGAAATACGTGCCAGAAATGACTCAAAAACTGTGCTGGAAAATACACAGTCCGTACCCCTGTACTTTCCTCAATTTCTGTGCCAATGCACCTCGATTTCTGTGCATGAACAAATCAAAAATCTGCCTCGATTTCTGTGCTGTTTGTTCCTCGATTTCTGTGCTGTTATATTTCTAGAAAACCGTGCTATGTCTTGGAAACCGTGCCCTGTACCTTCTCCAAAAACTAAGCAGAAATCTACCTCGGGAATAGTGCCCAATCAAGCCTCGATTTCTGTGCAGGGAAAGAACTCGGGATTTGTGCCCAGCTTTTACTTGAAACCCGTGTTGTACGACCAGCAATAAATGTTGCCTGTACGGACCTCGATATGCGTGCAAGCTGCCTCAGAACTTGAGTCCAAATCCATACTGTATGGTTTCCTAGATAAGTGTGCCCAAAATTAATGCTGAAGTCTCCTCGATTTCTGTGCCAATGCTGCTCCTTGGAAATCGTGCCCTAGCTCTCTCTCACTTGTCTCTTCACTTCAATCACAAAAGTGAGCTCTCTTGCCTCCCTCAAGCTTTTTGTTCTAACCCTAAGTGAGTTTTTAATCCAACGGTGAATATTGAATCTAATCCGATGGATGAGATTCAATGTGAGTGAAAATCCCTTTTATTTAATTCACATAAATAAAATCACTCACCCACTTAAGTTAAATCAAAAAGTGACTTTAACTTTATAAACTTTCATTAAGTAGTTTTTAATGTGAGAGTCACTTTTTCCCCCTTCTAAGTGACTTAGGCAAATAGTCACTAGGGGAACACTTCCCTATGTACAAAACTAACACCTAAGACAAATTTAAGACCCAAAGGGGGGCCCCCAAGCAAGCATGTAACAAGTTTTGAGTTTCCCACTCTAGGGGGTGTGCCCTCCTCTCTTTGATTGGTTGGGTGAGTGAAAGTCAATGGGAGGGACCCCACTATGGTGGTTTCCTCTCCCCATATTTGAGATCCCAAACCATGGTTTTCTCTCCTTGAGCAAATTTGCCCCCCTCTCTTGGGCCGCCCCTCTCTCCCTCGTGACACTTGTCTAGCATGCAAAGAGCCTCTCTCTTTCATTTTTCCTATTTAAGCAGGGCATTCCTCATCATTTGGGTTACATTCACTTATGCTCTTGCTCCATTTTGCTCATGCTCTCTTGCTCTCCCATTTTGCTCTCTTGCTCCCATTCTTGCTCTCTTGCTCCATTCTTGTCCAAGAGGAGCCATTGTACTTTCAAGTTTTGATGATAATAGAAGAAATCTTTGGAGGAAGTATTGTCCATGCTATGTATTTGAGGTGACCTTGTTCCAATCTTTGTTCTATTTTGCATTGTGGAATCTCAAGCAAAGTTTTTTGCTTGAGAATAGCATTGTTCCAGTTTTGTTGCATGCTATGTGGGTTGTTTGCTTGGTATTTGAGAAGTCAATAAATATTTAATTTAGATATTTTTGTTTCTCAAGTCTTTGTGAATCTCTCACCTCATTTTGCATTGTTGAGTTTGTTTATCACAGGTTTCCCAAGTTTGAAGGGTGGGATTTCCGGGTGGTTTTTAGTTGCATTTACTTCAAGTTATTTCTTTTGCCCGCACCTCACAAGTGAAGTGGCTCTGCCCATCCTTGTGATATCGTGCTTGGCTTGCAATTTGTTTATAGTATTTGTTTTATTTTTCCCACACCTTGCATGAGAGGTGTCTCTGCCCATCCATGCAAAATCGTTGAGGCTTGTATTTATTTTCTGTAATTTATTTCCATGAACTTTATTTTGTCCGCACCTCACAAGAGAAGTAGCTCTGTCCATCCTTGTGATATCGTGCTTGGCTTGCATTGTTTTAGTTTAGTTTTGCTTAAGGAATAAAATTTAACTTAAGCCCCCTTTTTTCCCTGTATCCTCTCCCCCCGTCGGTTCGACCGATCTGGGGTGACGAAAAAGGGCAAAGATTTGTGTTGGCTAGTTTAATAGGCACCCAGATAAGTATCTTCATTAGAAAGGAGAAAAAAGAGGCTTGACCTATGGAGCTAGTGGGGTAGAGGCCGTAGGGGGCTTCGTGGCACTTTGTGTCCTCTAGTTGAACACCCAGCAAGTTTCAAGTTTGACCCGTGGAGCTAGTTGGGAACCTTGTATTCCCAGGTTGAGCACCTGGCATTCTCTCTCTAATCGAAGGAGATAGTCTCTTGGGGTAGACATCCAGATTAGTTAATTTCTTTGCAACAAACACCTTGATTCCTTAAGTCCAAGAGAGACATAAAATTTACTAAAATTTACAGGACCACTTGCACAACATTGTTACAACCATTTACATTTCTCTACGTCGCAAGCATTTTACATTATTATCTTGTTCACAATATTTGTTTCAAGTACTTCGTTTTCAGTTTAATATTGTTATATGCATTTTTGAATCCTTAAGTTGTTCATGATTCTATAATTTTAATGTTTTATGTGACATCTTGATAATCTATTTGCAAGCATTTTATTTTAACTTGTTCATTTACTTGAAGTCATCATATTCTTGTTATATTTGTTATAGTGAATGAATTAATACTTTTGGAAAAGTACTTGTTTAAGTTGATTATTGTGACTCCATACCCCGAGTAGAGACGGCACTGGTCTTGTTTAGTTGTTTATCTTATCTCTTGCTTCATATTTGGCTTATTGTTTAAAAGGTTTTGCTTGTCATTGATCTGTTGCATATCTGCACGTCTGCTTGTCTTTTTAATTTTTGATAATTTACAACTCCCAAAAACAAACACTTGAAAAGAACTTAGTAAGTAGGGACTACCCCCCTTGGCCTTTAGGAGTTGTGGTCTAAACGGAGGAGTTTAGGACCGAGGTGACATTGGGTTCTTAACTCATAGTTCCCCTCAAGAACACACATAGCGGTTGGGATACTTACCCGTGTTCAAGTGTGTTTTAAGCGGCAACAGGGTATTAATGACTGCTATTGAGCAGTGAGTAAAGGATTTACAACTATAAACAGAAACTCACATTAACAGGGTCGTGGTCATTAGTAACGAGACCATATTCATTAATTTGGTGGAGGAAAGGGTGTGTTCTTGAAGGGAGGCAGCGATCTCTGTTTTGATAGCAATTCATCATACTGGCAGCCCCAATTCACTACGACAGCGATCTAGTTGCTGAGAGATCCGATCCATCCCTTGAAGGAGCGTTACATCCATCCTATTTCAGTATAAAGGGCTGCATGCATTAATAAAGGTGTGAGACTGTTTGAGATTGCAATTTGTGAAAGGAGCAAGTGATCAACACTAGAGATCTTGAGGAGTTGAAGGAGGACATGTTTCCCCAACTGCATATTATTTTCATTTGAAGAGCACCTTACTGGCAGCTTCCACAACTACATACAACAAGCTATCATCATTGTTTGAAGGTATAATATAGCAGCTGTAGCAGCCATTACCAATGCACAAGAAATCACTGTTAAAAGGTCAGATTTAGTATATTCTGATATAGTTTTACTTTAGACTGATTTGGAAGCATTTAGATTATCATAATCGCATTAAGATTCTATATTTTATATTGGGGTTCACCACTTGGATTCATGGGAATTAGTATGTTTATTTACTTGAATATGACAAGCCCTCAATTGCGGAATGAATTAAATACCATGCAAACCATGCAAGCAACCATAAACCATTGAATTAGCAGTTACACAAACAAAGTGAAAGGAAAACTCAGTTAAGAAGGCAGTTATCTCTACTTGGGATCTTACATTGAAGAAGTTAAATAATAGAGCACTCCTTTTAGGATTGTGCTCGTGTGTATCCATTTTAACTAAAACCCCTAATGTAAACTACTAAAACATCCATATGAGTGACTAAGGCCCAACAATTCTGCCCACATGTATGTCCATATAATAAGAATAATTATATTAACATTATAAACATTAATCAAATACTGTTAGTTGTATTGTAACAGCCTAAGGATCACAACTACTCATCACAACTTCTAGCTAAAGGGCATGAATACAAGATAAATACTCAATCAAGTTGATACACAACCAAAAGTTATTTTATCAGCTAATTTTTTCTTTTTTTCATTTCTTATGGTTATTTATGCCCAATTATTATTAATCAAATAATAGTTAATCCTCCTCACAACTATGCAAATATTTACCCATATCCATGAGCGAACGCTGCATCAAGCTAATACACACACAATTTTTTAAATCATCTAATTTTTATATTTTTTTCATTTACCATGGCTCTTTATGTCCAATTATTTTCAATCACAATTTAGAATCAAACCATAGTTAATTGTCCTCACAACTAAGCCAATGTTTACTTGTATCCATGAGCCATTACATATAAGTGGATCAGCAGATTTCCTATGCACAAATACCTCCAAGTATATAGGGACGACATCTAATGATGAGGCAAATGACACAAATGCTTGGGCTGTAAGAAAAACATCATTAAGTTACTTATTAGCAATATCATTCACATATGGATGGCGTAACTCTAATAATGTGGCTATATTCATGTTTGTGCAGTTCACTTTCTATTTGAAATAAACATTGTTAGATAGGATACACAACCCAAATTATCAATAAACCACAAGGAAAATACCCTAAATTATGGGGGGGGGTCTAATAATTTAGTCTAGTAGACTTTCAAAATGAAAACAGAAAAGAGAAACTGTTGATTTTTATGTCTTAGTAAAGCTCAAATCATCATTGAAATAGAGCATACAAATTATGACTTGCTTCCAAGTTGATAACATGATTCACAAGGATCAAGAGTCATTAGATTTATACTATGAAAATTTACCTCAGTTGGAAGCAAAGTAACTGGAGAACTATTAGATCCGGACCCAACATCAAGAACAATAGCTGTAAATTCCTTCCCTCCTTCTATGAAAGTTTCAATTATAACTCTATCATCTACACCCTGCATTTCGAAAAGTCAACTAATTAAGGGAAAAAGCAAGATAAGAAATAGAGAAATACGTTCCACTCCTACAAAAAGAGATTCAATTTTTAGTTGTCAACTTGATGTCTAATAAAAACAAACCTCTGTGATTAATTTATTTGCCTTTATTAAAGCATCATTCACACCAAAGGCAACGTCAACACCAATACTTGATCCAGCACAAGCTGGTTTTACCTGCAACGAAATTGCAAACATGAGAAGAAATATGTAGCTGTTTAAAAATAAATAAATGAAAACTTTGATTAAGAGGGTTTGATAAATTAAAAGCTTTAAAATACAACCTTTTCAAAAACTTCAACAGCTATGAAGTTCATTACTACAAATTAATTCAAATGCAAAAAAAGTAACTAATAAAACTAATGTTTGTTCTCTTGAAATAATCAAATCAGTTTTTGGTCTGCATGCAACTAATAAAATCTTGTTTCTGCAAATCGAAACTTTGTTTTCAGAAAACCCAAAAATTACCTCTGTTCCTATTGTCACATCCATAGTAGCAGAGCTACCATGATGCAGATCAGCATGTCAGAGACATGAGCCTAGTCCTAGTGCATGAGATGAGCAGTGATTGAGAGCATCGATCATCGGTGGCAGAGTACTTTTTAGAGCTAGCCAGAGCTTTCAGAGCAGCACATCAGTACCCCTTGCCATGACTGAGCCCCACATGACCCCTTTGAGATGACTTGGTTTGGTCATGGTTCACTTGTCAGAGTAGCAGAGCAGGCAGCTGATACACTTCCCTTGCCCCTATGCAGTCAAAGTTGGTCTTCATGGTCACATTCAGAGACAGGTATATGACTAAGCAGGTAGACATGTTGCATTTGGGTGCTATCATTTGTCTCTTTTATTTGTATTAGTGGCTTTGACTTAACATGGGTGACTGGCAATGGTGATATTGTTTTACTGATTGCTATTATAGACTTGTTATGAGTGGTCAATTGGTCCCGAATGTCAAGGCCCTGGTATATTCTCACTGGTATAGTCTACCTTATACAAACTTGACCATTTTCTTGCTGTGTCTGGCACCACTTATCATTTCCTCCATACATCCATTACTTGCATCTTTGAGTTTCCACCCTTGGCTTGGACCCAGACTTGTGAAATTGAAGACTTTTTCCCCCCACCTTGGCCTCTGTGCATGATGGACTCCTTGTCTACTTGTGTCTCTGTTGTGGAGTGTGTAGGTTGTCTCCTTTAGTCCTCAAAGCAAACCTTCTTCATATGCAAAGTAAATGAATTTCCTCATGGAGCCTGCATAAGGTTAAGAAGTGAGATGGCGCAAGAGGTTGCCAATTCTAAGAGCCTCCTGAAACTGAAATTCCTCATAAGTGTCAAAAGCTAATGAGATGGGGTAAGAGGCTGCCAATTCAAAGAGTCTCCTGAACCTGGATGAAAGCTGCAACTAATTGTGCTTTTAAGCACATGTAAAATCCGAAGGTTTGATAAATAAATATCATTCCTCATGGAGCCCAAGAAGGCTATGAAGTGAGATGGGGTAAGAGGCTGCCAATTCAAAGAGTCTCCTGAACCTGGATGAAAGCTGCAACTAATTGTGCTTTTAAGCACATGTAAAATCCGAAGGTTTGATAAAGAAATATGATTCCTCATGGAGCCCAAGAAGGCTATGAAGTGAGATGGGACAAGAGGCTGCCAATTCTAAGAGCCTCGGGAAGATGTTAGAGTCTACTGAAGACAACTCAAGCACTCTACCCACATGTAAGACACCTCCCTCCCCTAATCTGTGTCACCGGATCCGGCGCATTTGAAGGTTAAAATTCGAAAATCGACGAATTTCATGGTGTGCCAAATTTAATCGTTGAAATTAGATGGAATTTGTAAACCCTGGCTCGTAGCCCACGCCCGAGGATTTTAGCTGCCCGCATTCCGGTTCTGTTGACTAACTAGCAACTGCACCAGTGCTATCGTGGACGCTGCCTCCATTGTCGAACTCGAGACACGAGACTCAAACTTTATTTCTCGTGCTACACAGTCACACCTCCATTGTCGCTTACGTGGCGCACCTCGCCCTCATCCTCCAGCCTGCATGCCTCCATTCTTGCTCACGCGGTGCACCTCGCCCTCGCTCTCCAGTCACCACTGTCCAACCACCTCGCCCTCGCTCTCCACTCTCCATTGTCGAACCACTCGCCCCCGCGCACATGTTACTCCTCGACACATGACTCAAAATTGAAATATATGTTTAATAATTTTAATTTATGATTAATGTTGATATGGTTTTTTAAAATATAAAGTGTTTTTATAAATAAAATATTATTAAATAAATCATGTTACATATAAAAGATTTATACACCTTTATTATTTTTTTTACCTTATAGTTAAAATGAGTTAGCAAATGATATATTAATGTTTTTATTTTCATTTTTATCATGTTTTTAATTAGAATATAGAATTTTATTAAAAAATCTCATATATATTTTTTATTTTCAGATTTTATACTCTCTCAAATTTAATGCCGAATTTTATCACCAAAATTTTCATTGTAGATTTTTTGTCGAACTTCAAGGTTGTCGAACTCGAACACGAATTCGAACCAGGTGACAAAGCCCCTAATGTCCTCTATCTTGTACATGTCTTGGTGGACCCCTATTTCACTTGTTATTTGAGAGATCACAATGTCAAGGTCAAACAAGCCAATTCCCCTTATGCCTAGCCTTGTTTTATCCACCTCACCCAGCCTAGGAAGATGGTCAAATTTGTAAGTGAGAATATGTCAAGGACTTCATGAAGGATTATGCAACTGTTCTAACATAGGTCTAATTCTTATTGGTTGTTATTGATCACCATTGTTCATGTTGCACATGTTTTAGTTGGCTATTAATATAAATAAAGGAGCATCATTCACCCCCTTATGTGTACAGGATCTTTCAGTTCTCAGCTTAGTCATCAATTTGACCAGTTTTGCCCTAGTCAACCTAGTTTGACCAGGCTTGTTATCACCTATTTTGTACAAATAGTAGAAACCTTATTGAGCTGCCAGTGTTGGAACACATCAGTGTTCACTTCCAGAGTATCTGGGTTTCAGATTGCAGCAGTTAGCCAATTTTGGCTAGCCAGTTTTTGTTTTTAGTCGATATGACCATGGCCCCATGGGGTTTTGTAATAAAGTGTGCTAGTAGGATTTTGAGTGTCTCGGTCCCCTGTGACTTGATTAAGCAACTAAGGTATTGCAGGGAGTTTTTTCCCTTGTCAATTATACTTTGCCTATAGCCGAGCTATAATCGATGAGGTTTTCTCCCGCTTCCTCCAAAGCTGGAATGCCCGATTTTGAAAATTTTAGCCATGGGGGGTTATTAGAGTCCAACTAATGTATATAAGCCTACTAGACACTATTAGAATAGGTTTTGGTCATGTCCTAAGTCTCTAGGACCCTCAGAAAAAATTTCGAAAAAATTTTACCGGGCCCGTCAAATTTGGATTTTTAATTATTTTTTAAATTCAATAAATTTCTCTATAGTTTAAATAGAGAAATAATAATTTGTAATATGTCAGTCGTCCGAGGTCCAAATTCAGTGATTGATGGCTCGTTTCATAAGCCAAAAATCACACATGACCTATGGACCAGCTAAACCCAAGTTTCGGATGTCATTTAGGCCTCGTAATTAATATTTTCTCTAAAAAGCCATTTACAGAGAATTATTAATTAAAATAATAAAATTGATTATATTGGAGATAATCCAAAACTCTCCAAAATAATCCAAATGGAATAAAGTAAAAGGATAAATGACATGGCAACAAACACTCATGATGATTCCAATCAACTCCAAGTTCATCCAGTTGAAGATATAGTCAGCACAAGCTTATCTCCCAAAGAGAATTCGCCCTCCTTCATGCAATCTGGGAATTGGTGAGGTGGAGTTCATAATAAATGAGATTTGGTTGGTGTGATTTGCATTAAATAAAGAGTGGGGGCGCCTTGCCTAGGTGGAGGCCACCTCCCACTCTCAACTACCATGATTGGTAGTCAAACTCCAAGCACCTACCAATCAAGAACTCGCCATCTCCATTAGCTCACGACTTCTTCCTTACCAGTGCGAGTTTCTCCATGTGGCATCACGTGACTTGCTTGGTGGTGATACCAAAGTGGGATGGGGGGCGCCTTGCCTAGGTGGAGGCCACCTCCCCATCCACATCATCCTCAAAGTCGAGTTACATACACTCCAAGCTTATTAAACTTGGAATTCGATTGGTTGGACTAGTTGTGATTTAAATTTGATTGGTGTTAGTTGGCATTTGGCTCTCTTATGAATGCCAATTCGATCTAGGGTTTTAGTTGTTAGCCTTTGCTATATAAGAGAGGCCAATTGGGCCTTTCTCTTCATGGGGATTTTGAGCATGAACACTCTGCCAAAATACTTGTTACCAACTTATTTGTACCATAGTTGGATTATCAGAAGAGCCGCCATTTGACAAACATGATAAGTGTTTGACTCCAATGTATCAGATGGTCCAGCATTTGTGACCAGCCAGTTTTGGCTAGCCTGTTTTTTTTTTGAGTCGGCATGACCATGGCCCCATGGGGTTTGTAATAAAGTGTGCTAGTAGGATCTGAGTGTCTCGGTTCCCCATGACTTGATTAAACAACTAAGGTATTCCAGGGAGTTTTTTCCCTTGTCGATTATACTTTGCTTATAGCCGAGCTATAATCAATGAGGTTTTCTCCCGCTCCTCCAAAGCTGGAATGCCCGATTTTGAAAATTTTAACCATGGGGGGTTATTAGAGTCCAACTGATGTATATAAGCCTACTAGACACTGTTAGAATAGGTGTCGGTCATGTCCTAGGTCCATAAAACCCTCAGAAAAAAATTTCGAAAAAATTTTACCGGGTCCGTCGAATTTGGGTTTTTAATTATTTTTTAAATTTAATAAATTTCTCTATAGTTTAAATAGAGAAATAATAATTTGTAATATGTCAGTTGTCCGAGATCCGAATTTGATGATTGAAGGCTCTAACCTTAAGCCAAAAATCATTCATGATCCCCGGTCCAATTTATCCTAAGTTTCGGATGTCAGCTAGGCCTCATAATTAATAATTTCTCAAAAACCACAGTTACAGAGAAATTATTAATTAAAATAATAAAATTGATTATTTTGGAGATAATCCAAATCTCTCCAAAATAATCCAATTGGAATAAAATAAAAGGCTAGTTGACATGGCACTGGACATTAATGATGATCCCAATCATCTCAGTCAGCATTCAGTTGAGTATACAATCAGCACAAGCTCATCCTCACCAAGCAATTTGCCCTCCTTCAACTAAAAAATCGATTTAGTGTGTTGGCACTTGTTTATTGGGTTGGTGGTTGCATGTAATAATTATGGTAGGTGCCATCCTTGATTTGTGCAATCACAAGTCCTTGGCTCCCTTCATAACTTATGTTACACCCACCCAACTCCCTCCAAGCTTGGGATATGTGGCATTCACGCCCTCTTAGATAGCTCACGTCAACTTCAAATTGGAGCTCGAGTTTCCACATGGCTTTCGTTGGTTTGCTTGGTGGAGTTTCCTATGGAGAGTGGGGGGCGCCTTGCCTAGGTGGAGGCCACCTCCCCACTCCCCACCAATGAGATTCGAATTGTTAGGTGCATATTGGCTCTCAACTCGGTTTTGATTGGGATTTTGACTGGAGATTCGATTTGTCAAGTGCTTTTGGCTCTCTTATGGCCAATTCGACTTAGGGTTTTGGTAGATGGTTTTGCTATTTAAGAGATGGCATTTTGGCCATTCTCTCATGGTATATTTTGCATAGAAACTCTGGTGAATTATAATACACTTCTATTATCAATAAAGTTGAGACTTTGGAGGTCAAATTGTGGAGGCTCTTGGTGGCCATTGCTTCACTTGAGAATCAAGGTGATATTATTTTGCATTTGTGTTTGAGATTCTTAAGTTGTAGATCTTGTTTCAAGAGGGCTAACAATCTAGCACAAGTAAACATGTATCTAGTTCTTTTCACTTAAATGCTTTTGTTTTTATATATATATTACCCCATGCTTGAGGTTCTTGCAGGTACATCTTCACTCCACAAAAGGCTTAAGGAGTTTCAAGCTTCTTTGAATAGAGAAATAAGAGGATCTAGCTCTTCTCCATCAACAAAACACAATTTCCCTCTTCTTGGTTACTTGTTACTTGGACCCATCTTCTTCTTGTGGAAACCCCTTTCTAGATCTAAATCCAAAGTTGAAGTTCTTTACTTTTAAAGCCTAGATTAGTTTGCCACAAGGTTGAAGTTCCTTCAACCTTGGGGAATAACTTGGGATTTGTTCCCTTGTGCTCTCCTCAACACTATCGCATGCATATCATCCAGGTAGCTGGAAGGATTTCTTGGATAGTGTCTTACCCATCAAGTGTTTCACTTGATTTTTCCATTTCTCATCCATTTCGTTTTTCCTTTGCCCCAGCTTCTTTCTCTTCTCGTTTTACCTCACCCTTGTGGCTGCCTTCTAAGTGACTGTTCATTATCTTTAGTGACTATTTGCTGCTCCATTTTTTAACTCACTGGCTGCCCTTCATTCTCTCCCATTTGCTGCTCCTATTTCGTTCCACTTTCCATCCATTTCAAAGTTTGCCTCTCTCTCCCTCATTCACTCCCCTTCCTTATGAGCCTCTTCCTTCCCATTCGCTCCCTTCCTCTTCCACCTTTTCCTCCTACCATCTATCTTCACAAAATCAACAAAAAACACAAGTTAAAATTAGTCTTATTCAAAGTTGGTTAATTTTGCTTTAGAAAGAGTCAAGTTTAGCCATCTTAGAAGGTCACTTAGAGCTTGCATTTCAATATTTTTTCCTAGTTTCTTAGTCTCATATCAAAGGTAGATAAGTTGGCATATAAAATAGTGTAAAGTTTTTTGGTTGCATTCTCATTTCCATCATTATTTGGAGCATTTTAGCTTGCTGGTCCATTTTTATAAAAATTGCATTTTTAATTCAAAATCTCATGCACATTGCATTTAGGACCTCTTTTTCCAATTCTAGGTTCAAGTACTTTCAAATTTTAATTTTTTGATTTACTAATGCTAATGGGTATTTAAAGTGTTACATTGTGATAGGTCTTCTTTTGAGAAAGAGAACGATTGGGAAAGACCTTTGAAGCATAAGAAAAGAGAGCAAATCCAAGTTGGAAAGACAAACCAAAGAAGAGAACATTTGAAGTTTGAACCAAGGAGGAAAGCCAAACCATGAATGTCTTTTGAAATAAGCTATTATCCTTTGTACAAACTCATAAGAGTTTTCTCATTACTTTCAAAGTTCACTTTTCTCAAAAGACCTTCCAAGGGTTTAATTCCCAAAGGCATCTGTAAAAAATTAATAAAAGTTCAAGTGGAGGAGACCTCCACTTTTTTGGTTTTCTTCCCCATTCGGGTAAGAGTGTTGTGATTGGGTTAGATCTTTCATTTTTGCTTTAGAGTAGTTTTTATTTCATCTTGTATTTCTCTTCCAAGCCTTCGACCGGAAGTTGTATCCTTGGGATCCCATCCCAGGGGCAGGACCACATAATTTGTGGTTACTCTTCCTTCCCCGTCGGTTTCCTTGGTAGAGCTTTCAGCTAGCTGGAGGTTCTCAAGTGCAGGCGGTTCTAGTGGTTGACCTTGTTCGGAGGTTGATCCCACCTTTAGTGTAAAATTGCTTGGTAGAACACTAAATCCTTCATTTATTTCATTTTATTTTGCAAGTAGCATGCTAGCTGTGTTTCATATCTATTGAGCTACCACATGATTTTAATATTACAAAGTTTCAATATCCTGTTTTCACAACTGCTCCTTGTTTCTTAAAATAAACAAAGTCTCTTGAACTTGGCCAAATCCAAGTCAAGAGCACTCTCTGTCGGAGAGCATTGTAGATTTGCACTTTCTCCTTGCATTAGGCATTTTAAAGTAGAAAGTCTCTTGAACTGTGGTCTTAAGACTAAGTCAAGAATGCTCTCTGTCAGAGGGTTGAACAAGTGCTCTTAACTTAATAAAATATTTCAACCCACATTTCCCCCTAATAAATTTACTTTTGGTTGATTGTCCAACACCCGTATGCTCTGCCAACCGGAAATGGTTGGGCTAGTACTCAGAAAGGTGGAAGACTTGTTAAGCTCATAAGTGATAACTAATAAAACTTTCACCCCCATAACCAACCAATCCAGAGTTGAGCGACAAGATAAGTTCGGTGGGTAGTCTACTAGTTGGGGGCGCCAGGGTTCCATGTTCAGCCTCTAGTTTGCTGGTTAGCATTGCGCGACCTGGCTAGAGCACTGGGTGGCCCGACATGTCCTTGAACGGAGGCACTTGATACTGTCTTTCCGGACACTCTCTTGATATCCTTGGTTTTAGCCTAAAAATCAAGAACACATAAAACACCTAAAATTTACCAAGAACAATTTCAAAACGATCTCACATACAGTTACTTTGAGACTTACGTTTTCCAGCATCACAAGCATTTCTTTCGACTCCATTTGGCACTGGTCTTTAAAAACTCTTATGTATCTTCTGAATCTGGACCATATGTCATTGTCATTTGTTTGATCTTTATCTTGTGGATGCTTTGTTTTAATTATAAGTCAAAGTATATTGTTCATCTTCTAAATTGCATCTTGTAAATTTGCGACGTGGATTGCGTGTTTAATTGTGTTCTCATCATCATACAAAAAACTCCTAAACAACACTCATCCGCATCACCCCATACAAAAAACATTTTAAAACACAAGAGCCTTAAACAACTCTTTGTAGGGACTACCCCCCTTGGCTTCGTTAGGAGTTAGCCTAAACGGAGGAGCTGGGATTCAGGTGACAGTCCTGGCTCAATGCTTGCCCCCAAGGCCACACCTCTCCCCACTTTCCAGTGAGGGAGACAGCTTTTGAAAGATTTCTGTTGCTGGTGTGCAGTTTGGCGGAGAACAATACTATTGTAATACTTGTTTAGCTTTTGAATAATATATTGACTTTGGAGGTCTACACAAGTGCTTTGGGGATTGCTTTCACATTTCTTGGTGATATTCTTCTCACCTTATCTCTCATATCAAGTTTTTTGCAATATTTAATGTATGTTTTATAAATCATAGAAGTTTATTCGGTTTAAACTTGTTTGGTTTAAGGGTTTTGCAGGATTCATTAGGGCGGAGAATGACTTGGAGATCAAGTTGCTCTTTGTATTCAAATGGTTATTAGCTCCTAATCAAAGTTTTTGTCTTGCAGGTTTCCAAAAGATTCATTGTTCAAAGGAAAGAAACACTTCTAAAGAGCTCTAGCCTCTCCCTCCATCAAACAACTTCCTCAAAACTTTCCTAGTTACATTGGTTCCAAGCTTATCTCTTCAAGCCCATCCCCACTAGATTAGCCTCATTCACCCATTCATCTTGCCCTTTCTCTCATTTGTCCATTCGTTTTGCTCTAGATCCACTTTCTTTGCCTCCATTCGTTTGCTCTTTTAAGCTCACATTACCTCTTCCATCTTTAGCTCCATCATCCTCCCTTCTCCTTACCATTGGCTCCATTCGTCCACCTTGAAAAAGAGCCCCAAACACACAAAAAACTCCAAAAAAACGATTTGATTAGTTTAGTTTGCTTACGGGTGAATAGTTAGATCTCTTTTTACATCTAGTTTATAAGTTTCATGCATTGAAAAGATAGCTTTAGAAGCATTATAGATCTCTTCTTTTGCACTAGTATAGTTTGCATTGTTTACTCTAGTTTCCAATTTAAAAGATAGAATATTTTTATGAAAATTTTCCTAAAATTTTTTAAGTCTTAGATCTCTTTCCCATCATGTTTTAGGAGTTTGTTGTTCACTGGTCTGTTTTCCCATACAAATATTTTCAAACAAAAATCTTATATTTTTTATGTTTTAGGCTTCAATTTTTTAGATTAGACTTGGTAGATTTCAATCTCTTTGATTTTTGACGCTTAATGGGTGCATGTTGAGTATATTTTTCGAGCTTGTGTAGGTTCCTTGAAAGAAGAGATAAAACTTTTAAAGCACATTCGAAGAAGAGCAAGCATATTCAAGGAGAAGATCTAAACCAAGCAATAAACCAAAAAACACAATCTCCTTTTTGTACTAGCCTTCAAAGGCTTCCAGGTTTTAATGCAATCATTTGTTTGTCTTAAGTTTCTTAGAAAAGACCTTTCAAGGGTTAAATTCCCAAAGGCAATTGTATAAGATTAATAAAAATTTCAAGTGGAGGAGGCCTCCACTTTTTGGTTTTCTTCCCCATTTGGGGAAGAGTGTTGTGATTGGTTAGATTAGATCTTTCATTTTCCATTTTAGACTAATCATTATTTTTTCATACTCTCTTCCAAGTTTTGACTTGAGGTAGTATCCTTGAGATTTCATCTCAAGGGCAGGACCACATAACTTTATGGTTACTCCTCTCTCCCCGTTAGTTGCCTTGGTCGAAATCTTAGCTAGCTGGGAAGTTCTCAAGTACTAGCGTGTCTTAGTGGTTGACCTTGTTCGGAGGAAGACCCCACCTTAGATTAAATTTGTTGATAGAACACTAAGTCTTTTTTCATTTCGCAAGTAGCATGCTAGTTGTCTTTTGTATCATTTGAGCTATCACATGTTTTAATTTTACAAAGCTTCATATTTGTTTCTTTACAACTGCTTTATTTCTTGCAATAAAATAAACAAAGCCTCTTGAACTTGGCCAAATCCAAGTCAAGAGCACTCTCTGTCGGAGAGCATTGTAGATTTTGCATTTTTCCCTTGCATTAGGCATTTTAGAGTAGAAAGTCTCTTGAACTGTGGTCTTAAGACTAAGTCAAGAGCGCTCTCTGTCGGAGGGTTTAACAAATGCTCTTAATAATTAAAATATTTCAAACTCATATTCCCCCTTAATTAATTTATTTTGGTTATTTGTCCAACACCCGTATGCTCTGCCAACCTGCAAAGGTTGGGCTAGTACTCAGAAAGGTGAAGGACTTGCTAAACTTACAAGTGATAACATAATTAAAATTTTACCCAAAACCAAAACCAGTATCAAATCGTTGAGGTTGCTTCCTGAAACAGGTGGTGCCGGGAATCCACTGTCAGACTCGAGGGTGGTCAAGCCATTGTGTACACTTATCCTCTTTGCAATGTGGGTGCTCCCGACCTATCATCTAAGAGGTTGCCAGCATTTGTTACTGGTTAAGGTTCTACTCTTTTGATATCCTTGGTTTTAGCCTTAATAATCAAAGATCATTAAAATATTCAATTTACCAAGATAATCTTCATAACGATCTCACAAACAGCATCTTTTCAAGACCCACACATTCAACATCACAATCATCTTTTCTGTGACTCCATAAGGCACTGGTATTTACATTTTATATCTTAATCAGGACCATTTGTCCTTGTGTTAATCTTCATGTTGTGAATGCTTTACTTTGATCATAAGTCTTGAAATATACTGTTAATCTCGTTATTTCATTTTAGCAACGTGGATTGCTTTGTTATCTTGTGCTTATCTCATCTTTTAATTGGTCTCATCATACAAAAACTCCTAAATAACACCCATATGCATCACCTCACTTAAAACATATAAAACACAAGAGCCTTAGTGAAACTCTTTGTAGGGACTACCCCCCTTGGCTTCGTTAGGAGTTAGCCTAAACGGAGGAGCTGGGATTCAGGTGACAGTACCTGGCTCCTTGCTTGCCCCCAAGGCCACACCTCTCCCCACTTCCAGTGAGGGAGACAGCTTTCGAAAGATTTCCGCTGCTGGTGTGCAATTCGGCGGACAACAAGGCCCACATATAGGTCCCGGGGTGGACTTGGTTACAGTAATTCGAGATTGTGCATTTGGTACCTGTTATCACCTAAACTGTAGTTACCCCTATGGATGTATCCAGTCATGGATGGCAATAGGGAAGGGCAACTCAAAAGGTGCGACCACGATCACCTCGACCTCCAATATATGGTTGTCACGCCAGTTGAGGCAACCTTCGCTTTATGTTATCTAGCCCAGACAACAAAGGGGGAGACCCGATCTACTCCTGACAAGAGAGATCAAAACCAAGACACCAAATCAGGGTATTTTTAAGTGAAGTTAGGTGTATGGTTTATCCTAGACCTAAGGATGAAGTCACAAGCCAAGTGAGGGGTTTAATGCGTATAGCTTTGGTTCATAGTTGATGTGAGAGTGACTTATAATATTTGAAGTGAGATCTAGGGTTAGAGTACTAGTTCAATGTTGGAAGATACACTGCCTTGGGACCCGTGTCCAATGCAAGGTGGTTTAAGGGTTGAATTGGGGCTAACTAGTACATATGACAAGCTTGACCATGGTACATGATGGCTTCAAGGGTTTAGTTCACCATGCATAGGTCAAACCACAAGTTAATCCAACAATCTAGGAAAGTCAAATTAACTTGGAGAGAAACCAGTGCCTTGGGAATTGGGAAGTGGAGTTAAAGTAGGGTTGATTTGTGTTTTAGGACTCCTAGTACATGGGACAGGTGGGCAATAGAGGTCTTGATGGATAAATATATCTAGATCTAGGTTTGACCCAAGTGGACCACAATCCCTTAAAACAAGGAATGCTATCCCCAAGGCAAGATTTGACAAAGTGATACTCTAGACCTAGGTTTTGAATTATTCCCGTTCCAAATCCACAAGAATCTCGAATACCCACGTCCTAGAAGTGAGTCAACTCACTTCTCCAAGGTGGTGCGACTTTACCCAAGGAGGCTAAAAATGTGGGTTAGGTAGGTCAATACAAGTCGGATGGCATCCAAACTTTAGATCCGGGTAGGTCAGTCAATTAGGAGTGTGGATCTATAATTTTACGGCAATCCGATGGCTAGATCTTACTAGATCTGAGTTTGAGTACACCAAGTGGTCCAAAAAGGGGATTAAATCCCTTAAACTGTGGAATAGGGCCCACAAGGTGAAAATCAGGAAAGTAACTATCTGGGGGTAGGTTATTGGATGTGTAGATGACGAATCAAGTGGAATCTCAACCACCCACGTACTAGATCTAGGTCAACTTGCTCAAACTAGGAAGTGCGCCTTGCTTGGGAGAAGCTAAGTTGGCTTGGGAGGGGGGTCAAACGGAAGCCAATCCTCACCAAACTATAGATCCGGGATGCCGTGGATGCTATAGAGGTGGGTTTTCAATATTATGCCCAACAACCCATTAGATCTAAGTAGATCTGAGAAAATGTAAAATGGGGTTTTGAAATATTTAGGGTTTTTAAATATTTTAGACAATTGGATAGATCATGGAGATAGAACTTACCTTGAGATCATACCTGAGTGATGTGAATGAGATGCCTTGATGTTGAGGAAGATTCCCGCAGAGATCAAATGAGAGATTGTTGATTTGCTTGCCAAATTGATGCCCTAGCCCACAAGTGCACCTTCCTCTACCTGTCAAACCAAGGAACAGCGATTCAATCAGTAAGATCAAGTATGGAAGAAATACAGGAGAAATGCAATAGTAACATGAAATAGAAGGTCCTGGGACAGTAATACTCCATGTTACCAACGAAGAGCTCCAAAGAAGAAGTAGGGAGAGTCTTCCCCTACCAATACCTCCTCCTCAAAACAAATCGGCCTCAACCTGTAGATGCAAAAATGTGGTACAAAAGATATGGCAAACAAGATCTCCAATAACTCAGTGCAAAGGAAGAACCAACCAACGAACACCAAAAACATTCACCACAACACTGGAGATATATGCAATAATAATTTTCTATTCCAATAATCCAGAGCCAAAAGTCATCTTTACAATGAGAGGCTCTCTCCTTTAAATAGGAAGGAGAGGCACCAAAACCCTAACCACTTTTTGAATGAGTGGCTAAGATTAAAAGATACAAATGTCTAATCAATGGTTGAGATGAGCTCAACAATAAAATACATGGATCACTAATAAAATATTATGTGAGTGGACAAAATCGCCCTAGAAGAGGGGAATCCCACCAAATAATGATGACAAAATATAGTAAGAGGCTTATGGTGGGTCCAAGGGGTAATTTTATCCCTCCTTGGTCAATCCCCATAGCACAATAATCAATAAATAATCATCAATGTACCAAATCGTGCCTCCATAGTCAAATCGTAGGCCTCAAAAAGACCTCAAAAATCCTCAGAAAGTGCCATAAGTGATGGATGCGGACCCCGATGAAGCTGAAACTGCTGGAGAAGGTGTGGAGGACCCCGATCTATCATCACTGACCATCCCATGCCATAACATTGCCTCCGTAGCCCAAATCGATTTCCTCAATAGCCATTTCTACCAATCCTGAAATGCCTCGGGAAGCGTGAAACTGCCCCAAACTGCCTCCTGGAGTGCCTGCGCTATCAAGGTGAGGGCACCAGTGTGTCCAGGAGGGGGGTAATATGGTAAAAACAAGTGGCTGGACCACCCCCTCCATCATCAGCGCCCTAGGTCAACCGGATAAAAATCATATCTGCTCTGACAAGGCCTCCGACAGACCAAAACTGCACTAGGACAGCCTACTGAGGCAAAATCATCACTGTAAGTGCCCGGAACTGAAAACAAACTGTCTCATTGGACTCAAAAGGTCCAAATCCATCCAAGATGTGTACTCATACACCATATGAGTCTCTGCATAATCAAAATATATATCCAATATACCGGAACAGGGCCAATAATAATAATCTGTAAATGACCAAACACTACTGTAAACCAAGAATCATCATCATAACCCTGTAGCTGCTACATAGAATCATCATGTATGTATACATAGACCATATATCATCTATCCATGTCATCATAAGGTCCAACCATCTCATGTCCTCTGGTTGACCATGGTCAGACTAGGCTTAACCAAGTCAACATGACCCAATATAACTCAGACCATCATCATAAGCTGCTGCAAGGTGTCAAAGGTTAATGCATGCTCTACAACTTATTCAAATAACAATTATAACACAGTAATCATTACTGGCGATCTAAATCCAAATATATAGTGTCATTAATTATTAATATTACTCAGACTAGACTTTCAAGATCATACTCACTTCATAGCTGTGATCAATTTGCTAGTGAAGGGTGAAGGCTAAAATAACTGGCTAGGCTAAGGGATGACTTGACTGACTTAACTTTGTGACACTTTGGCAAGGGAAAGGGAATACACACCATAGTATATACTGAATGAGCAATAACACAGGGAATGGCGGTGTCTCACAAATGGATGAGTTGTTCAAAGAGGGTTTATTCACCTTCACAGATGCGCACAATCCATAATACAAATAAGGCCAGCAATTGTTTAGATATAGCATTTGAGTTCCATTGCTTTTTGGGGCTGAAGTTTCCATAGCCTTGATCTATGTGTGTTTATAAACACATTGCATAGATTTACATTTATTTTTAGGCTTTCTGCTGCAGGTGTGTTTTTAAGGCACTTGTTTACCTGAGCACTTCTAGGTGTGTCATGGACAGCTTGTTTACCTAGGTATTTATTTTCCAAAAGATATAACATTTTATTTTCATAGCCATTTTCATTTGGCATGCCTTTCATTCATGTGTGTTTAAAAACACATTGCATGAATGGGCTTTTCATACAATATATAGCATTTCATTTTTCCAGATTTTGTATTCATGGCAGCACTAAAAGTTTCAGGTTTAGCTAACACAACTTTAGTGACTAGAGGGAATTCACAACGAACTCCAACTCACCATAGGCAAGTTTTGTCACCAACTCAGAGCCGAGACACAATAAACAGGGAAGCTCATCCAATACAGAGGCTACAGTGGGGAAAAGATCCTCCATGTCACTAGTCAAGTAGTAAGTCATGGTGATAAACTAAGAGGTAGGCAATGGATGGATGAAGACAATGAATAATGGAGCCGACACTAGCAAGCCAAGGTATGGTGGAATGATCACCTCTATTCTCCCTAAGGAGGGTAAAACCAATGAGTATGAATAGTGAACTTCTAAGTCTGAGTAGGGACAATATAATATATATAATAAGATCAACCAGGTCCACATATATATATGATCGCCAGATCATGAAACTAAGTGCTAAGACATGCTATAAGAATAAATATAAAAGCAATATAACCATGACACAATGATATACCTGCTGAGTCATATACCTGTATGCTCATCAATCTGTACCATCATCTGTCCTCTGAAACTGCTGCTGCAACTCTGGGCACTACTGACTGCTCTGTACCAATGGTATAATGGCTACATCGGTCATCTCTCTGAGTGTCCTGAGACTCAGTCATGGCATGGGGAATACATACTGCTGTCCACAATCTGATAGTGATCCAATGTAGATGCTCATCTCAGCATCTCAAATGTAAGGGAACTGGCTGAATAGTGTACTGGCATCAGAAAAATAATGTATGGTAGCCCGGCTACTATATATGTGATAACAGTACCCATGGACATCTATTACATCATTCCATGCTTCAGTTGATGATTATTGGCCTTGGGGAAACTTTTAGAACCCCAACCCGATTTCAAGTTTTTTATTTCTCTGCATGTAGTTTAATGCCCAAACCCCAACATGCATATATTTCACATGTATAAAAGATTATTTTTGCTTGAAAAACATGAGATTCTTTCAACCTAAACAACTCAGAAAATTAATTTGCAGCCTAATTTTTCTTGCTCATAAAATTATAACAGGCACACACATGAAATTTTAGACTCAATATTTTTGACCAAATGGTCCAGGATAAAACCCCGAAGGGAAAACCTGTTTTTCTGAGAGAGATTTTATTTTTCAGACAAATTTACAAATTACAACAGCAGTACTTATCTTTTTGTTTCAGCCTAGAAACACGTGTCAGAATCACTCTGAAACTGCTGTACGGAATTTCAGAACAGCACCTCGAAAATTGTTCCTATACGGCCCACACGTGCGAACTGTATGGCCTGGTACAGTACGGTCTGCCTCGTTTTCTATGCATGTCTTTTCTTGAAATTTGTGCACTGTGTTGTCTCCCAAAATGGCATGCGTGTTGTTGAAGCCCAAAATGTAACACACCAACTGGATGACAACTCTCTCAGGAGAGAGGCCAATGTCATCACACTCCTCTCCTCTTCACTTTAGGTTGGCTCTTCTCCAACTCTAGGGGGTATCCCTAAGGTAGGATCGCTAAGACAGGTGCAACGGGGGGGCAAGGTGATATGACGAGGCTGCCTTAGAGAAACGAATGTAACAAAAGATGTATTTTAAAATTGTGATGGGAAAGATGGGAGGATCAGTCCTCGAAGAAATGGCCAGTGCCAGTATATCAAAGGGGCGAATGGAGTCAAGAAAAGAGCTTAAATGGGCCTTGCCGCCAAGTGAATGTAATAACCAACTAAGAGCTCTTGCACTAGAGAATACCTGAAAGCCGCAAAACTTAAGAGAAAAACATGGGTCAAATAAAGTTGTGCTAGATTGTTAGCCTTCTATTCAGATGATCCCAGCTTAAGAATCAAAAGAAATGAACTAAGAGAGGTATCGCCTCAGACAAGATGAAAGATGACAAACAAATAGAAATGGCATACAAAGAGAAAGAGAACTCTGAATTTATCCAAAGAATCCCATGATATTTTTTCTATTACTCTCAAGGGGAGAAAAATCCCAAGTTTTTCCATGTTTACAATGAGGGAGTTTGGTCTCTTTTATAGCCCAAAAACTCACCTACTTCTGAAAATAATAAAATAAAAAGTGAAAATGACTACTTTTTCTCTTCAACAAAACCTTCGAAAAAATCTAAAGATGGCCCCTTCTAACAAAAGAAAACTCCATGTATCAATAGTGAAACCCAGGTGGCTTCAACGAAAGCTCGTGAAACTCTGTCTGCTGCTGGCTGCCAATGAACACATGGATAGACTGTGTGTAACTGCCAGAAAAACCCCCCAGTTTGCAAGCTCGGCTGTGTGTTTCAAATTGGCGCGAAATGGCTGGCAGCTTGAATCGTAACTTAGCTTTAAATGCAAAACAATTGTGAGAACCCTCAAAGCTCCACGTGACAATGAAGATTGAAATCGATTTTACGGCTAGAACAAGTCGTGATTCCAGCACAATTCTGTCAAGAATTTGATTATCCGGAGTTTAAACTGGACGCCAACAGCAGCTAGCAAAAATCACAGGCCCATGAATCACGCCATCTAAAAAATTGATCAGAAGGTGGACCGGATGCTGAGAATCCTGAACTCTCTGTGTTAATCAACCGGCTGTCAGAGGGTTTTCATGATTGATCCATTGCTGGTTGCCCTGATTTTTTGCCGAGCACCAAATTTCACTGCCTCTCTGCATGTGGGCAACAACATTTTGAAATTCGAACAATGTATCAAATGTATTACTGCTCACGAAGACTACGCTAATCAATCGGCCGCCAGCAAAAAACGTGTAAACCCACAGCTAATAAAACATCATCGCCTCGATTTGCTATTGAGTCTTGACCGAAATCCTTGTTTTGTATTAGTGTTGTTACCCTGGGTTTACCTCTCACGCGGAATAACTCGGCTGCTGATGAAATCGCTGGCTCGAGCTCTGGCGTCTTACTGCGAACTGGTGATATCTTTTGATAGCCCAGAAAAATAGTGAGCCAACCCTGCAATAATACGGTGTTATGACCGATAGCTGCCCGATCCACAAGATGATCCATGAATTTGTGCACACGCTGTCCGCCACGAGATCGAAGGAAATCTCCTCGCATCAAAAAAGGTGAGAACCCGGGTGGTCAGATCAGCGAACTCATTCGAAAGGGGTCCATTCCATGACTGAATTTTTTGGGTCTGTAAAATTTCGCGGCTCTGTCTAGCACGAGTGCCCCTCGGTAGTATATCATCCCGGGAACAGTTCTACTGATGTCTATCCTCTATAAGAAACCCACAATCGCAATTCCAAAAGGTCACTCGAATTTTCTTTAAGCTCTGACAAGTGTGCCCTCATCTTAACCAGTACGCTCCAGAAAGTACTTGCATTCATCTTTTTACAAGATGGAGTCTTGTTGTCTGATAGGTTGGGTCTTTTGGTATGTCGTTCCTGAAATCAAAGTTTGGTAGCATATCAGCCAGCATAGTTTGCACTGAGTCACCTATATTCGCTATTGATCCTTGAGAACTGTCTTTATTGGTCATCTTCAGATCTTCTGGCATGCAGATGTATCTTGTTACCAGCTCTTCTTTTCCCTTGCTGTGGTTTTCGTGCAAACTTTCTTTCTCTTCAAATGACTTCTGCCTCTTCCTTCCTTTCAGATGTTGCCATGCACTGCTGGATGTTCTTATGATCTGAATTGTCTTCATGGAAACTGGCTATTGGGTCCTCCATTTCTTTACTGAGTGAAGCTTCATGAACATCTGCGTTATTTTTCAAACTATAGGTACTTTCTGGCAGCTTCCTTTGTTCCTCCAATGAATCCTCCAACCATAAATGACTTACAACTTGGATTCCTTTTTGCTGGAGTACATTTCTTTCTGCAGTTGTTAAGCTTACTAGAATTGACTTGAAAGTCACTGCAATTTCAGCTGAATCAGTTATGGCATGATCTCCATGACTACTAAGAGCAGCACTTTTCTTAAAATGTTGTTCTCCTAGCTTATAAACACAGCAAGCTTAGACCATTGGAATTCCTTCATTTCATTAAATGCCAGAGAGTGAAGTATCTTCCTCATTTGAGTTGAATTATAAATAAAGAGTCAGATTTTCCCAAGAACCCAACTCCAGGTGCAGCACTGTCTATCAGATATTTGACGTTTGTCTTCAAGTGACCACCCATGCAAAATGGGAGGTAACACACTGTAACAGCTTATCCCTGCCTCGAAAATCGTGCCCTATATGGTCTGACAACAGCATTAAATGTAGTACTTTTCCTCAAAATTTGTGCCAGATAAATGCCTCGATTTCTGTGCAGATGTACGGCCTGGTACAGTACGGACTACGGACTGCCCTCGATTTTTGTGCAAAACTCCCTGCTGTTAATGAATCTCAACCATACATCTCACTATGAGATTAGGGTTTCATCTCAAGCATAAAGGCAAGTCAAGGTAGAGGGTTAAGACGCACATTCATTCACTCAAAGACAAGTTTTGTTGAGAGGTGATTTATTTCATTTGTGGAGCAAAGTTAGAGCACCAAAGAAAAGCTAGAGTCAAAAATCAGGCAGAGAGCAACATGTAGGTCCATACAAGATAGATCCATATTGTCATACGGACAAATCCATACTGTCTATACGAATCTATACCATCATACAGAACATATCCGTGTAATTGTACGAACATGCCATACAACAGGCAGCAAGCAATTTTCTTGGTTTTGGGAGGCAAATTTTTCCCAAAGTGTGCAGATCTGTTTTGTTTGGGTGTACTGTACAATTATTAGCTTAAAAGTTGTGGAGGTTTCCTTGTAAGCTTTAAATTATTAATGAAAACTTGAATTGAAGGAGTAAACTATCCATGTAATGTGCTCTAATAAGCTTCACGAAGTGGTTAAGATAGGCATTGTATATAACCTTCCACTACTAGCTTTTTTTACTCTAAATAAGTTTATGTGAATATAAGAAGTATTTTCAAACCGTAAAAAAAAGTGCTTCCATTATTTATTTTCCAATAATGTGTGATTATTGCTATATGAAGAATTTAAATTTATGCAATTAAACAACAACTTTGTTTACTTGAGAATATAGGGACAGTAATCAACTAGGGTTTGGAAAATTCACATAAACTAATGAGGTGGTTATGCAAAACTGTCCTCTCAATGTGAACGTCTCCAAGGAAAGGGGAGGAATAATGTGCAATAGTCCAACGTCTAGCCTCCAAAGACCTCCAAGTGTAGTGCTCCAATAACAACTCCTCAAAACCATATGAAACATCCCAGGAAAATGCTCATTCAAAGGGCACATGTGGCTTTCAAATGGAACATCCCCTCAAACCAAGTCAAAGATGCCCAAATGGCAAAGCCACATGTGTGGCTCCTCCAAAGAAAATGTCCCATAAAATATGCATCATTAGTGAGACAACCCATCAATTTGGCATGAATATGTGTGCAAGCAATCCCCACAAAGAGAACGCCCTCCGTGTTTGAGTTGTTTAAACTTTAAACTTTAAAAGTAATACCCTCAACATATGTGCAAATAAAACCCTCCATGTAAGGATTGGCCCACTAAGTGATGTCCACATGCCAACAATAGTCCTTCAAGCTAGGACGTCTCCTCAAAAATGGCTCAACATACAAGTGCCAACTCTTCAATACATGAGCAAAAGCTAGATCAATGGAACAAGGAGCCCACAAATACTTAACCAACCTTATGAAGGAAGGGGATGGCCCCTTCTTCAAGCAATAAAGTATAACCATTCATCAAAATGTGTGCCAAGAGAGAAGATCAAGAGGAGCGTTCCACGAGCAATGATAACCAATCATCTAAAGATACCATCCAAGTGCCAAGATGCAAGGGAACCCTTAGTAAAAGATGAGTGTATGCCTCAAAGTATGCGCTAGAAGGGAGGGTGCTCCAAGGAAAACTAACAATAAACCATCCCTAAGTGTGAATAACACCAAATGAGCTAGTGTGCTCCAATAGAAAGCCTCAAAGAATCATCAAGTCATGCATACAAGCAAAGCACTCCATCAAAAAGGACAGTCCATGTCATCAAGATGTCAAATTAATCCAACAATTGTAGGGCACTCCATCAAGAGGTTGTCAATGTGTCATCAGCAAGATATAGATGAGTAGAATGCACCACTAACCCCTAGAGTGTTTCATCACAAAGGCAATACTTCAATAAGGAGAAACTATTGACATGTGAAACTTAGAAAGACCATTGATGGGTTCCCATTCCATGAATGCACAAAGTGTTAGATAGTTGCACCAATGCTAAAGCAAAATTTATACTCCAAGCATGCCAATATCACCAAGAGGAAAGCATATCAAGATCAAAACACCATGGAGAGATTACATTCAATAGCTATTACCAACAATCCAGCATCCAATATGAGCAACAACCCAAGGCCAAAGCTCACATGTGCCCCCAATCTAGCCAATGAATCAACCTGCAAGCTCAATCCCATTGATTAAAATCACAAGTGTAACCCTCATACAATATGAGGACTAACAAGTCCAAAAATAGCCAAAGGCCCTATTGCCTAACAAGCTCTCTTCATTGTGACCTCACTTGCTCTCTCTATCTTTCTTTGCAGGTGTGTTCTTTACTACAAGGTTTCATGTTCATCCTCCCTTTTACATTTATTTCCACATTGATTTAGTTATTTTCTAAAGAGGAAATGCCCTATGCACTACTCATTTGGCTATCCCATTGTTGTGTCTTGGGTCACTAGTGCACATTAATATAATCTCTCTCTTTCTCACAACTAGTGTTCCTTTCTTTCTTTTCCAATTCAGTCTTTTTTCACTATTTCATAACTAATGATAGAGACCACGTTGACTATTTCATTATACCACTAATCACAAACACATAAGCACTCTTGGTTGTCACTATGTTGGCAATCAGCACCATTAATATTTACACTAAATATCACAAGCATGCTACTCATTAGACATTTTTTCTTGTTGGGTCAAATACTAGCTACCATTACAATAATGTAAATATTCACAAGGGAAGAATTGGAGTTTCACCTCACACAACAAGGCATACATTTGTATAAGTCTTTTATGTCAATAAATATTTCTTCTTTATGTTAGTTTTTCATACATTCATAGCATAATAATTCAAATGCATAAACAAGATCACAAGAAGAAATACAAAGCACAAAACAATAACAACAGAGTTTATCCTGGGAAACCCAAACAGGAGAAAACCTAGCAACCTTCATATAGAGATGATAATTCCGAGATCGTAGTACAATCATAAAAGAGAAAAGATGGAAATGCTTTCCAAAAGATAGAAACCCCAAAATAGTCTTCTTCTCCAGCAGGTGCGCAGTTCTCTGTCTCCAAGTGATGCGAACTTGAGTGAATGAGTGAGTGTGTTAATGAGGTGAAATTTACCTCTATTTATACAAGTACAAAACTGACTTTTACCCTAGGTGAGCCGACTTCTCTATTTGACAAGGCCGACTACACTTGGGGGGCAAATTATAATTTAATTTTAATCTTTTACTTTGCTTCTTTTCTCCCCAAGGTTTACATTGATTCTTTCAAGGGTTTACATAGTTAATTACATCAAGTTCATCTCCCTTAGGAGGTATGATAAAGTACAATAGAAATACAATAAATAATATCTTCCGAAGTTGCACAAAATCCAACACTCCCTCTCAATGAGGAAGGTATTCTTCGGTCTTCATCAACATCAAAATTATTTGGGTTTCATCTTTGTACATCTATATTGTCTCCATCATCTCTATACATACTGAAGGTTGTCAGCACAGTCTCAGTCCTTCGAGAAGTGTCTTCATGCATCATCTACGCCAGTCCTTCGGTGTGTCCAGGAGAATCACTCAATCCTGGATATCTGAGATATCAGCTATACCATCTCTGTTATACCATTTGCTACCTATCTCTCTCATCTGCTGATGGGATTTCTCCCATAACTGGCTGAGATCCCAGATGAGCAAATAGGAACGACCATCTACTACTTGTTCGTCTCATCTGTCGATGGGGTCCTCCCATACCTGGCTGAGAACTTGAACGAGTAGAGGTACCTGTGCAATCACACGGCCAACTACTGACTGTTCGACACATCTACCGATGGGATTTCTCCCATACCTAGCTGAGTACCTGGACTATAGAGGCCCCTGTGTGAACCCGACCATCTACTGACTGTCTAACTCATCTACCGATGGGATTTCTCCCATACCTAGCTGAGTACCTGGACTGTAGAGGTACCTGGGCAAAAGCAAGGCAAGCATCTCGATGTCATCTTTCCCTCTCAAGGAGGGACTCGTTCTCTTCTACTCCAAGTCTTCCGCGAAAGTATTCGAACTTCACCCTGGGAAGGGCCTTGGTGGGAACATCTGCAGTCTGGTCGTCTGTCGGCACGTACTGTAACTCGACCGCACCTTTCTACACCATATCACGTATGAAGTGATACCGAATCTCTATATGCTTCGACCTATCGTGAAATACAGGATTCACTGACATCTGCACACAGCTCTGGTTATCATAGTGAATCATGGTCGGCTCTGGAATCTGGCCAAACAATCCTGCCAGGAGTTTACCAAGCCAAACTGCTCCTCGAGTTGTTGTACTAGCAGCCATGTACTCGTCCTCTGCAATACTGAGTGCTACCGAGTTCTGCTTCCTGTTGCACCAAGAAATAACTGCAGAACCCAAACTGAAGCAACATCCGGAAGTACTCTTCCTATCTGTAATGCATCCAGCCTAATCTGAGTCTGTAAACCCCTGCAGTCTCAGGTCACAATCTGAAGCATATTTCAAACCATATCCCAGAGTGCCACGCAAGTATTTGAGCACATGTTTTGTAGCAATCCAGTGAATCTGCCTCGGCTCGCACATGAACTAGCTGAGAGCATTCACAGCAAAACATATATATGGTCTGGTGTTTGTCAGATACATCAAGGACCTAATCAGCTGGTGATACATAGTAGGATTAATCAAATATGAATCTGAAGCAGAATCTCTCAGCCTCTTCCAATTTGCATCCATCGAAGTGGCCATGGACTTGCAGTCCAACATTCTGAATCTCTTCAATATATCTATGGTGTACTTTCCTTGTCCTAGGAAAATCTCTTTTTGCCTCTGCCATACTTCTAATCCCAAGAAATAGTGCATCAATCCAAGATCCTTAATTTCAAACTCAGAGGAAAGATTCTTCTTACACCGTACGATAAGTTTCTCATTTCTTGTGAGAAACAGGTCATCAACATATAGTACCAAAATCAGTGGCTCATCATCTACAACCTTGTAGTAAAGGTTGGGGTCTGCATCACTCTTGGTAAATCCCAAGCTCACCAGGCATCCGTCTATCCGTCCATACCAAGCACGGGGTGCCTGCTTGAGTCCATACAGTGCCTTTTTCAATCTGCATACATGAGACTCCTTTCCTTGGACAATAAACCCATCTAGCTGCTCGATGTAAACTTCTTCCTCAATAACACCATTGAGAAAGGTTGTCTTCACATCCATCTGATGCAACTTCCATCCCATAGCTGAAGCAATGGCAATGATCGATCTGATGGAAGTATATCAGCCACAGGAGCAAATGCCTCATTATAATCGACTCCCTCTTTCTGAGAGAATCCTCTGGCAACAAATCTGGCCTTGTATTTTTCCACACTTCCATCTGCTCCATGCTTGATTTTGTATAACCATTTAGAAGTCACTACTGACTTCTCCTCAGGTCTCGACACAACCTCCCATACATCATTATTCATGATGGATTGATATTCTTCCATCATGGCATCCTTCCAAACTTGGTGTTTGGATGCTTCTTCATAAGTGGTTGGTTCTGAATCAATGATGTTACTCATCAGTGCCACATAACTAGAGAACCTCTGAGATCTTTTGCTTTCTCTAGAAGCGCCATGTGGAGCTTCATGTCCCTCTGCATCCTGCAGAGTCTGTTGTTCCCATCTAGGTCTTTTCCGACCTGCAACATTTCTGGGGATATCAACTAGATCAATGGGATCGATAGGTTCATCCTTTTTAGCTAACTCCCTCTGAACTGGAAGGGGAGATGATCTCATCTCCTTTGGTTCTAGCATTTCTTCATCATTGATCTCCATGTCTGATCCTCTGCCTTTCCTGACAGCCATTTCTTCTTCAAAGGTCACATCCCTACTAACTTCAATCTATCTAAATCCTGGAATGTAAATTATGTAAGCCTTTGAAGACTCACTGTATCCCACAAAGGTTCCCTTCTTGCCTGAAGGTTCTAACTTCGATCTTTTCTCCTTGGGCACATGTATGTAGACTGGACAGCCAAAGATCCGGAGATGGCCCACTTCTGGTTTCACTCCTATGAACGCTTCTTCTGGAGTCATATTCTTCAATATCTTATGTGGACATCTATTTTGTACATATATAGTTGTTTTGGATGCTTCTGCCCACAAGAACATTTGAAGACTCTGGTCATGTATCATAGCTTTGGATGCCTCCACAATTGCTCTATTCTTTCTTTCCGTAACCCCATTTTGTTGAGGGTTGTAGCTAACTCTCTCTTAATTCTTGCTTCCTTGCAGAAATCATTAAATTCTGTAGAGGTATATTTTCCACCATTATCGGATCTCAAAATCTTGATCCTCTTTCCTGACAGATTTTCGACTTGTGATTTAAATTCTTTGAACTGGCTGAGTACTTCCTTGGGTTCTTTAGACTTGAGGAAGTATATCCAAGTCTTTCGAGAGTAATCATCAATGATTATTATATAGTAATGATATCTGCCCAATGAAGCAACTGTCATGGGTCCGCACAAGTCAAAGTGTACTAGATCCAAAATCCCTTTGGATCTACTCTCACTATCTGGAAAAGATCTCTTGGCATTCTTGCCAAGTGCACATCCTCTACATGTTCCATCATGGTCTACCTGGAGCCCCGATAAACCTATCACTATATTCTTCAGTGCTGGGAGAGCTCGATAGTTTAGATGAGCTAGTCTTCTGTGCCATAATTCTCCCATACCTGTAGCATCATTCACTAGAGCTTGGACTGGTGGAGTGTTTAGTCTATACAAGCTCTCTTCTCTTATACCAATTGTTGCCACCTAAAACACACTTAGACATGGGTAAGTCTCCCAACCGCTGTGTGTGTTCCTAAGGGCAACTATGAGTTAAGAACCCACTGTCACCTCGGTCCTAAACTCCTTCGTTTAGACCACAACTCCTAAAGGCCAAGGGGGGTAGTCCCTAATTGCTAAGTTTCTTTATGTTTTTTGTTGGAGTTGTAAGTTACAAAGATAAAAATGACAAGCAACGTGCAATTATGCAAATCCTTCAATGACAAGCAAACACTATAGCAATCAACCAAATGATGAAATGCAAGAGAGAAACAATTTACCGATTAACAAGACCAGTGTCGTCACTATTCGGGCTATGGAGTCACAATAATCAACTTAAACAAGTACTTTCCCAAAGTGTTAACTCATTCACTTTGACAGATACAACAATGAATAATCACTTCTAGTAAATGAACAAGTAAATGAAATGCTTGCAACAAGATGATCAATATATCACATAAAGCATTGAAGCATAGATTATTAACAACTTATGGAATCAAGGATACATGTAACAATATTGAGCTAAAAATAAAGTACTTGAAGCAAATGTTGTGAACAAGATAGCTAAGTGAAAAGCTTGCAAAATAAAAAAGATTGTAACAATGTTTTGCAAGTGGTCCTGTTATCACATATATAGTAGCCGGGCTACCATACATTATTTTTCTCATTCCAGTACACTATTCAGCCAGTTCCCTTGCATTTGAGATGCCGAGATGAGCATTTATATTGGATCACTATCAGATTGTGGACAGCAGTTATATTCCCCATGCCATGACTGAGTTTCGGGACACTCAGAGAGATGCCCGATATAGCCATTATGCCATTGGTACAGAGCAGACAGTAGTGCCCAGAGTTACAGCAGCAGTCTCAGAGGACAGGTGATGGTACAGGTTGATGAGCTTTCAGGTATATGACTCAGCAGGTATACTATTGTGTTATGGTTAGATTGCTTTTATACTTATTCTTATAGCATGTCTTAGCACTTAGTGTCATGATCTGGCGATCATATAGATATTTGGACCTGGTTGACCTATTATTTATACTATACTGTCCCTACTCAGACTTAGAAGTTCACTATTCATACTCATTGGTACATACCCTCCTTAGGGAGAATAGAGGTGATCATTACACCATACTATGGCTTGCTAGTGTTGGCTTCATCTTTTCATTGTCTTCATCCATCCGTGGCCTACCTTTTAGATTATTACCCTGATCTGCTACTTGACTAGTGACATGGAGGACCTTTCCCCACTGTAGCCTCTGTATTGGATGAGCTTCCCTGTTTATTGTGTCTCGGCTCTGAGTTGGTGACAAAACTTACCTATGGTGAGTTGGAGTTCCTTGAGAATTCCCCATCGTCACTAAAGTTGTGTTGGCTAAACCTGAAACTTTTAGTGCTGCCATCAATACAAAATCTGGAAAAATCAAATGCTATATCTTGTGTATGAAAGAAATGCCAAATGAAAATGGCCATGAAAAATAAAATGTTATATCTTTTGGAAAAATAAATACCTAGGTAAACAAGCTGTCCATGACACACCTAGAAGTGCTCAGGTAAACAAGTGCCTTAAAAACACACCTGCAGCAGAAAGCCTAAAAATAAATGTAAATCTATGCAATGTGTTTGTAAACACACATAGATCAAGGCTATGGAAAACTCAGGCCCAAAAAGCAATGGAACTTAAATGTTATATCTAAACAATTGCTGGCCTTGCTTGTATTATGGATTGTGCGCATCTGTGAAGGTGAATAAACCCTCTTTAAACAACTCATCCATTTGTGAGACACCGCCATTCCCTGTGTTATTGCTCATTCAGTATATACTATGGTGTGTATTCCCTTTCCCTTGCCAAAGTGTCACAAAGTCAAGTTAGTCAAGTCATCCCTTAGCCTAGCCATTTATTTCAGCCTTCACCCTTCACTAGCAAATTGATCACAACTATGAAGTGAGTATGATCCTGAAAGTCTAGTCTGAGTAATAATAATAACTAACGACACTATATATTTGGATTTAGATCGCCAGTCATGATTACTCTGTGTTATAGAAGCTATTTGAATAAATTGTAAAGCATGTATTGACCTTGACACCTTGCAGCAGCTATGGATGATAGTCTGAGTTGTATTTGGTCTTGGTTAGACCTAGTTTGACCATGGAGGACCATGGGACATGAGATGTTGGACCTTATGATGATATGGATAGATGATATATGGTCCATGTACACATACAGGATGATTCTATGCAGCAGCTACAGGGTTATGATGATGATTATTGGGATACAGCAGTGTTTGGTCATTTACAGATCATTATTATTGGCCTTGTTCCGGTACATTGGATATTTATCTTGATCATGCAGAGATTCATATGGTGTATGAGTACACATCTTGGATGGATTTGGACCTTCTGAGTCCAATGGGACAGTTTGTTTTCAGTTCCGGACACTTACAGTGATGATTTAGCCTCAGTAGGCTGTCCTAGTGCAGTTTTGGTCTATTGGAGGCCCTGTCGGAGCAGAGATGACTTTTATCCGGATGACCTAGGGCGCTGATGATGGAGGGGGTGGTCCAGCCACTTGTTTTTACCATATTACCCCCCTCCCGGACACATTGGCACCCTCACCTTGACAGCGCCATCACTCCAGGAGGTAGTTTGGGCAGTTTCACGTTTCCCGAGGCATTTCAGGATTGGTAGAAATGGCTATTGAGGAAATCGATTTGGGCTACTGAGGCAAAGTTATGGCATGGGATGATCAGTGATGATAGATCGGGACCTTCCACACCTCCTCCTGCAGTTTCAGCTTCATCGGGGCCCGCATCCATCACTTATGGCACTTTCTGTGGATCTTTTGGGTCTTTTGAGGACCACGACTTCACCTTGGAGGACCACGACTTCACCTTGGAGGCACGATTTGGTACTTTCATGATTATTTATTGGTTATTGTGCCATGGGGATTGACCAAGGAGGGATAAAATTACCCCTTGGACCCACCATGAGCCTCTTATGATATTTTGTCATCATGATTTGGTGGGATTCCCCTCTCCTAGGGCGACTTTGTCCACTTATGTTATATTTTATGTGTGATCCATGTATTATGTTGTTGAGCTCATCTCAACCATTGATTAGACATTTGTATCTTTTAATCTTAGCCACTCATTCAAAAAGTGGTTAGGGTTTTGGTGCCTCCTTCCTATTTAAAGGAGAGAGCCTCTCATTGTAAAGGGTCTTTGGCTCTTGGATTATTGGTATAGAAAAATATTCTTGTGGAAATTCTTGTGGTCTCCTTTGCATCTGGTGTTCTTAGATGGTGATTGGAAAGTCTATTGCAACCTAGCATTTGGAAATTGTGGTAAGATCTATCTTTGTTTGGAAATCATTGTTTGTCTACAGGAGGGCGACTTCAACAAGGGCGATTTTGCAAGGCTTCTTCAAATCGACTTTCTTGGCATTCGCTTGTATCAGGGGGTTATCATTAGTATCATTGTGATCTATGCTATCTTTCTGTTACTTCTTTTGTGGCATTAGTCTTATCTCTTGATGCATCAAATCTGATATTGTTGACGTTTGTTGTGCAGGAGAGAGGGCGCATTGGCTTCTTGGACTAAATCGATTTGCATAGAGACTACCTCAAAGCTTCCAAATTGATCGGGATTGCATAGATCATCATCATCAAGGCATCTACAAGGTTATCCAGGTAAGATCCACAGGTTTGTTTCTCTTTCCTTTATCCAATCCATTGACATAATTCATAAATTGTTAAAACCCTAAATACTTCAAAACCCCTATTTTACATTTTGTCAGATCTACCAAGATCTAGTGGGTTGTTGGGCATGATATTGAAAACCCACCTCTATAGCATCCACGGCATCCCGGATCTATAGTTTGGTGTGGATTGGCTCCCGTTTGATCCCTCTCCCAAGCCAACCTAGCTTCTCCCAAGGAAGGCGCACTTCACCATTTGAGCAGGTTGACCTAGATCTAAGCGATGGGTGTTTGAGATTTCACTTGATTTGACATCTACACATCAAATAACATACACCCAGGTTGTCCCTTTCTTGAAAATCACCTTGTGGGCCCCATTCCACATTTTAAGGGATTTAATCCCCATTTTGGACCACTTGGAACACTAAAACTCAGATCTACAAAGATCTAACCGGTGGATTGCCACAAAATTATAGATCCATATCCCTACTTGACTGATCTACCCGGATCTAAAGTTTGGATGCCATCCGACATGATTTGACCCACCTAAACCCCGATTCAAGCCTCCTTAGGGAAAGTCGCACCACCTTGGAGAAGTGAGTTCACTCACTTCGAGGAACTGGGTACTTGAGATTTTTGCAGATCCGGATTCAGAATAATTCAAAACCTAGGTCTAGACTGTCACTTTGTCAAATCTTGCCTTGGGGATTGCATTCCTTGTTTTTAGGGATTGTAGTCCACTTGGGTCAAACCTAGATCTAGACACATTTTTCCATCAAGGCCTATACTGTCCACTTATCTCATGTTGTAGGAGTCCTAAACCATAAAGTCAACCCTACTTTGACTCCACTTCCCAATTCCCAAGGCACTGGTTTATCTCCAAGTCAACCCACTCTCCTAGATTGTTGGATTGACTTGTGGTTTGACTTTTGCATGGTGAACTATACCTTTGAAGACATCATGGACTATGGTCAAGATTGTCTCATGTACTAGTTAGCCCCAGTCTGACCCCTAAACAACCCTGCATTGGACACGGTTCCCAAGGCAGTGGATCTTTTGACATTGACCTAGTACACTAGCCCTAGATCTCACTTTAAACATTGTAAGTCACTCTCACATCAACTATGAACCAAAGCTACATCTATTGAACCCCTCACTTGACTTGTGACTTCATCCTTAGGTCTAGGATAAACCATACACCTAACTTCACTTGGAAATACCCTGATTTGGTGTCTTGGTTTTGATCTCTCCTGTCGGGAGTAGATCGGGTCTCCCCCTTTGTTGTCTGGGCTAGATAACATAAAGCGAAGGTTGCCTCGACTGGCGTGACAACCATACATATTGGAGGTCGAGGTGATCGTGGTTGCACCTTTCAAGTTGCCCTTCCCTATTGCCATCCATGACTGGATCCTTCCATAGGGGTAACTACAGTTTAGGTGATAACAGGTCCTTTAAATTTTAGCAAATTTTAATGCCTCTCTTTTACTTAGGGGGTTAATGTGTTTGTTGTAAAGAAATGAAACAAATATAGATGTCTACCCCAAAGAAACTATCTCCTTCGATTAGAGAGAGAATGTCGGGTGCTCAACCTGAGAACACAAGGTTCTCAGCTAGCTCCATGGGTCAAACTCAAGACTTGCTAGGTACTCAACTAGAGGACACAAAGTGCCACGAGACCCCCCACGGTCTCTACCCCACTAGCTCCACATGCCAAGCCTTCTTTTCTCCATTCTAGTGAAGATATGTAACTGGGTGCCTATTAATCTAGCCAACACAAGTCTTTGCCCTTTCTCGTCACCCACGTTCGATTTAACCGATGAGGGGAGAGGATACGGGGCAAAAACGAGGCTTATGTTAAATTTTATTTATTTTTAAACAAAATTAACTAAAACAATGTAAGCCAAGCGCGATATCACAGGAGTGGCAGAGCCACTCACGTATGAGGTGCGGGCTAAATGAAATTACTTGAAAATAAATTACAAAAGTAAAATGAAAGCCAAGCACGATAGCACTGGAGCGACAAATCCACTTCACTAGTGAGGTGCGGGGAAAATAAACAACTTAAAGCAAATTACTGGAAATAAAGAAACAAGCCAAGCGCGATATCACTGGAGTGGCGGAGCCACTTCACTAGTGAGGTGCGGGCAAAATGAAAATGCTTGAAGTAAAAAAATAACTAGTAAGCAAAACTAATTAACAAACCCATGCAAGGATGGACAGAGCTTCTTCCTTTGAATGCAACTAAGAGTAGGCTAATCTAGGAATTAAATGCTTAAAACAAAATACAATAAACTCAAGCCCAAGAGACTCTCTTGGGATTGTTACAATGATGTAAATTCCAGCAATTATTATTATTAGGAAGATAGAGAGAAAAGAGTGATTTTGACCATTTTTGTGAAGGGCTTGAAGTAGTGACTTGTGGAGGCCTTCTATGCTTGGAGATGGTTGATTTTGGGTAGCATATCATTCTTGAAAGTGTGCAGACCTGCTAAAAATCAGCAAGCAAAAAGTCACAGAAAAATGCCCAAAATCACTTTGGGACAATGTTAGTTTATCATACAAAAATGTACAAATTTGCAAAAAAATTATGAGCAAATTTTGATGAGATAATAACATGTAAACAATGGTTTAAATCTGATTTATATATGCAAAAGATGTAGAATATAATGCAGAAAATTTAAATGGGAAAGAAAGGAGAAGATAGTGCTCTTTTGCCCATCCAATGCTTTGAGGAGTAGGGTATCTGACCAAAGAATTCCACCATTAAATCTTAGTGACCTGCAACTTGTAAGATACTGCTACACAATTGAAATGAAAGGAGAGTACCTATAGAGGAGCTAAGAAATCATAAACTTCAACCAACAAGAATATGAAGATCTTAACTAGCTAAATAGGAAAACTCATAAAATAACTAGCAAAATTACTAGAAATCTCACCAAAGCAAAACAGTTTGCTTGTTTGGCCTCCCAATGGTTGAATAGCATGAAGATATGGAGCAAAGCACCACCAAGAGCATCCACAACACCAAATCTCCTCCAAAGAATCTGTATTACCAAGCCAAATGGCTGAAAATTACAATGGCCCAACAATGGGGCAAGAATAGAGAAAGAGAATGAAAGAAATGGGAAAATAGCAAGAGCATGAGAGATTGTAACCCAAATGAGGAGGAATGTCCTCCTTAAATAGGAAAAATGAAAGAGAGAGGCTCTTTGCATGCTAGACAAGTGTCACAAGGGAGAGAAGGGGGCGAATTTGCTCAAGGAGGGCAAAACCATGGTTTGGGATCTCAAATATGGGCGGAGAAACCCCCCTTTTAATGCTCCCAACCTTATTGTTATGTCAAATGGGGAGGAAACCACCATAGTGGGGCCCTTCCCATTGACTTTTACTCACCCAACCAATCAAAGAGAGAATGGTGCAACCCCTAGAGTGGGCACTTCACCACACGCAAAATACTTGCTCGGGGGGGGGCCATTAAGCTTTAGTTTTCATGTTCAGTACATAACATAAGGTTTAGGACCTTTACTTGGCCACCCCAAGTGACTATAGTCACTTTTACAAAATTTGGGTCTCTAATTAAATGTCCAATGTCCTGATTTCCTTGACTGACCTGGGAAAAAGTGACCATAACCGTAGTAATACTTGTTCGAATAACTTCAAACTTAGCTCAATGGTGTAGGGGGTCTCATGCCATTTGTCTTGAGTACCCATACCCCTATACAACATCAAAAATGACCAAGTAACCCTCTTTTACTGTTTACATTACAACAAATTGTCCTGAGTGACAATTTTTAATGACCAAAAATTAAAAAATCCTATGCAAAACTTAATGAAATTCCGCAAGACTCTGGACAATGTCTAGTATGGTAATATAGAACAATCCTAGGCCTCAATCACCCCATGAACTCGATCACTAGAACACCTTTCACCACTTTGGAAGTATTTTTGAGTGAAAAACTTAAATAATTAAAACCTCTAAAGAGAAATTTTAATTATTCAAGTGAAAAAACACTCGATGAAAGGACTTCCCTAATGATAAAGTCCTAGGTGACTAAGTTACACAAAACTAGACCCTCATACTGACATATCCTTACAAAATCCCCCGCAGGGGTGCGGAAATTTCATGCCGAGAAGATAAGAAAAAGAGTTGCCTCGCTTGATATAATCATTCAGTACTTATTTCTTATCTTCAAGGCACATTCAATATGTGCATGGTACAACGTTGTCCACCAAGTCGGTTTTGGTGGTCAACACCAAAGACTTTGGCTGTGTTCATGCTTGAGTTCTTGTGCCAAGCAAGGAATTTCCCTTCTGAGAAAGCTACTTTATATCCCTTGCCCTCCAAGGCTGAGATGGAGACAAGATTTCTTTTCATTCCAGGGACATAGAGCACATCACTCAGGCGCAATGTATCATTTGATTCTAGTTGAAGGGAGGTGGCTCCAGATCCCTTCACAGTGTAGTTTGCATCATCTCCAAGTACAACATGGAGATGTGACTCTCTCTCAACTAATTCTGAAAGATTCTCTTTATAACCTGTCATGTGTCTAGATGCACCACTATCTATGAGCCAAGTGTCACAAGTGGTGGGAATAGTACCTAATAAAGCCGAGATGAATAGAAATTATGTATGATCTTCATTCTTGTGCTTCTTTTGATGATGATATTCTTCTACATCAGCGGTGGATGCTTCATGCTTCCTTTTACTTGAACTTCGACAGCTACTGCCGTAGTGTCCATATTTCCTGCACCTATATCATTGAACTTGAGATATGTCCTTCTTCTTTTGTTCTGGGCGAGGACTTGATCTCCTATCTTGGTGCTTGTGTTTCTCGAACTTCCTTCCTTTTCCCTTACCTTTCTTGGCATGGGATACAAATGCTTGATTCTCCTCAGGTTGAGTACCATGGAGTCTTTGTCGTGCTGCAATCCTTGTCTCCTCCTTAGTGCAATCTGCCCAAAGTTTATCAAACTTGGGTAGTTTAGATCTACCACTTATGCTTTGAATAAAGGACTCCCAAGATGGTGGAAGACCATTCAGAGTGGTGATAACAAGCTCCTTATCATCAATGGGATCTCCACTGGTGCTAAGCTTGTCACTTAGTTCTGTGATCCTCATGAAGTATGAGGCAATGGATTCTGACTTGGACATCTTCATATTTGAAAGTTGGTTCCTCAATGTAAGGGATACATTGATGCTAGTGTGTTCAAACAACTTCTTTATGGTCTTGAACATTTTCCTAGCATTCTTCTTCCCTGAGATGTGTGGGACCAAATGATCTCTTACTGAGTCCACCAGAATCCTTCTTGCTCTGGCATCATTCTTCCTCCATCGGGATTTGTGTTCTTCGGCTTTTGGCTCAGGGACCTTCTCATTTACATATTGTAGTAGGTCATTTTCTTCTAGAAGTAGAACCCTAGACTTCCAAGAGAAAGTTGGAGATCCTTCCAAACGATCTTCAACCTTCATACCAATCATCTTGACTGTAGATCTGGTTCAGAAACCCTAGCAGGAGCTAGGTCAAAAATGAAAGTTGAAAATTTGAAAAACTAATTCCACAGGTAGATGCGCCTTGCCAAGGCAAGTTGAGATGAGGTAGGGCTGATCCAAATCTGTGGAGAGAAGTAGGTCAAAACTGAAACCCTAATTTATGTTGCAGCTGCAGAATTAGGTCAAAAACTGAAAATTCTCGAAATTGAATTCTGTCTTCACCAAAAGATGTGCCTCCCTAAAAGCGAAATTCCCAAGGCTCTTTTTCTTCAAAATGTTGGGTGAAGACTTCAGAAGATGAAACCCTAGTTCCGGCAATGGCTTCTTCTAGAACAGCTCTGGTACCATGTTAGTTTTTCATACATTCATAGAATAATAATTCAAATGCATAAACAAGATCACTAGAAGAAAGACAAAGAACAAAACAATAACAACAGAGTTTATCCTGGGAAACCCAAACGGGAGAAAACACAGCAACCTTCGTATAGAGATGATAATTCTGAGATCAGAGTACAATCATAAAAGAGAAAAGATGGAAATGTTTTCCAAAAGATAGAAACCCCAAAATAGTCTTCTTCTCCAGCAGGTGCGAACTTCTCTCTCTCCAAGTGATGCGAACGTGAGTGAATGAGTGAGTGTGTTAATGAGGTGAACTTTACCTCTATTTGTACGAGTACAAAACTAACTTTTACCCTAGGTGAGCCGACTTCTCTATTTGATTGGGCCGACTACACTTGGGGGGCAAATTATAATATAATTTTAATCTTTTACTTTGGTTCTTTTCTCCGCAAGGTTTACATTGATTCTTTCAAGGGTTTACATAGTTAATTACATCAAGTACATCTCCCTTAGGAGGTACAATAAAGTACAATAGAAATACAATAAATAATATCTTCCGAAGTTGCACAAAATCCAACACTTTATCATCTTCAAAGGAATACATATTCAATTAAAGCTATGCAAGTTATATATATTTTGGGTATTCATCAATAAGAAATGCATAACATACTATATTTTAAGAAGAATGAAAACATTGGGTCGAGAACCATATATTTAATACCGCTACTAAAGTAGGAGGCATGTTTACTAAAAATTCATTAATAGTTCTAATCCAACTTACCACAACTTTTCCAGAGTTGATATCTAAACCATTGTATGCAAACCACTTTGATAATTCATTCTTCTCTGTAACAATGCCCTGTTATTACAAAAAAAATGATATTAACTCAACCTAACACTAACTCTTGGAAGATCAAATTAAAAACCACCATAAAAGTTTCTTGAGAAATAACACTTTTTACATTCTATTGCATCATGATTTGTAACTTGGTTTCTCCTTCATGATCATAATAATATTTATAGATTTTAACCAACATATCAAATTTGAAACTATATGAAAAATCAAGAGCTTGTCAACCCAAGTTTGTTACTATGGATAATTTGTCTTATATTGACTTGTATATGTGGTCCACAGAAATCATTGTGTTCAAAGAATTATCACTATAAGTTATATAAAGGGGTCTTATTTAAGTAATGGCATCATCGTTTTAATTTCACTATGAAATCCTAAATAGTTCAGCAAGCAGTTGTATTCCAAATGGAATGTATGTACAACCTCAATGTGTATAAGAGGTCCCCTCTTTCTGATTGCATTGGAGGCATCATTGTGTGTGATAGAGTATGTAGAAGAGATGCAAAAATGTGTATTTAGTAATTCAATGGTTATTGGAACTGAAGAGGTTAACAATTTGGAAAGACCAAGCATCCAATTACCTCAACCAAGGTAATGTGCTTATGACTGCAAGGTGATTAGGAGACATCAAATATTTTTGGAGAACACAAGAATCATTCAAGTATATATCAAGAATGATTTGATTCTTTTATTTTTAATTTGCTAATTATATTTTTGCATATGACGATGTGAATAATAACAATAAGGAAGTCTCGATAAGGTATGGGGGGGTAGGGAAGTCAAGGAAGGCGATGATGATATGCAAAGCTCGCAATATGTTGTCAAGCACAACCCCTTTAATAACGAAGAACTAGAAGGCTTAGCATTGAAACTGTCCAAATTACACCTCATCCCACCCATAATACAAAACGACAAGGAGGAGTACCGGATCTGGTCCAAAAAGGCAATTTGTAGTATCCCTTGGCCAATTGATACAAAAAAAAAACTTCCGTGTTCTTTACCCAAGTGGTTAGGAGTGCTACCCCAACGCTTGACTGTCACATTGTGAAGCTTACTGTGTGTTTGACAAGTTTTAAAATGCTCTGCTCACTGTGGATTAACCTTGAAGTATGTAATGCCAGAAGTTCATGCTCATTGTTTTCTCATAATGTATTAATTTAATGCTTGTCATTCAAATAGCCATACATTGTTGATCACAAATAATAATGACTTTCCTGTGTATAATTCTATTTTCAAACAGCAGAAGAAATAAACAATGGAAGATTTACTATTTAATTAACTTCTGACCTGATTACAATAATCTACTTTTTTTACCAAATGCAGATGTGAATGACCACGACTTGGCTGCCTGGAAATGTCCGCTGCTGTTGGAAATGATGGTGGTCTCCAACAAGGGAAGAAATCACTCCAAAGATTTAAAAGGTTGACAAGAGACTTTCCCCAAACAGTAGCAGCAATATTCAGACCACCCTATTCCTGTAGTGACCTCCTCCCAAGATGATATTTTCACTTTCTTAACAGCAGAGAGATGAAATGGATCCAAACTAATTACTGGAACAGCAATGAACTATACAGGACCCCAAGTAAATCCTGTAGCTGTAATATAGCAGACTCTCTCCAAGAATTACTGTAGCAGCAGTATAAGCATGTGGTTTATGGATTTCTTCCTGTAGCAGCAAAAGGAGAATGCTCACACTTCTCAGATTTATATGGCAACGTAGAAGAAGATTTTATAGCAGCAGTTGAGACACAGTAACCACCCCCATCCTTAACACTGTTCTTTAATATATGGCAGCGAGATTTCCATGGGTCAGTTCTGGACATGAATATTGTCTTTGACAGCAGGGAATGAAGAATGATCTACCCCCAGTCTACGGAATGCTTTTGTGTAGAAAGTGGTCTGCTGGACTAGGGGAACATCTTCAAATGGACTTATCATACGCTACTATTCCTAACTCCGATGGGTTTCTAGTTAGGATATATCAGGAGCCATTTTACGATGGTCATTTTGAAAGTTACGAGGATGGTGTAAGCTGTGTCACCGGATTCGGCGCATTTGAAGGTTAAAATTCAAAAATCGACGAATTTCATGGTGTGCCAAATTTAATCGTTGAAATTCGATGGAATTTGTAAACCCTAGCTCGTAGCCCACGCCCAAGGATTTTAGCTGCCCGCATTCCGGTTCTGTTGACTAACTAGCAACTGCACCAGTGCTATCATGGACACTGCCTCCATTGTCAAACTCGAGACACGAGACTCAAACTTTATTTCTCGTGCTACACAGTCACACCTCCATTGTCGCTTACATGGCGCACCTCACCCTCATCCTCCAGTCTGCATGCCTCCATTCTTGCTCACGCGGTGCACCTCGCCCTCGCTCTCCAGTCACCACTGTCCAACCACGTCGCCCTCGCTCTCCACTCTCCACTGTCGAACCACTCGCCCCCGAGCACATGTTACTCCTCGACACATGACTCAAAATTGAAATATATGTTTAATAATTTTAATTTATGATTAATGTTGATATGGTTTTTTAAAATATAAAGTGTTTTTATAAATAAAATATTATTAAATAGATCATGTTACATATAAAAAATTTATACACCTTTATTTTTTTTTTACCTTATAGTTAAAGTGAGTTAGCAAATGATATATTAATGTTTTTATTTTCATTTTTATCATGTTTTTAATTAGAATATAGAATTTTATTAAAAAATCTCATATATATTTTTTATTTTCAAATTTTATACTCTCTTGAATTTAATGCCGAATTTTATCACCAAAATTTTCATTGCCGATTTTTTGTCGAACTTCAAGGTCGTCGAACTCGAACACGAATTCGAACCAAGTGACAAAGGGTGTAAGGAACACTTATGGTGAGGGTGAATTATTGTTTGAGGGCATCTTTATGGTCATGGGTAGTCATAGTGAGGATCATAGTACTGGAAGAGAAGAGATTTGGAGATCTTTTGGAGACGATAGTTCTTCCGAGGAAGAAAGGGAAAGAGCTAAGTTTGCTAGAGAAATAAATCTTGAATTACATCGTGGAGAAGTGTCGGAAGAAATAAGAGCTTTGAATCAACTTATTGATGTAGAGCCACAAATTGACCAACTTGAGCCCATCACTGAAACAAACAACTCTGAGACTGATTTAGATCAAATAAGAAGGGGTGAACGTATACCTAGGATGGTTAATGAATGGGTTGCATTGGTTGATCACAATATGGAAAGAGAAAGGCAAGGGCTTGATCACATCATTCCCTGGGAAAACCATCGTGAAGGAACACATCTTTCCCCTGTTTTGGGGAGTGATGAAGAACCAAATGAATATCATTTTTCTAATGTTCCTGATCATTTATCTCATATGTCCCTAGAAGATGGTGTGTTGAGGCAGGTGAATGACAACTCTATGAGTTGGCAAGAACATGCCTTGATACATAATGCTCCTGAAGGGGATTTCTCCTTGAACAACCTTGCTATATTTCAGGAAGAGCCACAAGCCACCATTACAACCAAATAAGACGAGTTGTCTTTACGTTATTCGTTACTTAGGGATGTCCCTAGTTCCCTTATTCCCTGTGAGTTACCTATTAGTGAAGAGAGTACGAACTCTATTGATACATCTCACATTCCTACTCCTTCACCAACATCTTTAGACACGGGAGCTCAGAATGATTCTAACACGGTTTCAAGCCTTTCGTCATTTCCCACTAGCCATATGGCAATTTTAGAAGGAATGGTTGTTCCCATCCCATCTGGAGAAGGTAGTAGTAGAAGTATTGAAAACCAAAACATACCATCTCCAGTGGATGATGAGGAAGAAGAGGATGTTGTAAGGGACTTTTGGACTATGGGAGAAACTCCCAAGTATATCATTCACCCATAGAGTGAAGAGCCAGGAGAGGAACATCCAAGGAGAAGAGTGATTCAAAAATTCCTAATTGGTAGTGTAGCCATTCCTTTAGATGGTGGACCTCCCTGGTTTGATGCAATTCCTCCTGACAGGAATTCTAGGATAGTCACACCTCAACCTCGATGCAACACTGATATCCATCCCATTCTGGTTCGAAATGTTGAAGCCATCCCTGAGTCTGTAAATCACCGCAGGTTTGCAAGCGGTGATAGGGTCGTGGTTCCTAATGATATATTCTATATACGATCCAGGGGATCTGGTGATTATTGGGTTGGACCGCTCACAGTCGAGCGTTGTGTCGATGATTTGTCTTTCCTCACTACTGGGAGTGGGCAGCAGGTCATGCTACCTATCAATCAAAGAGAGTTGAGGGATTACATCCCCAATTTGACTTGAGTTAGGACTCCTCTTGCATGTTTACAGTAGGTAGGCCCCTAATAAGCGCACTTGAGCAGTAGGTTTTGTGTGCTCTTTCTATTTCTGAGTGTCGAGTGTCTCTCGAGTCTTTTGAGTTTCTTTGAGTGTTGAGTGTCTTCCTTCCCTGAGTGATGAGTTCCTTCATGCTGAGTGAGTTGAGTTTGCTCCTTTCCAAGCCTATTCATCTCCTGCAATAAAAATAAAAAAATAAACATGTTAAATGTTAGATTAGTACTTTCCTTTATGCATTTTAGTTTCTGCTCTAGATTAGAATTTCATTTTTAGCATTTTATTTTGTTTTATTCCATACATGTGTCACGTGGTAGTTTGCTTTCATGTGTGTAGAAAATAGGTACATTTAAAATGAAGCAAAACAAGTGGGTGTTGGATTGAACATTGATGCAGTTTGTGTTGGGGACCAGAGATTCTGAGGTTCTCAAGCACTCTCTCCCTTAGAGCACTTGTCCCAGTTGGAGCTAGATGTTATCACACCATAGTAGTTGGGCTACCATGATTGCAGAGCAGTCATCTGCATATTTTTGAGCTTTGCCTTTACACAGTTTCAGTGAGATCAGCTATGACAAGCAGTGTTATTCATGATCACTCACACATCAGAGCAGCCCTTATATCAGACATGTAGTAGACCTTGTGCCAAGCCTCTTGACCTCAGATTTGATGACTGAGATGACCTTTATTCCATACAGATGCAGTGCAGTGTTTGTAGCTTCAGCAATAGCATTCTCAATGGTTACAGTTTGGTCCAGATAGCAGGTACAGGTATATGGCCCAGCAGGTATATGATGTGCATTGCTTTTATTATCTTGTTGTTTTAGTCATTTTGATAGCGTGACTTGGTATATAGTGATCACGATCTGGCAGTCTATCTTTACTAAAATGAAAATGGTTGACATTGATTATCTATATGGCTATATTACTTGCACTTAGAAACTCTTGTTTTATGCTCATTGGTTTTTACCCTCCTAGGAGTGTGGACATGATCATTCCCAGTATTTATGGCTTGCTAGCTTAGGCATCACCTTCACTTCCACCATCCATCCGTTACATTCCCAAAAATTTTGGTTATTGCCCTGACTTACACCTCAGCCTGTGATATGGAGGACATCCCCATTTTTGCCTCTGTGTTGGACAACATCCATGTTAGTATTGTGTCTCGGCTCTGAGTTGGCAACAAAACTTTCCTTTGGTGCGTTGGATTTTATGCCTTTATCATTCTAGTTGGTTGCCCCGATGTGTGGTTTTGATTATGGAATTCCCCCTAGTTGCTTGAGTTGTGTTGGCTAAAACCTGAAGCAAATTGTACTGCATATGGAAATTATTGTTATATCTTGTAAAGCCCCATGAAAAGGGCTGTGAAATGCAATGAAATGTAAATGCACCCCAGATGAAAGCTACGATTAGTTGTGCTTCTAAGCACATGCAAAATCCCAGAGGAGTCCTAAAGGCCTAAAAATCAATGGATAAATGTATGCTAAATCTAAAGATTGTTGGCCAAAGAAATGAAATTAAATTAAATTAAAAGGACCAAATAAAGAATGGTTAAGTATATGCCAAATCTAAAGATTGTTGACCTTAAGGGACAGCTAATTCAAAGTGTCCCCTAGAACCTGAAGTTACGGTTAGTCAGGCACCTAGTTCACGGCGGTTCTAGTAGTAGACATTTTGCCAAGGTTGAATAAGCACTTCTCTGAACAACTCATCCATTTGTGAGACACTGTCATTCCTTGTGTACTCTTCGTCCAACACATGCTCAAGTGTGTAACACCCTATCCTTTATCCAAAGTATCAGAGTGTTGAGTCAGTCAAATCATCCCCCTAAGCATAGCCTTCACCCTATGCTAGTTGATTGATCATGTCTACAAATGAGTATATTCTCGAGGTTCTCTTGTGAGTAAACTATTATCTAACTTGATGAATCATTATAATTAAATGCTAACTGCCAGTGAAATGATTGCTTAATGGTTTGAGTCTTGCTATGAAAATGATTAAAAGAGCATGTCTTAACCATTTGCACTTGCAGCAGCAGGCTCTCCTAGCCTGGGTCATAGTTTGACCAAGTCAACCTTGGGATCCGTGATGAGTTGGGCCAGTTATATTATATGATGATGATCTATGGTCCTTGATGTACCTTATTGTGGTCCCATACAATGGGAACAGGTTTCAGATGATGGTTGATATACCTTTTTATTGATTATTATTGTCTCCAGACCATTATATTATACTTGTCCGGGTATGGTGGATGCTACAAAATGGTGTAGCTGAAAGGAAGAACAGAACTATCATGGAAGCAGTGAAGGCCATTGTCCATGATCAAGACCTACCCATGCATCTATGGGCTGAAGCAGCTAGAACCGCAGTCTATGTACATAATAGAATCTCTCACAGTGCTCTTAGCAATAAGACTCCAAAAGAGATGTTTACCGATGTGAAGCATGAAGTCAATCATCTAAATATATTTGGATGTCTGGTATTTATTCACATTCCAAAAGAGAAGACATCAAAGTTGGAACCTTCAGGAAAGAAGGGAATATTTGTGGGATACAGTGAGCAATCAAAGGCTTACCGTATCTACATCCCAGGATACCGCCAAATTGAGCTTAGCAGGGATGTTACATTTGATGAAGACACAGCTTTCAACAAGTCTAAGAAGACTCATGAGGATGAAGAGGAGCATGAAGCTCCTAGAGTCACAGAAACTAATAATGTACCAGACAGGAATATTGAAGAAGAGCTTATTCCAGAGGATCATGACATGACAGAACCTTAGAGACCTAAGGAGGCACCTCATGAGGTCAATCCACGGAAGAGAAGACTAGCACGGGCACGAGAAATAATACAAGATGCAGGAAGATATGGTGGCCCAGAAGGAACCGATAGAGAAAGCAAGAGACCAAGGCCATATTCCATTTATGTAGCCTTGATGTGTAACCTCGTTGAAGAAGAACCCACATGTTTTGAAGATACGGTAAAGAAGGAGTGGTGGATGCTATGAATGAAGAATACCAATCCATAATTAAGAATGATGTTTGGGATGTGGTACCAAGACCAAAGGACAAGTCAATAGTCTCGTCAAAATGGATCTTCAGAACAAAACATTTAGCAGACGGAAGCATTGAAAAGTACAAGGCAAGATTTGTAGCTCGGGGGTTCTCTCAAAAGGAAGAAATTGATTGTGAGGAGACCTTTGCTCCTGTGGTTAGATATACCTCAATTAGAACCATCCTTGCCTTGGCAACTAAGATGAAATGGAAGTTACATCAGATGGATGTAAAGACGGCTTTCCTGACTGGAAAAATAGAAGAAGAGGTATACATCAAGCAGCGAGAAGAATTTGAAACAGATAACAGAAAAACACGTGTATGTAAACTGAAGAAAGCATTATATGGGTTGAAGAAAGCACCCAGAGCATGGTATGGAAGAAATGATGGTTTCCTAATGAGCTTGGGCTTTACCAAGAGTAAAGCAGATTCTAATCTTTATTATAAGGTCATAGATGATGAACCTATGATATTGTTATTGTATATGGATGATTTATTCCTGACAGGAGAAGACATGCCCATCACTGAATGTAAGAAGAAGCTTGCTGTAAAATCTGAGATGAAAGACCTTGGGATGATGCACTATTTTCTAGGTCTTGAAGTATGGCAGTTCCCAGATGAGATTTTCCTGAGTCAAGGAAAATATACTGTAGAGATCCTAAAGAGATTTGGGATGTTGGATTGTAAGGCTATGACTACTCCGATGGTCACGAACTTGAAGCTCTTGAATGACTTCATCTGAGATAGTAGATGTCACGTTGTACAGACAGATTATTGGCTCATTGATGTATTTGACCAATACTAGACCAGATATATGTTTTGTTGTGAACACCTTGAGCCAGTATATGGTGGATCCCAGACATGTTCACCTGATTGCAGCAAAACATGTGATGAGGTACCTAAAAGGTACGTTGGACTATGGACTCAGATATGCTTCAGATAGTGAGTTCAGACTATACGGATATATAGACTCAGATTGGGCTGGAAGTGTCGAAGATAAAAAAAAGCACTTCAGGATGTTGCTTTAGTTTGGGATCAGGTATGATCTCATGGCTCAGTAGAAAGTAACCCAGTGTTGCTCTCAGTACAGCAGAAGTTGAATACGTCACAGCATGTTCATCTTGTAGCGAAGCAATGTGGCTTTGCAAGATGTTGGCGGATTGTTCGATGTAGAGATAGATGTGACTGATATTCTCTGTGACAATCAGAGTTGTATCAAGATGACAGAGAATCCAGTGTTCCATGATAGATAGAAGCATATCGAGATCAAGTTTCACTATATCCAGGATATGGTGCAGAAGGGAGCTGTAAATCTCAAGTACGTTCCTACAGAGGAACAAGTTACTGATGTTATTCCAATACTTGTCGACTGAAGATCAGTACTTGCCGACTGATGTTATCCCAGTACTTGCCGACTAGTGATGTTATTCCAGTACTTGCCAACTGAAGATCAGTACTTGCCGACTGATGTTATCCCAGTACTTGGCGACTGGTGATGTTATCTCAGTACTTGCCGACTGATGATGATTTTCCAGTACTTACAGACTAGTAGTGTTATCCCAGTACTTGTCGAATGGTGATGTTATCTCAGTACTTGTCGACTAATGATGTTATCTCAGTACTTGCCGACTGATGATATTGTTGTTCCAACATTCACATGTTGATCATTGATGTTGTTCCAGTACTTGTTTACTGATGATTGTTGTTGTTGTTGTTCCAGTATTTACTTACTAATGATTTGATGTCATTCCAGTACTTGCCGACTGATGATTGATGTTGTTGTTCCAATATTTACTTGATGAATGTTGTTCAAGTACTTGTCGACTGATGATTGATGTTGTTCCAATGTTCATACACTGATGATGACGCTGATGGTGATATTCCAGCAGATGATGATGATGATGATGATGATGGTAGATGATGATGGTAGATGATGATGATGATGCTGATGCTGATATTCCAGCAGATGATGATGATGCTGATGGTGATATTCCAGCAAATAATGATGATGTTGATGTTCCAGCAGATGACGATGATGATGTTGATGGTGATATTCCAGCAGATGATGATGATGATGCTGATGGTGATATTCCAGTAGATGATGATGATGACGGTGATGTTCCAGCAGATGATGTTGATGATACCCCAGACATATGATGATGTTCCAAAAATTTCCTACGACATATAGAGATTCACAAGTCAATTGGACAGCCGTTGATGTTGTTGATGTTGCCTGCAGAATACCTTCCTAGTTAAGAGGGAGTGTTAAAGAAATGTAACTGTGGAAGATATTCTAGATATACTTGTCTATTGTATTATTGTATTCCTCCTTCAGGAGATGTCATTGATGTAATTGATAATGTAAGTCATTGAAAGAGTCAATGTAAACCCTAACAGTTAGGTCGGCCTAGAAATAACTACAAAATAATGTTTTATTGTAAAGTGTACAGGTCTGCCCAATTAGGTGAGTCAAGCCGACCTAATTAGTAAAAAGTTCAAGTCACTTGTTAAGTATAAATAGGAGGATGAGTTGCTCATTTGTATCACTCAGTCACTCACTCAAGTTCGCATAGGAGAGAGACAAGTTCACACAAGTGAAGGAGAGAAGCTGATTTTGTCTTGGGTTTTTATCTTGTACTTCTGAATTCTATATTGAGGAATTTTGGTCGAGGTTTTCTCCCTTGTGGTTTCCCTGAGAGAAATATTGTGTTCTTTGTGTTTTTTGTGCTTGTCTTTGTTTCAGTGATTAGATTTGTAATACCCCAATTTTGACCCTTATGAAATATTGGCTTCTAATGTAAATATTGTATACACACGTTGTATGTTTTCCTAGCGTGGAGCTCAAGGCCAAGGCCCCGCTAGTGAAAGCCTGAATTTTGATTAAAAGGCAAGCATTGATATTTTGATGCCCATGTGCTCTTAAGCCATGGAAATTGTAAAAAGGATGTAAATAAACATCATGCAATATAAAATACCAAAACTGGCTACGGAGGCAACGAATGAGAAGGAGCCACGTGTATCCACTAGGGAGTGGTGAGGGGGTTGTGGGATTGAACCATAGGCTGCCATATGTCACCTTGAGAACCCATTTGACTTACCTTGCTGACATTTATTTCTGTTGTAAGGAAGTGGTTGAGGATTTCAGTCCATGGCTTCAATGGAGCATGGGCAGCCCAGAAATTCGTATGGCAGAGTATGGGCTCTGTTTTCTTGTACCACAAGTCACTCAAACTCATGGGAGGTTGCTTCTTCCTCATCCCCATTCCATTGTGGAAGTTACCGGCACCATTTGCCATCCAAAAACGAATTGCCAGCAGAGTAAGAAACCAGAAATCGCGACTTTGAAAGAACCCACGTTTTGAAGAGCCAAAAACGCCCAGATTTGGCATTGGATAGTGAAATCCAATGGGGGATCCATTGGTATGAACCTTGGGGCGAATTTGGGAGCATTAGCTATCCCGAAATCCATAGGAATACCCAGTTTTAACTGCCCAGAAAATCAGTGACGGATTGGGGGGTTATTTGTGACAGAGTTGTGAGAAATCCAAGAGTGGATGTATGAACAGAGGATGGGATTGCTGAGTCTAGCTTGAAGTGTATGTGGCTCTGGGATTGAGCTCAGGGGACTAGCATCCTCCTCCACCTCCTATTGCATGCTTGAAAAACCCAACTGTGTGTTGGCTTAGCATGGCTGTTTGAGTGAAACCCTAACTGTGAGTGAGCCATCTAGTTCCTCCTTAGTGGATACACAGCCCAGCTCGGGGGTGATCTCTCAGCTGAAAGAATACAGGCTGGACAGAGATCTATGGTTGGGTGGAACGTTGCTCTCACGTAGCCAGTCGTTGGACATTTGTGTTAAAAGATAAGTATTCTTGTGAATTAATTTATATACATTCTGAGTTCTGTAAAGTGATAAATCTAATGTTATTTATTTATGAGATTGAAATTGAAATGAAGTCTGTGCATAGCATAAGAATGGGATTGAATCCCTGCATATGGAATCATCTTCTGTTTGTGCTAGATGTGTTGAAGCATTGTTGTTGGTGTGCGTGCAAATGTGTTTTAATTCCGCTGTGCTTATATTGAAGCTCGAATCTGCACACAGAAGTTTTTAATTGTCATGAATTTTTTAAGTAATGTAATATTGGGGCTAAGTCTGCCAAAAGCCCGGTGTGTTGTTAATGTTTCCTTCCCTACATTTGATGATGTAAGGGGATGTTACAAGATTGTTTAATGTTATTATGCTAAACAAGTGAAAAACTAACATGAGTTACCCATCCTGAAACCACAGTAGCAACATTCTCCTTATAGGAATCTTCAATACAAGAAGAGCCCTCAAGCTCAATCAATTCTGGACATTCCCCTTGTCTATCTTTGTCATGTATCGTGGCTGCCATGGATGTCTGAATTATTGTTCTGGATGATGAAGATTGAGCCAAGCTTAACTCCAAGCAAAGCTCATCAACATGGATCTCAGATTCTTGTGTTGATTTTTTAGCAGCATCGAGAGCCATTCTTTATGAATGGAGGCACTTGGTCAATTACCAAGAAGTTTGCAGCTGCGAGACCCATTCTCAGAGAGAATGGTACCCTAGTCAGTTAACTAGCGTTCCTAGTCAGTTAACCAGACAAAGTAAGCCCCTAGAAGGTACCCTAGGGCCCCCAGCTGTCTCCTTGGGTTCTGGTCAAGGGACCAAGCAGGTTGATGCCATGGCAAAGTCCCTAGCATGTGGCTAGGGCCCCTATGTGTCTCTAGGGTATTCTAGTCTGGGACCAAACAGTTTCTTGGTTATGTGGACCAAGCACATCCTGCAGGTTGAGATAGAGACATACTGGTCTAGGACTAGGCAAATTCTTGGTCAAGAACCAAGTAGGTCCTGCAGATGGTTGATCAACATTCAGTCTGGGACTGAAAGCTCAGCTTGAGGATGAGGACCATTCTCTGAAAGAACGGAGGACCTGGTCATGGACCAGAGGTTGATCAACATGACTCAGTTTGGGACTAAAGCTTGGCCTTGGGCTGAGAGCCATTCCTTGAGAATGGAGGCACTTGGTCAGTTACCAAGATTATGATGTGTGATGTCCTCTTCTCCTAGGTCTTCGAGATGGTTGAGTTCGATGGTCTTCTCACGGGACTGGACACCCCTTGATGAAACCACTGACATTTGACCTTAGGAGCAGTATAGAGGACCACATGATCACATCATCCCTGTGAACCCTTCCTTACACAGTGATGATGAACTTTCAAGTTATATGGAACGTTTGTACATTTGAGAGAGAGATGACTGGTTGTACCTTCCCCACCTTGGTTGAGCTATTTTTTATCTTGTTGATTATTGGTCATGTGGTACCTTGTCTTTGACTTGTGGTTAATAGGGCCATTTACCCACCTTGAGTTATTTTTTTTCTTTACCACCTTGTTGATGTATTGGTCTTATAGGGTACTATGTTTGTTTGTCCACATTTGAAGCATACCCTTGGTTCTAAGGGTCATGGGTCATGTACCCACACCTATGTTATTTATTTGGGACATTATACCCTACTCTTGGTTTATGACCATTGTTTATATTTTATTTTTATTTTTTATTTTTATTTTTTATTTTTATCTTTTATTTTTTTATTTTATTTTTATCTTTTATCTTTTATCTTTTACCTTTTATTTATTTGTTATCTTTTATTTTTTACTTTTCTATTTTATTTATTTTTAAGGTGGCCACTCCCTAATTTAATGAAATCCTAATTTATTATTTTAACTTTTAATTGGTAACTTCCCTAATTCTAAGGAACCCTAATTTAAAGGATTAATTTATTAGACCACAATCCTATATATTGGAGTCTTTTCTCCTCTTATCATTCATCCATACGAATACATCTTAGCTCTGATTTTTTTGTTGGGTTTGGCTTATGCTGCTGGCCGTACACCTGCTGGAGACTACTTTTTTACATTTCTCAGATCTGATCTGTCCTTTGTTGCTCCTGACCTAGCCATGAACCTTTGGATGGCTGATCTATCACCTGTGAACTTGTTTGAATGCTGATCTACTGAACCGTGAGCTACTGAGGGTTTGTTTGAAGACATATCAGCCATCTGCGAGTTTGTTTGAGGACTGTCAGCTACCCGTGAGCATGATGTACCTAGCCAAGAGTCTGATTCAGCCTGCCGAAGTCAGCCCTGGTCTTGTTAGGGTTCGTTTTACCTGCTGAAGTCCTGTTGGGTTGCTTGTTGGCATAAAAGAGGGGGGCCGCTGCCCTAGTTTTCCATATTACCCCAACCGTGGTCTGTTTGAGCTTGTTCTGAAGCTGCCGCAGCCCTAGAACTGTTTGTTTGTCATCTTGGAGAAGGGTTGCAGCACTAAGGCTGCTTACTAAACCTACCTTGATCTGTTGGTTTGTTTTGAGGAGACCGTGAACTTATATGTTCAGATCTAGGGCTGAGACTTACTTAGATCTGCTCTACTGTTTTGAGTCTTGTTTGACTGCCACTGTGTTCTGAATGTCATTGACCATCTCTACTGCAACCTGTCATCTCTCTCTCTCAGGTTTGTACTGACTCTTTTAGAGTCCTTCTGGTTCCTAGAGTTGACTGACCTCTGAGAGGCAGTGTCTTTTTCTGAAAGTAACTCTTCTGAGTATTTTACAGGAAGGGTTTCACACCCAGGTAAGTATCTTCATCTATATCCCTTACTGTTAACAAGTTTTCTATTTTGTATTACATGTTACTGAAGATCAACGTAATACAGTGACCTAACTGGTAGTGTTAAAGATTACCTTAACACAATGACCTAACTGGTAGTATTAAAGGTGTGAAGTTGAAAGAGATGAAAATTATGTTAGAAGTTACTGTTGTACTATTTCATATTTAATTTCAGTATTTGTTTATCTACTTTTTGCATCAAAGTATATTGAATTTTATTTTTCTGCATAAAACCCTGATTTTACCAAAATTTAACATCTTGAAGGGCCATTTGAGTACTCTTCAAGGAATCCTTAGTAACCTTAAGCTCATGAGAGAGCTTATCGACTTCCTCTTATTTCCCTCTCAAAGCACCTGAATATATTTCAGCAAGGTTAAGAAGGTGGTCACGATCTGAAAGAAGGTGTGAGTAATTTGATTTCATTGCCCCCATACCTTCTTTGATTATCAGCAAACTATATTGAGAAGACTCTTTTTCAATTCCTTTTTGTCTTTTCTCCAATTCAACCTTACAAAAATGATTTTCAATCAGCTGGTGCATTTTATCATGATGAGATAACACTGCCACAATCTTATCTTCACTCACCTTCAACTGGTTCTCCAAATTGTGCGGATCATTGGAGATATGGACAACTTCTACTTCACGAAGAAGCACCAAATTGTTCCTGAAGGACATGGGTCACACAACTGTTTTCTTCTATGAAATCATCTGCACATATATTCTGATCAGCACTAATTCCACCTGTTGAATCATCATCAATGCCCTTATTAGGTGTCTCAACACAAGAGAGCTCTGTTTGTTCTTTGAATTCATTATCCAACACAACCGGGTCACTGGATGATGGCATGCTATCCTCCTGAAGAGAAAGTGGAACTTGTATACCAAAAGAGATTAACTCTTCTATAGTCAGCTGCTCCTTGAACTTCTCTATCTTTTGCTCAACCAATCTTCTTGTGAGTTCATAAGCCGTAGTTCAGACATGTTGCTCGCTCCTCCAAATAACTAACAAATCAGATCGCAATTGCTTGCAAATATGTTCGTCTTCATCTAAGATCAAGGACAAGACGATGAACATACTTGTTTTCACATTGTCTGAATGACGTTTCCTGATTCCTGAAATAAAGTAATTGAACATCTGTAAAACAAGGCCATCACAATCATAATCAAGCATGATAACACATGACCACACCTTTGCCATCAATTCTAGAATTTTAACCCTCTCATTGAAAGGACTTTTGATATCACCTAAACCATTAAAGATTTCAATAATCAAATGGAAGACCTCTCTCATTTTGTCATCATCATAAGGAACTTCAGGAGCTGTAATCCTCATAATTTCACTAAAGCAAGCGATAGTTGCAAGTCTTATCTCCTCATCCTGATGTTTCATCAACTCTGGCTTGACCAATGCGTGCACCAATGTAGACATAGCTCTGCACTTTGACTGAGAAGGTGATTGACCAACCTTGGATAGACAATCTTCCGCTTCTTCCAATATGCTAAGAAGAGTTACATTTGATTGAGGTAAGTGTTTTAACTTCTCACCAATGAATTTCATGGTTTCAGATTCAAGCCAAGCATTGAATAGATCACTAACAGTAGCCATAACCCAAACTGAAATTCTGATCTCAAGACGATTAACTTAGGCAATGTCCAATTACCCAACAGGCTGGCATGATTCTTGGCTCTGATACCACTGTAGTATCCCTTGGCCAATTGATACAAAAAAAACTTCCATGTTGTTTACCCAAGTGGTTAGGACTTAGGAGTGCTACCCCAACACTTGACTGTCACAATGTGAAGCTTACTTTGTGTTTGACAAGTTTTAAAATGCTCTGCTTACTGTGGATTAACCTTGAAGTATGTAATGCCAGAAGTTCATGCCTATTGTTTTCTCATAATGTATTAGTTTAATGCTTGTCATTCAAATAGCCATACATTGTTGATCACAAATAATAATGGCTTTCCTGTGTATAATTCTATTTTCAAACAGCAGCAGAAATAAACAATGGAAGATTTACTATTTAATTAACTTCTGACCTGATTACAATAATCCACTTTTTGACCAAATGCACATGTGAATGACCACGACATGGCTGCCTGGAAATGTCCACTGCTGTTGGAAATGATGGTGATCTTCAACAAGAGAAGAAATCACTCCAAAGATTTGAAAGGTTGACAAGAGACTTTCCCCAAACAGTAGCAGCAATATTCAGACCACCCTATTCCTGTAGCGACCTCCTCCCAAGATGATATTCTCACTTTCTTAACGGCAGAGAGATGAAATGGATCAAACTAATTACTGGAACAGCATTGAACTATACAGGACCCCAAGTAAATCCTGTAGCTGTAATATAGCAGACTCTCTCCAAGAATTACTGTAGCAGCAGTATAAGCATGTGGTTTATGGATTTCTTCCTGTAGCAGCAAAAGGAGACTGCTCACACTTCTCAGATTTATATGGCAGTGTAAAAGAAGATTCTATAGCAGCAGTTGAGACACAGTAAACACCCCCATCCTTAACACTGTTCTTTAATATATGGCAGCGAGATTTCCATGGATCAGTTCTGGGCATGAATGTATTGTTTTTGACAGCAGGGAATGAAGAATGATGATGATATTGAGATGCTTCAACCACAAACTACAATGTTTTACTGATGAATGTGCCCTCTATGACTGCCTGTCACTTCCAAACCTTGCACCATTTTCTACAGCAAACTGCCAAGAGTGCGCCCTCCTCAGATGAGCTGGGAATATTGAGTGTGTCCTCCTTGGAAAACACTGGAGACACTGAAATCTATGCCTTTTTCCTCAGATCTGAAAGTGTAAAGACCAAATAAATTCACGGCGTTGAAGCACAAGTGCAAATCCTGGATAGATCCACCCACACCAGTTAGGGAGGAATATTTCACCTCCGAAACCAGTCAACAAGCAAGGGTTTCAAACCCTCAAGAAGCTCCAAGAGCTCTCCCAAATTCTTTTTACAGTGTCAAATCAACAATAATGTCCCATTGTACCATTTTCTCCCTTCTATAATTATTTTTTACCTTTTTTGACACCCTTTTACCTTTTAATATTTTAACTCATTAAAGTCACTTTATAACTTTTATTTAACTCCTTTTTAATGCCAAAAACTGATTAATTGGATTCTAAGGCATTCTCGGACGTTGGAAATCTCCTTTTCATCATCCCATCTTTTAGATCTTCCGTTCCGGTTCCAATGAGCTACTGCACGAGGGTGTTCACTCAGATAACACGCTCCAAATAACACTTCCAGGGTATTTAATTAAAATATGCCCAATAATAACCCAAAATGACGGAAATCGTTGGAGTGTCGCAGGACTAGAAGCGAACTGTGCGGAAATGTTCATGATGATGAAATATGGTGAATGGTCTAGCCTGGACCCATAAAACTCCTCCAAATCATCTGAATCCACTGTTATCCTTATTTTACTACTCAGAAAGCCACCGCTGACCGCCGAACGAGTGAATCCAAAAATGGGGACATTATACAATTTGGCACCAGCCCGACCCATGGTGCCAAATTGCCTTGTCTATTTCTCCAAAACTCTGTTGTGACAAACTTCCCTTAGGGTCGTCCTATGCCCCAATCATCGTGGCTCCGATACCATGTTAAATTATGCTACAGAGAATACGAAAGAAACAAGCAAGGAAGACTGAACGAGAGATGTATTATATCTATATTCATCAAATTACATAAGGTGATGATGTCTATATATTTAGCAAGTCCCATTATTCCCATTATGAACCACTCACCTAATTTACCTATTTTCATAAATACATTAACATGAGTGTCATTTATTACATATGACATATTTCCACTTTATAACATCATTGCTTGAATACATAACATTAAATAATCCTCAGATAAAATAAACATTACATATCTAACAAAATAGGAGGTATTACAAATTCCCAAAACTTTTCCAAACTAGCCTAACTTGAAAATTCTATGAAGAGCTAAGCCATATTGCTTTTCAACTGATAACATCTTTAAAGCTAAGATTATACATATTATAATTAGATTACTAAGAAACAACACTACTTTTCTTCAATGGGACTTTGAGACCTTGAATTTCAAATTGTCCTAATGTTTGCAAGGAATTCACCCTTGATTTTCATCTTTTCTTCCATTTTGGATAGGTTTTAATAAGATTATCATCCATGGCTTTCACGCCCAAGGTCAGTTTCTCTACAGAAGAAGGGTCAAAGGTTTGATTCCTAGTTGAATCCAATAGAGAGAACAACTCTATGACAAATTCCCCTCTTGTTCCACCTTCATCATTTTTTGGAAAATAATTCCTTCTCCTTTTCTTTGGTTTCTTTCTATGTTGCACGAGTTTCCGGAACGCAGGAACGTTGGGAACTCGGGTACGGGTGTCCGATACGGCTAGAAGTTTCCCCTAAATTTGCAGGAAACGGTGGGTTGGGAGCGGCAATAATATATGTTAAAAAATATAAAAAATAATATAATTAAAAAACAAAATTAAACTTCTATTGTATGATCGAAAACTTCTATTTAGGAATAGTCATTAGGAATTATCTAAAATTAAATTAGTAATTCGAATTTACCAATGTTAGCATTGATGTAAAAATAATTTAAAAATTAATTGTAATAATTACATGTAATTGACAAAAAATTTAAAAATGAAAATTATAAATAATAAATAAATTAATAATTTCAAAATAAACTAATTTCAAAACTTTTAAATAATTTAATAACTTACAATTTAAAAACAATATGTAATTGATAAAAAAATTAAAATTATAACTAATAAATAAATTTAAAATTTCAAAAAATTAAATAAACAAATTTGAAATTACAAAATTCAAAACTAATTAATAATTTAATATTAATAACTTAAAATTTATAAATTGAAAATTTAATAAATTGAAATTAAAAAATAAATATTAAAACTTTAAAATATATGATTTTTAAAATAAGGAAATTTAAAATCATAAATATAAATATTAATGATAAATTAAAACATTTAATAATTAATAATTAAAACAATTTATAATTTAAAACAATAAACATTTAACAAAAAAATTAAAACTTTATAAAATACTATTATAATTTTTAAAATCTTACCTTGCAACCTTCAGGCCGGCCGAGCCACCAACACCGTCGAGCAGAACACCGTCGTCGTTACCCGACCAACAGGAAGCCACAGCCGAGTCGCCAACACCGTCATTGTTATCAAACCAGCAGGAAGCCGCAGTCGAACCACCAACACCATCGTCGTTAACCAAGCTCTGCAAACGCCACGAATGAAGCCGCGCCACCAGCAGCTCGGCTCCACCTCTGTGCAGCTCTATCGAACAAGCTCTGCCTCTGCCTGAACAGGCTCTGCGAACCAGCTCGGCCTCGAGGTGTCAACTCGTGGCTCATAGCTCGCAAGGCCTCGAGATGTCAAGAGCTCGCAACCTCTACACAGCTATCGGCGAGGGCAGCAAAGGATGGGCAAACTCAACACTACGAACAGTAACACTCTCAAACTCTCAAACATGTGGGAGTTCCGAGGAACATGTGGGAGCGGCTGCAAGCTCCCAACCGGCAGAACGCCAAAAAAAAGGTTCCCACATTCCTAAATTTTTAAGCTGGAAGTTCTCGGAAGTTCCAAAGCTCTCGGAACCGTTCTGGCTGATTTTGGAAAGTTTCATTCCCATTCCTAAGCTCCTGGAATGCGGGAACTTCTGGAACAAGTTCCCTGAACTCCGGGAGCGGTTCCCATAAAACAGAGGTTTCTTTCTATTTATTTTTCATCCTTCTCGCAAGAAGTAGCATGTACTAATGATGCATTCTCAGAGTAATGTTTCTTAACATTATGATTGCCCATTATTGATGGCTCTACTTGACCCATACAACTTTAACTCTATCTATTCCATACTTTTTGCTCCTAATGCATTGCCTCGACTTTTTTCCTTCTTATAACTGTCCTAGAACTTCTCCTACGCAAATGGTGTGATTATGTTTTCTGACTTGGGTGTCATTGCATTGGGTGTACCTGCCTCCGAGCATTCACTCATAATTTGATGAAAGATTGGAAAATTGTTAGCAGATGACTATGTTCATGGCATGTTTGGCATTTAAGGGTAATCCTTCATAATCGGTGTTGCTTTAATTCAAAACCTTCATTTTACAGGATGATCAATTCCAATAAGGGTTCACTTGATTCCAAATATGCATAAAAACATCCGTAAGTTATGAACTTTTTCTCCCTACTTATCTATGAAGGTTTTAAATACATTCCCAACAGATTTTCTATGTTTTCAAAATTTTCTTCAATCCAAAACTCTAAGGGTGAGGAATAAAGTCATACCCAAACTGGTGTCAACTACTAATCCTCTAGCTTAGGATCAAAACCCTCATGCCAAGGTCTCATATAGTTCTGCCAAGCTCAATAAATATCATACTTACCAGACTCAGAATCGGCAATAAATCGACGAGGCAAAAGAGCGAAGAGTTTGAATCAGATCGGGAAAAAATCGTCAAATACAAAAAATTAAAATATATACCTATCTTTTGAATTTAAAAAAAAAAAAACATTTTTCATAGATATTCAAAATAGGAATATATTAATAGATGTCCAAAAGATATCAATAAAATATATCAACTCTCATCTTATGGATGAGTCAATAGTACATAAAATGGGGGTTGAGTCAATAGTCCATAAGATGGGGGTTCTTGTAAATCGTGACCAGCGTCCAACATCCTGTAGATGGCGTCCACGTTGAGTCCACTGGCGTCGACCTCTTGTTGGTTGCCACACAAATATACCATAGGCCTACACAAATATCGTTGCCCTAGCCCAGAGCCCCCAACCTATGTTGAGTGCTCACACACAGAACCTGTGACGAGACTCGATAATGTTCACTGCGCACAAAGAGACGGGCATATAGAGTGTTGACTGCTCACAAAGAGACCAGCGTCGAGAGAGCTCACTACTCACATCGAACCGACGTCGAGAATGCTAAAAAAACGAAGGGAAAAAATCCCAAAAATACGTGGAGAAAGAGACTGGAAAACAGGCGTAAAAGGGCATATTTTAAGCTTTAAAGCAGTCGATAGTTGGCTCACGGGTCACATTCGTCGAGCTGACCCTATCCAAGCCGACTAAATGCCGCAATCCGTGATGAAATCGAGGGCACCCGAGTTTGAATCGCCACGGTCTGAGTCAGATCATTTAGCAGCCGAGTCGAGTCAAACTCGGAATAATCGCGAGTTGACTCGCGATTCCTGTTACTATGGTAAATATCACTATTGCTCAAAATTTATCTCCTCTTTATTTGAGAAGACCACAATGAAGAACCCGTTTGCAGAGAGTTTAATATTTATCTGCATTTGGGTTTTCCAAGTCCTTGCTACCTGTTGCTGCCTAATAGACACCTGGGGGGGACGCGGCAGGAAACCTTCAAGCCGCTCGGTGTGTCCTTGGGGGCAAGTGAGAGTCAAGTGTTGTCACCTGATTACTTGACTCCTCCATCTAGGCTTACTCCTAGCGAAGCAAAGGGCGGTGGTCCCTATGAAAAATAAACTAAGGCTTTTAAAAGATAAAAGTATATTCTAGGAGTTAAAAGATAATGAGATGATAAAATATAACAACTAAGCACTGCTTGAAAATTGAATCAATTAATTAACATCACACAAGATAGTTAAGCATTCACGACATTCAAGATTGAAACTTAAACATGGAAAATTAAAGACCAGTGCCAAGAAAGTAAAAAAGCTTGCAAATGTTGCGAATGCTTAACTATCTTGTGTGATGTTAATTAATTGGTTCAATTTTCAAGCAGTGCTTAGTTGTTATATTTTATCATCTCATTATCTTTTAACTCCTAGAATATACTTTTATCTTTTAAAAGCCTTAGTTTATTTTTCATAGGGACCACCCCCCTTGGCTTCGCTAGGAGTAAGCCTAGACGGAGGAGTCGAGTAATCAGGTGACAGTACTTGACTCTCACTTGCCCCCAAGGACACACCGAGCGGCTTGAAGGTTTCCTACCGCGTCCCCCTCAAAAGGTGTGTATTAGGCGGCAACACTACCCACCAACAAAGTTGCCATTGAGAGGGACACAAGACCAAAAATTGCAATATTAAAGCTCTCTAACTGAGGGAGTTTACTTGCTCTTTAAAATTACCTGAAATGATATCCAAACGCAACGGTTCTTTTGTTTTCCTTAGGCATCCAATCAATGTTGTAGAAAGGGTTTGTTCTTGGTTTAAGCCTTTGAAGTTACTTGCTTGCTCAAGGAAATCCCCTGCCATCAGTCCACTGCATACCAGTCCTCTTCCTCTATAAGAACTTGACTATGGACCTGTTATCACACAACTTGTAGTTGTCCCTAAAGGTATGTCATCCGGGATGGTAGAGAAGATGGACAACTAAAGAGGTGAGCCAAGAGATGCCACGGTTCCCAATGGAAGCTGGGAGTCATGTCAACCGAGGCACTCTTCACTTTTGATCGAGATGACTCAAGACCTAGGGGGAGACCCTATAACCAATCAAAGATGATTGGTCCCAAACAAAGGTTCCTAGGGATATGTAAAAGACAAGTTACGGAAACCAATGCAAGGTTAGGTGGACCTAGAAGTTTAAGTATGGTTGAAGGAGGCTTAAGGGTGACTAGTGTGTCAACCAATGAATGATTTAGGCCACATGATAAGATAAGATGACAAGATCGAGTACCATGAAATACACAGGTGGGACCCACTTCCTTGAAATATGGAAGTGGCTTTAATGGGACCCACAAGGTCAAGTTAGGGTGCAAATGGTACTAAAGGGTATGTGAAGAGTAGATCTATGGATCTAAGGTGAAAATAGAGATACCCACATATAGGATCTAGTAATTGACACACATCCCAAGGAATGCGAATTGCCTTAGGTGGACTAGTGCCTTGATGGATAGGCTAATGGAGTCAAATGAGATGTGGAAATGTAGATCGGGACACCTAGGATGCAAATCAAGTGGGCTATTCAAGATATGATGGTTGGATCTTGGTAGATCTAACGTTTCACTATGTGACCCAAGTGGACAACAATCCCCAAAATGAGGAATGATACCCCCGAGGCAGAACTTCACAAAGTGAGATGCTAGGTAGGGGTTTCAAGGTATGCTCTTTTCAAATCAAGCGGGATCACAACCACCCATGTCCTAGAAGTGGGCAAACTCAAACCCCCAAGAAGTGCGACTTTGCCCAAGGAGGGCTAAATGCATGGAATAGTGTGTCAAAACAAATCCAAAGGCTACCAAAGTTTAGATCCAAGTAGTTTAGGCAAGTATGAATGTGGATCTTGAAAATCAAGGGCATCCAATGGCTAGATCTCCATAGATCTGAGATTGAAAATGCATCACCAAATTGACCCAAGTGGGACACAACCCTCAAAATGAGGAATGGGGCCCACAAGGAAAAAATCAACAAGGTGAAGCACTAGGGATAGGTTATCAAGTGAGGAGAGTGTGAATCAAGTGGGATCTTACCTACCCATGTGTTGGATCTAACCCAATTAGCATGTCCCAAGGGGTGTGAATTGCCTCAAGAGGGCTATTTTGCCTTGAAAAATGTGTCAAATAGAACCCAATCACCACCAAACTATAGATCCGAATTGCCGTGGATACTATAGAGGTGGGTTTTCAATATCTTTTCAAAAGCTAGGCTAGATCCAAGTAGATCTAAGAAAAACAAAAATGAGGGTTTTAACTTTGAAGGGTTTGTGACCAACGAAGAAGAATGGATGGATCTAGGCACATACCTTGTAGAAATTACCTCAATTTCTTATGGCCACCTTGCAAATTGATAGCATTCTCCTATGTCAAGAGTGAGATCCAAGAGCTCCAAGCCAAAACGTCCTCCTCCAAGATTTCCAAATCGTCCTCCTCCTACAAGACAAGATCAAGTGAAACAAGTTAAGTAAGATGATTATGAAAATGATGGAAAGATGTAATAGAAAGCATCAACTATGTCACAAAAATACAATAATGATACTCCCATTCACCAAGATCAACCCAAGAGAGAATACGTGGATCCCTCCAACAATAACCCTCAAGAAATCGCCCTCCTCTCCACCAATTCGACTTTCCTGCAAGAAAACAAGATGTAGCTCCAAGATCCACAATGATACATAGAAGAGATACTGTATACTCAAGATGCAAGAGAATCCACAAGACCAGAGAAATATGCTCCACAAAGAAGTGTTCTATTCCAATATTCCAGAGCTCCAAAGGTGACTTATACAATAGGGGGTCTCCTCCTTATATAGGATAATAAAGACCAAAACCCTAGATCTCAAAACCACTTTACAAAAGATGAGTGGTTGAGATTAAAAGATCTCAATACATGATCAATGGCTAAAAAGAGCCTAACAATATAATCACATAGATCACTCAATATAATGATGACATCATAACTAAAAGATACTCAAGGAGGGTGACGTCATCCACTAGAGGGGGTAAGAGAACATGGGCCCACCTCATATGACTAGGACATGACTCATAAAGCACATGGTGGGGCTAGGAGGCATCAATCCTTGCTAGCTCATCCCCATGGCACAATAAAATAATATAAAATGTCCAAAATAAATACAAAAGATCAAATTTGTCCTCAAAATCTGTAACAGACAAGCAGTAAAAGGCCTCCTGTGGCCTCTGTGAACCCACCCAAGTGATGAAAACTGGCTGGAAGATAAGGGGTTCACCCTGGAAGACCTATGTGAAAACCAAGTGCCAAAACCTTGCCTCAATTGCCCAAATCGAATTCCTCAGTGACCCTTTTATCCCATTTCTAGACTGCCTCGGTAACTGTGAAAGTGCTGAAACTGCCTCCTAGGGCACCTGCGCTGTCAAACTGATCCCACCAGGCTCTCCAGAAGGGGGGATAAATGGTAATAACAAGTGGCTGGACCACCCCCTCCTCATACAGCGCCCTAGGTGAACTGACCTCTCATGGCCCCTACTGCTCAGGCTAGGAAATCAGCCCCAAATCTAGTCAACAAGTGTAAAACTGCATCTATCACTGTCAGAAGTGCCCAAAACAGAAATATAAGTGTCTCATTGGATCCAGAAGACCCAAATGTACTAAGAATGTTTACTCATACACCATGGGTTGCCCTGATGGGATAACTGTAGGGTCCACCATATATCGACAATGCATAAATCTGATGATATGAAATAATAATAAAACCTGTTGAACTACATCAATCATCATCTGAATCATATGTCCATCATACAATATCATCATCAAGAGTATGTGGGACCATCCATCATCATCAATAGGTATATATATGGCCCACATCATCATGGATCCCAAGAAATGACCATAGTCAAACTGGGTTTGACTAGGTCCATATACAACCAAGGATAAATCATTTCAATAGACTAAGACATGTTCCTCTAATCATACTCACAGCTTAACTTAAAGTATAGCATTCATTCAGTGGCATTGATCATGTTAGCATATTCCGTTGTTATTTATAATTACTTGCGCAATAGTTTAAATGACAAACTCACCCATTGGGCATGGTCAAACTGCTAGCGAAGGATGAAGGCTAGGAACAAGGTTGGGCAAAGGGGGTGACTTGTCTAAACTCAACTAAAAGATACTTTGGACTGGGAGAAAGGGGAAACTACAAACTCTGTGTTGGACAAAATAACACGGGGAATGGTTGTGCCTCACAAATGGGTAAGTTGTTTAGAGAGTGCTTATTCAACTTAGGCATCATGTCTACATCAAGTTGATCCAAGTTCATTAGGATCATTCAATTTCATTTCATGGCCTTTTTGGCCTACATAACCCTTCGGATCTCAGGTGTGCTAATAAGCACAACTAATTGCAGCTTGCATCCAGGGCATGTTTACATATACATATAAGGTCAGCAATTATTTAGATATAGCATTTAAGAACCATTGCTTTTTTGGACCTTTCTTATACTCTTCAAGGAGTATTTTTAGCAGTTCATCGCTCTTGCCTTTTTTAGGTTCCATGGGAGAATCTATATAAGTTTCCATAAGTAGTACATGAGCTTTCAATTTTAGCCAACAACATCTCAAGTCAATAGGGGGAGTTCGAGCCAGTGCCAAACATCGGGACAACCGACGAGAATGATTTAGGCCTACAATCCAACTTACCAAAGGCAAGTTTTGTCACCAACTCAAAGCCGAGACACCAAACATACAGCGATGCGGTCCAAACACAGAAGTAGAAAAAAGGGAAGTCCTCATTACCAGAAAGTCAAGTAGGACAAGTCAAGGTTTAAAGCCATATAAGGAAAGTCATGGATGGATGGAGTCAAGTGAAGGTGGAGCCTAAGCTAGCAGACAAATGGTGTCAAGAAAGACCATATCTATGCAAGGTAGTGAACTAGTGAGTTTTTCCAAACCTAAAAAAAGTCCATTTTAAATTATTATCAAGATAGTCCATTTTATACAGTTTGCCACATCATGAAATATATACCAAGCTACTGCTGTGAACATGACTAAAACAACAAGATAATAATCCACAGTCAATGATCATACATCCATAGGTCATACAACATCATCATACGAATAATCATCATATACCATCTGAAACACTGCTGCAATACATCTCTAGGCACTGAACTGAAACTGTATGGAATAAAGGGTCACATCGGTCATCAAATCTGAACTCTCAAGGCTCAGCCTTGACACAAGGTTTAACATAAGTCTGAAAAATACACTGCTCTGATCATGAGTGATCTCAAAATATAAAGTCATCATAGCCAAGCTCTGAATAATGTAAGCTCTGGAATGTGCAGATATCTGCTAAGCAAGAATAGTAGCCCTGCTACTATGGTGTGATAACAGGACCCTTGATAAATCCAAAATCTCCAGTCTACTAAAAAACGATAATAACGCTACAAGATACCCTCTTCTGCGAAACACCACAATGATGCCTTCATGTCTCACAACTAAAACCATCCCTAAGCCTTTGTTCTTGGTTTAAGCCTTTGACCTTGCTTGCTCAAGGAAATCCACCGCCATCAGTGCACTGCATACCAGTCCTCTTCCTCTATAAGGACTTGACTATGGACCCTTGATAAATCCAAAATCTTCAGTCTACTAAAAAACGAAAATAACGCTACAAGATACCCTCTTCTGCGAAACACCACAATGATGCCTTCATGTCTCACAACTAAAACCATCCCTAAATCACATTGGGAAAGCCTCGGTGACACCCACAATTTATATTTGTTAAAACCTAAATTGCATGACTAAAACCATGCTAAAAGAAAAATAATCCATGAAAAAACAGGCTAAAAGAAAAATAATTCGTGAATACTTGCCTCTGTTAAACAGAAAAGACCTATAGAAACATGCAGCAGCCTAAGTGCCATAAGGAACAAACCGTCATGCATTGTCTCTGAGTGTCAAGCCCTAGCTCAAGTTACCATTTGCTATCCATGGTACCCATTGGATTTCTTGTTGGTTCTATTAGTTAGCATTTGTTGCTCCAAATGTTTCTTGTCACATTGAATTTTGGCTAGGATCATGTCACCTCTGATATATTGTTACAACATTAAGATGCCATTCCTACGCAAAAGAGGGTAGAGTTCAAGGATGATTAATGTGATTGTGATTACTACATGTATTCTTTCATAATTGCAAGTCATAAATAGAGATTGTTGACTTTGAAGAAAATTAATAGATATAAAATTTTGGTGGAAAAGCACAGTATTTAGGATTTGATTAGGATGTGGTCAAAGACGGATTCATTCTAGAAATCATACTTGCTGGTTTGAGAAAACTACTCGAATGTTTTAGAGATTTCTTACCAAGATTTGCACCAAAATTTCGTTCTTGGGATTTTCTTGTGAACAATGTGATGTCATGATTATGTTTGACATTATCATTGTTGCATAACTTGATCATGTTTTCAAAGCATGTAGGTACATGTTTGTTGCTTTTACAAGTTTTAAGACACCATAACCCACAGAAAGAAACAAACATCAAATCCTTACAATTCACAGAAATGGACCACACTAATGTAGTAAAAAGCACATTCATATACTAATTCTTTTGTTTGATAAATCATGTACCAAATAACTTGAGATTTCCAAAGGCCTAAGTGATACTATATTCATGCAATCTGTTTGTAAAGCAACATATCAAAACTTAGACCCTAGTCCTCCAATCAACACATATACGTATCAACATATACATATATACATAGAGTAATTGTTTTGTGGAAGCTGCAACGTGCAACACATTAGAAAAGATTATCTTGTAACATTACGTAACTGTTTATTACGAAAGCTAAAAGGGGAGGGAGGTGGAGAGCATTAATGTGAAATTAAATCCCTTCATAGGGATATGCCACATTAGTAAAATGGCTTGCAATTACGGACATCATATAGATAACAACCACAAGCCAGAGAGGGCCCACAAGGCATGACATTGAAACCATCATCCACGTAAGTATGAGAGGGATGATGCTAACCCATCAACCCAGGGACTTGCACCACAAAGCCTGCTTCTAAATTGGCACAAGTAAAAGTAATAATATCCAAAATCAACAAATAAACCCTAAATACAGAGATCTACCAAGAACTAAACAAAAGTAATCAGCCAAGTCATAATCGGAAACTTAAAAATTCATGAATTAGAGTATGAAGGTTCAAATTTCATACCTGCACAAGAAAGCTTGGAATTGTTACAAATTTGTGAGAGTCGAGCACCATTGATGCATTGTACTGTCACATGACGAATATATATATTAACAAATATATTTACAAGAAACCCAAAAGAAATTCTTGAAAATAAATGACAAGGGATTTGTACGCACATGATACAGATAGAAATAAAAAGAACAAGCAACTAACAGAAAAAGAGTATTGAATTGTAATTATAAAACATTCTTGTTCGTTCTACAACTTGTCCTTTTATTTGCATAAATGGCTGTCTCTGTAGGAAAAATTGAAATTGAAATAGAAATTTTTAATAACGTTCACTATTACCATCCAAAACACTCACTTTAAACTTTAAAGTGACAAAGTCCTAGACACAAGTGAGACACTACAGGTAACAAAGAAAAGGGCTATCCACTGTCACCTCAGTAGCTCCTTCACTCTCTTTAGGCTGCCTTAACTGCAGCACAAGGAGGGTTCCCTAAAGGAAGCCGATTCTAATATATGATGATAACTTGGAAGGGTCTTAGACTTGGGGTAGATCTAATTTTTGATATTTCTTAAACTATAATACAGATATATGAAAACAGAAAATAAAAATGATTTTTTTGTGTTTTTAGAGGTGGTTGAAAGGAAAGACTAGAACCTACACCAATATAGGGCATAATGAGTCAACAAGCCAGACTTAGAGGGCTGTTTCTTATGAGTGATTCGGGCGAAACAGGGCTGCCAAAGCATGTTACAGACATCCCTAATTTGCAATTAATACAGAAAATTCCTTGGAGGGCCCTATCAAAGGTGCACCTCTTAAACATGTTTACTAGGGTGTGCTTTACTATGAAATATAAATTCTGCAACTCTTAAGGATGAAAGATGCCATTTTGACACATTCAGAAATAAAACAGCAAAGTGATTAAGAGAAGAAGGCCCACACCTAATTGCCTGTACTGGAGTAGAGTAACCCTTCACAAACAGCCCTTGAAACATATAAACAAATACTTTGCAAGTACTTTTCAGCATCAACATTCAGCCATGATAGATCCAAAGATTCCAAACATGTGCCTCACATTAACAAGAATGAAACCCCCTTAACTTTCCAAAGCCCTCAATAATCTTCAACAATTGTGTTGAAATTTGCAGCATTGTGAGTCATTCTCCAAGCAGGCTTCGTGTGTCGAGGTTATCCTGAGTTAGTCTCAGGAAACTTGGAGAAGAGTCTCATGTATCGGGACTGAGCTTCATGTGTCGAAGCATGCCTTGTGTGTCAAGGCAGATGCTGCTATACAGTCTCGTATGTCGAGACTAGGTTTCGTGGGTCAAAGCAGTGCCTTGTGTGTTGAGGCAGAGATGTTGTGTGATGTTCTCTTAGGTGGTTTTGTTAGAAGGACTCCTCTAGGGCCTAGCCACCCCTAGTAGGAATATCTCTAGCTTATGACCATGAGGACAAGATTATCACATCATCGCAAGATATTCCTTATATATTTGATGAGCATTGAGTTGGCACAAGTGAACCTAATAGACCAAGAGGGGCTAACCTTTGCCTAAGTCTTATGAGAAATTAGAAGAGGAGCTTATAATTTAAGTTATTTTTAAGTGGTATTGGAATAATGGTATTGTTGGATTTTAGTGGTATAGTAGTATAATTTTCATCTCTTTCAACTTTAACTACACATAATCATGCACGGAAACACAAGAGACACAATAGTTTACCCTGGGAAAACCCAAACTCGGGAAAAACCCAACAAGCCTTTCTCACTCAGAGATTTAGTACAATAAAGATAAAATCATAAGAAGAATAGATGCCAAAGAAAACAGCTCCAAAAGTCCTCTGCAACCCTAGGAAAACCCTCTCACAGGAAAACCCAGCAAAACTTCTTCAATATAGATTCATCACAAGTACAATGCCAATCTAGTACATCAAGAGCTAAAGGCTCTTACACAAAGATCCTGAGAACGAGATAAGATAGAAAACCCAAGATAAGATCTCTTCAATGCAGCTACTCTTTCTCCCAAGCAAACTTGTCTTTCTCTCTCTACTCATGCGAACTTGCTTGAGTGAGTGATGTGCCAAATGAGCTAGGCGCCACTCTATTTATACTAGTCACAAACTGACCTTTTTACCTAACTGGGCTGACTTGACTTTCCCTAACTAGGCCGACTTGACTGGGGTAGTTTTTCCCATTGTTTGGGGCAGACTACCCGTTGTTTGGGGCAATTTACCCATTGACTTATGTGGGGCCGACTTGTCTAGATTTCTTTTAGGGTTTTTACATGATCAATTACAATATGAATATTTCCAGAAGGAAGTACAATAAGAATACAATAAGAATATCTTCCAAAGTTACACAATCTTCAACACTCCCTCTTAACAAGGAAGGTATTCTTCTAGCACAGTCATCATCGTCCTCATTGTCTTCATCATCATCATCATCATCATCATTATCACTGCTTCTGCAAATTTGTACTCTAACCATTGACTTGTGACATCTCTCTCGAATCTATACATCACTAGAAGTTTTGTACGAGTAAGCCATCAAGTGGGTCCAGCCTAGGAGCCCTCATTACGTTGCCAAAGCAACCACCTACATTACCACACTACGTGTCCAGATCATCTTGTGAGTGTAGCCAAGGAGCCCAAATTACGTCACCGAAGTGACTACCCGCTAGCACGTCACATCTCATCATGTGGAGACCAACCCAGGACCACGAATTACATCACCCAATGACCACTTGCATATTCGCACATCTTGGCAACACGAACCTCATGAGTATAGCCTAGGAGAAAGAATTACGTCAACGAAGTGACTACCCGCTATCACGTCACATCATGTGGAGAACAGCCCAGGACCACGAATTACGTCACCCATTGACCACCTGCATCTTTGCACATGTCGTGTATGCCCAACATAGCACCAACGGTCAAGAGACTCAATTATGTCACCAATGTGACTACCTACTGCATCCTCGTGAGTGTAGATCAGGAGCCCACATTACGTCACCGAAGTGACCACCCACTACCACATCACCTCAAGTGGAGACCCGCTCAGGAGCACAAATTACGTCAGTACGTGACTACCTGTGTCTCACACATGCTATGTCGCTCATCCCTCCCTCTTTCAAGGATCATCGATCTGGACAACTCCAAGCTTGTCCTTGAAGTACTCAAACTTCACTCTCAACAGAGGCTTGGACAACACATCGGCTATCTGCTCGTCTGTCGCCACATACTGGAGACAAATATTCAAAAAGGAAAAAATATTTTTCAAATAGACTTCCCTATTAGGCGCTCTTCTAGGACAGTGGTTGAGAAGCCTCAACTCTCACAAAAGTGAACTCTTCTGGTCAAAATTAACAGAGTAAAAGCTCTCAAATAATAGACAGCATTGCCATTAAAGAACATTCAGAAGGACGTGTTCATTCATCTATAAATGCAAGCTCAGACATCAAGAATGGGCAAGCCCTTGCCCACACTAAGCATGGGATGCACTGATTTCAGTCATATCAATATGTTTTATTTGCAATCAACTAATGTGCACTTCTATTTCTGTCACTCTGAATTGATGTTAAGCCATATGTTTTATTTTCAATCAGCTAAGGTGCGTCATGGGTGTAAGTAAATAAATTCGCCAATTTTTTGGGGCGAAATTTCGCCAATTCGCTATTTTTGGGGCTTTTTTTCAAAAAATAAATTTGTTATTTGGTCATTTTTAGTCTCTAATATCGCCTATATTTACATAAAATATGTTTTTTATCATAATATTCGCCAAAATTCACAAGTTTTAGTAGTAAATTGTATGTTTCATATTTAATATTCATATACCTATCTATATATATGTTTTTTTCAATCCAAAATAATTGCCTATAATACTATACTTAGGTATAATATTAAAATCCTTAAAAAATACCCTGGGTGTAACATCTATATCTAAAACTAAAATAGTCATAGTGTTTACTTAACTCGAGTTTCAACATTGAATCATAATTGAATGATGTTCAATCACCTTGTCAAAAGCAAGACGTGCTTCTCTTGATCCTGTGCCAACAAATGGAATGCCTGCTTTTTCAATGAGTTCCTGATAAACATGAAGCAAAAATCAGCATTCTTACAAAATGACAAATTTAACCATATGAGAAATTGCATATCTTTCCTGTACAGGCAATACAACCAAATCCCATTAAATTCTGGACATAGAGTTCCAGTACAAAAACATTGAAAACCAAATCAGCAAAATTACTGTGAGTTTTATATGCAGCGCATTTTGTTTACTTAATAGTTTCAATCTACCTGGATGCTGCCGTCTTCACCAAACTTTCCATGAATCAATGGAAAGACAATATCTGTGGAGACGGCAAGATGTTCCATGAACTCAGACAGTGACTTGAAACCCTCAGCTAGACTGCATAATACAAAAGGAATCAATCAAGATAAATAGGAAGTGAAGAAAGCATGGGAAAACGCATTTAAGAACTTTCTAATTCCTTTTATTTAAATTATGCTTCAAGCTGAGAAGCCTTAAACTAAGGGGTAACTGTACTAGAAAACACACCAGCCAATTATAGATTCTTCAGACTCTGTTGTAATAGAATGAGAGTCTTATCAAGCATTTACATCCTCAATAGCCATGTGAAATTTTCATTTTAGCGCAGAAATATTGCAAAGCTTGGGAGCATAAGGTAATAATATATTGAATTTTCATATCTGATCCCTATTTCCAAAATGTATTTTTGACAACTGAGAATTGACGTACATTACGAATAGATAATGGTGGTTGTTTGCACCCACAATCCATATCGAGCATTCAGTAGGATGGTTCATGGGTACATTGATGAATGGACTGGTTGGTTGGTCCTGTTGTTGCACAACCTAGCATCCAAATGATTGCAAGGTAAATCAGCTGCTAACCCAGCAAAACTATGGGATCTCCAACCCAACGTGTCACTACCGGAAGGAAACCCCAGGACTTTCCTTAGTACTAACCAACAGTTGCTAGCTTTCACAAGTACTAATACGGTTGGGACTGTCTCTAGGATTACAAGGATTGAAATAGGACACACTTTGGAAACAAGCCAAGGGTTTATTATAATGGTACAAATTCCCAAGCTTGGTGAAGTTCAAGGTGAATCCAGGAAGGTTGGTGTTTAAGTGTAGATAATTTCATGACAAGTGAATATAAAAGTTTAAGCAGTGAAATTACCCACAATATTTCAAAATGATATCCCATAAGCTATATATTGCTCAAATGGCATGAATAACCATGTCATTAAAGAACATCAACATCTTTTCACTACTTGAACAAGAAGAAAAGCAAATTTGCCAAGTACTATATCAACCATGAAATTCTTTCACAAATTCATATTTACCAAAATAAGAACATGACACATTTAAGGCAATTATTTGTCCAAGCATAAATCAATGTTGATATGAAATGATCAAGATGTGTTAACTTGTCCAAAGCACTTCAAGCAAATAGGCAAAATGCTAGCAAATAAACCCTACCTTGGTCCAAAGCACTTCAAGAATGACATTAAACTAGGGTTAGGAGATAAACTTACCAACATAATCAAGGAATGAGCAAGGAGATGCACCTTAGGTCACCCTTGAAAACGAGTTATCACAACTATTCTTAGCATCCACTTAGCATGTGACAATCAAACCCTAGAATTTTTTCCACTCACCATTCATGCAGGAGAAAAAGACATCCCAAGAGAAGTGCGCCTAGCTTCAAATGCTCTCATAAACCAAGAGAAAGTCAAAGATTTCATATTTTGAACCCTTGTCCATGTTTTACAAATGAGGTGAGGATGTCTTATTTATATGAGACAACCCTCAAACTTTAACAAATTTGAGCCTACAAGTTAATGACAAAATATAAAAAATTGGGTTAGTGCACGCACAAACTTGGGGACTAAACTACACAATGACATAAAATAACAATAAAAATGTGAAATTGGGCTCCACCAAGTGCACGGTGAGCCAAACGGAGGACATCATGCCCCAACTAACCCCAACAAATGCTTGTCCCACAATGCCCTCCTTTTTAACCATGTCAGCTTCTTTAAGGAATGATGTCAATGGTCTGAAGACCAGGAGGAGGGGTTTTCTATCAAAACAATAGGTCCAAGTGGGCAAAATGAGGTGTGCTAAATTGGGTATGATAACCCTTACACGCGCACTCACCACTACAAAGCAAAAAATGAGAGTGTCATGTGTCCTAATGCACCCACCCCAAGAAACACCGGACACCAACCCAGGGCCCAAATGGCCCACCAAGATGGGGGACTTCAACCCATAAAGAGGGAGTCAGCAATGCCAATAGCCAACACTTATTGGAATGAAAACCAATAAGACCTGCCATGACCTGATCAAGAGTATTTAGCTCGAAAATCAATACTCTACATAATATAGCCCCAAAAACTTGGCCTTTACAATAAATAAATAAAAGCCCTTGCTCTAGTATGTCTGGAAAGGATGCAGCAGGAAATCTTAAGACGTAACAAGTACCAAGATGTCAATACAAAGTGGTAGAACTAAGTTGACTCCTATAAAATGAAATGAAGAATGAAAAGTCAGACAAAAACCTAGATATCAAACTCCACAAATAGAGAGCCTATCTAGGAGAGAGATCTATAGATATAGTAGATCTAGGGCCCATGAAACAAAAGGAATATGTTTGTCATGTTACGTCGGAGCCATCTCTCCTAACATCCAAGGCCGACTTGAGGAAGCGCAGATTAGAACCCTATCCAAAAGAAGAGTTGGAAGAGGAGGTAGACGGGGTAACATTTCTCTACTTCGAGTGATGTGCCTGCCTCTGTGCCCGAGAAGAAATTGACTAACAGCTGGTACGAGGTTGAAACTGTCTATGTCGCTGGGGTCGAACAGAAGAGGAGCGCTGGAAAAAAGGAAGTGATATGTTCGCTGGAGGCCACTCTATTAGATGAACGTGACTAAAGGACGAGAGAGCAGAGCCGAAGGGCCTCCTGCAAATACAAGGCCAAACATCTCTGGTCGAGGTTCTGAAAGAACCTAGATAGGGTTAAAAGCTCCCTAAGAAGAAGCTCTCTAAAATGACAATGGAACTGTCCGTGGATCTCGTAGAATACAAGACAACGAAAGATGAAGTGCTCCTCTATCTCAACCTCTCAAAGGTGGAAAACCTGACAGATCCTATCTAATCAATCAATATGGTGATCCGTCGCAACCCTAAGATGGTGAGAGCTCACTCTGAACTCGCCTAAAGGAATACAAAGAGCATGTGTCCAATGGTGCAATGTGTAGTGGTGCCGAATAATGAGGCTGGCCTCCAAATCCATGAAATGCTCAGCATAAAAGGCCATCTTTGGACATAACCCGCCTTGAGGATTGATCCATGTAACATACACATACTACTTGTAGATATCATCCTGAATGATTTTGTTCAACTCCTGCTTAGTAGGAAAGAGGTGACTAGGCGCATCTAAAAAATAACGAAATGGGCGAAGTAGATCTATCATAATACCATCCGACTCCAAAAGAGCCAAAACTCCTGCATACCAACACCAAGTGCCGCCTGGAGGGCTAGCAGAGGTAATGGAGTCTGATGACCGATAGGCCAAGTACGAGTAGTGATCTCGGCCCTACGCTAAATCTGCTAAGCTCTTAATGTAGTGTAAGAATGAGACCAGGCGAAACACGGTCTCAAGTCGAAAGGGTCAAACACCAAACTCCGCAAGTATGATGAGCTGAGGTACTGTCTGCTTGCATCTGATGATGCGACAAAGAAGAAGGATCTGAACTCGCTCAACAGAGGTCCAGTCAGAGTCAAGTAGACAAGGCTCCCAAACCTCTGAGCCGTAAAGAACTGTGGGCCAAATGAGAGTGTCCATGAGAGACATCTTGGACAGGATATCCTGAAATGATGTTTGAAACATTGTCGCTCAAGAAGAGCTAAGGATCCATACCCCTTGTTAACACAAGGTTGAAGGGCATGCCGCAAACTAAGACAAGGCCCAAGAACTGTGCCCCCAAATAAGTGTAAGAGCAAGTGATCTCGATCTCCTCCCCTCTAAAAAGAAAGTAAGACTCAAGAGGAGATTCTTTGACCTGTTAAAGATCATGACCTTGGTTTTACCCAAGTTGACCATTAACTAACGAAGATCACATAAAAGGGCTAAGGAATCTAGTTGTCTCTGCAAACGTTCAGGAGATGAGGCTAAGAGGATAACATCATCTGCAAACAGAACAATAGAGATCAGGACCTAGTGGAGGCACCCATCTCTACCCTGAATGTGCTCCTGCAAGAAAGATTCTAGCTTGTCAATGTAGATCCCAAACAAAGTAGGGGATAAAGGACATCCCTGTTTGACCCCAATGGTACTCCTGGTGAAGTCTGAAACCCCATGAGTTGTGCAAAGACAACCCAAAACTGTCTCGTATAACTGCATGATGGAGGTCAAAAGAATCTCAAAAATGCCTATGTCTCTAAGCCACTAACCCAAACCCTACTTGATGGAATTGAAGATGAACTGGGGTTCACAAGGGAAGGGATCAAATAAAATATCCAATTCCTTTCTAGCTCTTGTGATGCACGTTATAAATAAGGGTTTATGGCTGCAAAATCCTAATGAAGGTATAGATACAACACATAAATCCGTATAAATAAATATGCTAGAAAGGTTGATATACAGATTAACTTAAGACATATTTCTCCAATGAGGTGGTAACACCTTTCCCAATGGCCAAAACAAGAAGCATAGAAATGACAATGTAAAAGCACCAATAAACTTACAACCACAAAGCTCCAAGCAAGATAAGTATGCCACACATGTGGAAGATGGGAATCCTTGAAACAAAATCTGCTCCAAGATAAGATATTTGTAACACTGCAAGTTCCACTCGCATACGTGTCTTGGCCTCTTTCCCTTCCCTATGGGTTCTCTATATCGTAGTGGAAAAAATCGACATCGGCAAAAAATCGGCGAGGGTCCAGAAAACATCTTCTCGGCAACATCGACGAAAAAATCAACAAAAATCGGCAAACCGCGGAAAGCATTAAAAAATGAAAAAAAATGTACTTTAATAGGGTCAAAATTTGCTTACCGATTTTTCCCTTATTTACCTATTTTTCCCGATTTTTGTCGATTTCTTCCATAGCTTCGCCGATTTTTTGCCGATTTTCCCTGATTTTCCCCGATTTTTTCCAGGGTCCGATTTTTTGAAAAATCGGCACCTAGAAAAAATCGCGATTTTTGGGACATCGCCGATTTTTTCCACTATGCTCTATATTACTCATTTTCTACTCATATCACAAGCACAATAGTTCCTTTTAAGCCTACTTGGCCTTTAGACTAAAAATTTTCCACTCAACACACTTCGAGATAAAGTCATCTAGTGTTGTGGTGAAGAGTTTGTCCATAGTGTGCCCAATCACAATAGTTTGATAATTACCCGATTCATTCTAATCCATGGACTTATAAATGGAACAAATGATATGGGAGCTCTACATGGGAGGATGACTAGAGGGAAGTATTTTGTGCCATTAAGAATGACCATATCCCAAGTGATTCTCCTAAGCTTGATTAGGTGTCTTCAGTACAAGTTGATCGTAAAGTCAACTAACTATCTAAGAAGCCCTTTCTTTTGGCTGTCAACCTCATGTACCATCAAAAGGTCTAAGTATAAATCATAGATGGAGGATTGCATCTATCTTGTTAGGTCTTGGTTGTTAACCTCACAGACAAACAAATGGTTGGAGTGATGCATCTTTCTTGTTCAGGCATTGAAGTCACCCAGAAGAATATCACCCAAAGCCAAGCACTTCATAACCTCATGATATAAATTTGCAAAGGGGGGGTTGCCATCCATAGAAACACTATGCATAGAATAAGTCAAGGGGAAGTGACATACCTGTTATCACATCCATCGTAGTCGGGGTACCATGATTGCAAAGCAGTTCATTGCATATTTTTGAGCTTGGCCTTTACACAGTTCTAGTGAGATCAGTTATGATGAGCAGTATTATTTGTGATCACTCCCACATCAGAGCAACCCAGATCAGACATGCAGTAGACCTTATGCCAGGGCTGAGCCTCTTGACCTCAGATTTGGTAACCGAGATGACCTTTTATCCCATACAGATGCAGTGCAGTGCTTAGAGCTTCAACAACAGTATTCTCAGTGGTTACAGTTGGTCCAGATAGCAGACACAGGTATATGGCCCAGCAGGTATATGATGTGCATTGGTTTTATTATCTTGCTCTTTTGGTCATTTTGATAGCTTGACTTAGTATCTAGTGATCATGATCTGTCAGTATATATATATATATATGAAATGAATATGGTTGTTATTGATTATCTAAATGGTTTTATTGCTTACATTCATAAGCTCTTGTTTTATACTCATTGGTTTTACCCTCCTAGGAGTGTGGACATGATCATTCCCACCTTTATGGCTTGCTAGCTTAGGCATCACCTTCACTTTCCCCATCCATTCGTTATCTTTCCCACTTTTGGTTTTTATCCTGACTTACACCTCAGCCTGTGATATGGAGAACCTCCCCACTTTTGCCTCTATGTTGGATAGCATCCCTATTAGTTTGTGTCTCGGCTCTGAGTTGGCAACAAAGCTTACCTTTGGTGAGTTGGATTCGATACCTTGATCACTCTAGTCGGTTGCCCCGATGTTTGGTCCTGATTATGGAAAGTCCCATAGTTGCTTGAGTTATGTTGGCTAAAACTTGAAGCAAAGTGTACTACCATCATTACATATGGAAATTATTGTCATATCTTTTATGAAATCCCATGTGAATACTTTAAAAATTGTACTTCTCAGTACAATGAAAGAGGGCTATGAAATTAAATGGAAACTTAAATGAAAAACACCCTGGATGAAAGCTTGAGTAGTTGTGCTTCTAAGCACATGCAAAATCCCCAAAAGGGTTATTGATTGAAATGAAATGGAAACTAAGAGCACCCTGGATGAAAGCTTTAGTAGTTGTGCTTCTCAGCACATGTAAAATCTCCAAAAGGATTGTATAGGCCTAAAGAAAGCAGTGGTTAAACAAATGCTAAATCTAAATATTGTTGGCCAAGGAAATGAAATGTAATGATTAATTCCTCACGAAGCCCATGGGTTATAATGTGAAATGGAATAAGGGACAGCTAATTCTAAGTGTACCCTAGAACCTCAAGTTACAGTTAGACGGGCATCCATCCCATGGCGGTTCTAGAAAAGATCCTCACAGAGCTGATGCAGCGTGGATGTGAGTTGTAGACATTTGTCAAGGTTGAATAGGCACTTCTCTAAACAACTTATTCCATTTGTGAGACACTACCATTCCATGTGTGTTTATTATCCTGTTACCACCTAAGTTGTACTTAGGTGAACTCCTTGTGAACCTCAGAAGACTTGAACAACTTACATTGTTCATTGCCGGAGTTCAGAAGTTCATCAGGCCAAATTTTTGTCCCTTTGCAAAATTTGCATGTCCAGACCCCCATGGGGGAATTGTAATAAGTTGGTCTAAGCATGATACTTTTGTAAAAGGCTTGCCCTACCTTAGGTTTAGCTGTCAAGGGAATACTCTAGAGTGTTTTTTACTTAAGAATTATGCATTGCGCTTCAGTGGCGTATAATTCCTGCGTTTTTCACTCACACCTCCAAAGCTGGAGTATTTTCCATGGTGGTCGAACCTTAGGAGGCTATTAAAGCCTATGTATCTATGAATTTTAACATGCTAGCCATAAGTAATAAGTCATATGGACAAGCACTAGGTCCCCCTGGAGTTTGAGTTCATTCCGGCAAAAATATTTTTTTTCCATAAAATTAGACCATTTTTAATGGTTTAAATGAAAATTTTCAAATTGTAATAAAACTATGGTCTGGAGGCGGATTTTGGCATGGGGATGCTCGTTTTCACACTCAGGGCATCCTCTTTACCCTAGGCACAATCTTCCTATGTTTCGGATGATTAAATTATCATTTGGAGCATTTTTCCTTATCGGGCCGACATAATGGTATTTTAATGCTAATGATGCAACAAATTGCACCATAATATCAAAACAAAATATATTAAAAAAATGGCAATTAGCATGTGCAAATTGGTTGGCATTTGGTCCAATATGGAAGGCGACTTAGGTAAGGTAATAAAGCATGTCTTTTAAATGCCACATGACATGGATATTGAATGGATTGAGTCACCCTCCATCATGCTCCACGTGAAGGTGAGAGTGGAGCGCACACTTCATGAGAGTAGTGAATTGATTGAGGCGGCAACTCATGGTAGGTGGGTGGAGATCCCAAGGAGGATGGCGCCTACCTCATGAGAGGTTGCGCCCATCCTTGTTTCCACATTATATGCGATCCCCCTCTTTTCTCCATGACGTCCACCACATCCCCTCTTCAAGCATTCGCCCTCCCTCTCCCATGCGCCCCCCTCTCTTCCTCATGATCTATAAAAGTGAGGCCATTGCTCCATTGTTAACATGGATACATTGAACCTCTGCTAAATTGTAATTACTGCTACTTTGAATATATTTAGAAAGGCTTTGGAGGTCCATCTTGTGCATTGGTGTTGGAATTAGCTTATGAGGTGATATTGTGCCTTGCTTTTCATTTCTTGCTTTCATTTACATGTATGATCTAGTTTATGTGCTATAGAGATAAGTATTTACGGTTGACAATTTGCTTATCTGTGTTTAGATGCAAAGAGATCTAGAAGTCACCAACAGTATTCGGTTATAATTAGGTTCTTTTGTTTTCTTTTTACTCTAACACGCTGGATCTCACATTTCTTGTTGCAAGTTTTGTTTCTTAAGCTGCAGATCACATGCCACAAAGAGGATTGGAACTCGGTTGTGTCTTCTTCTCTTTGGGCACCTTTCTTCTCTAACATTTTTGCTTACAGATGCTTCACAAGAAAAATTGCAAGGACTTAGCTTGGGCTTAAGATCTCCATCCGTTTTCTCAAAACAAAATTTTCTTCCCTTCTTTTTCATTTTTTGCTAAATAGCTTAAGAAGTAGATCTATGTCTTTTACGCATATTATTTCAGATCTATTCATCTTTTGCATATTCAAAAAAGTTAGATCTTAACATTCTCAAGAAGCTTTCTTTATCACTAGATCTAAACTGAATTTGTAATTGTATTTCAAATATTTCAAATATTTTTTCAAATACAAAATTTTTTCAAATTTTTTATTTTGTATTCTTGTTTCCCATCATATTCTAATCATATTAGCTTGTTGGTTTTTAGCACGTCCAAGGAAAAACAGAAGGAAGTTCTGGCCATTTTTCGCTAGAAAGTGTCAAAAGGACATTCCATGGACCCCCCCCCTTTCTTCAAGCTTTTATTTCTAGAACTTTGTAAGCCCTTAGATCCAAATTAAATGGACTATGAGGCACTTCTTTGAGGAAGTATTGTAAAAATTATAAACGAGAGCAAGTGGGCTACACAGTGCCCACACCCCATCCCCCCTGGGGGGATTCGCAGTGTCAAAATTTTGTGGTATAAATTTTTCTAACAAAACACAAAGCACACAAACCACATTCACTACAGGACTGTATACTTGATTTATTAATTTGTCATCTTTTCATTTCGCGAAGTAATTTAGAAATAGCATCAATCTCGTTGCCACGAATTATGCTCTCACCACCACACAAAGGTAGTGTTGATTAGTGGTGGTTGATCAGAAAAGTGACACATAGATCTCGTGCTTCATATCTTTATGTTTTTCCCTTTTACATTTTATTTTCAAAGCATAAATCAGAATAAACATTTGGTCTACAAGTCAAAGTATGCTCTTTCCCCTTGCGAGCAATTTGCCTGGTCCTGTGGGAAATCAGAAAGAATTGTAGCCACTCTTTAAGTTTTCACATTTAATTAACAACTAATCATAATAAAAGTAACAACCCCTCGCGTAGTGAAAATCTGGCACTACGATAATTGAGTTTTGCGTGGGAAAATTTCTCAGAAGAAGCGGGAACAACTAGGAGGCGACCTCGGAGTTAGGCTACGCCCTTGTTGGTGTAGTGCTGAACACCGCCCTAGAGACTCCATTCCAGCCCACACGTCTTCGTGAGGAGCCGCCTTCCTTCAATTTTCCGGACATTGCTCCCTGTACTTCACAGTATCTCGGGAGTTTTCCCTTTTCCCTTAACAAACTTTAAACCATTAATAATTTAAAATCAACCAAGAGACACTTGCAAAACTTTTCCTTTCAGCAACATCTTTTAGTATTTTACATATGTATTGACTCCATTTGGCACTGGTCCACAACAACACTATTTCATATTTTGCTTAATATCATTAACTTGTTGTGTTATCTCTATATATCGATGGTCATTTCATTTTCTGTTGGTGAAAGCATTTCCTTAAAATTATTTTGCAAACAAACTTGGACAGTTGTAATCATACCCTCTAAAAACTCCTAAAAACATCCTTAATTAACTTTTCTGGAAACATTCGAATAACCTTAGAAACATTCCGTAGGGACTACCCCCCTTGGCTTCGGTTAGGAGTTGGCCTAAACGGAGGAGTCAAGATCAAGTGACAGCCTTGACTCGAGACTTGCCCCAAGGGCGCATCGAGCAGTAGCATAGATTTCTATTGGGTTAAGCAGGTGTGCATTCCGACGACAACATATTTGACATATGCTTAAGTGTGTATTCCCTTTCCCCTAGCCAAAATATCACAGTGTTGAGTCAGTTAAGTTATCCCCTTTGTCCTAGCTTTGCATTCTTAACCCTCACCCTTTGCTAGCAAAATGATCATGTCTACAAAATGAGTATATCCTTGAGGTTCTTTTGTAAGTAAATGATTATCTAAACTTATGCTTGATATAATTATCTATTAACTGCCAGTGAAATGATGCTTAATACTTTAAGTCTTGATATGAGAATGATTAAAAGAGCATGTCTTAACCATTTGCACTTGCAGCAACAGGCTTTTCTAGCCTGGGTCATATTTTGATCAGTTTTGACCCGGTCAAACCTAGTTTGACCGAGTCAACCTTGGGATTCATGATGAGTTGGACCAGTGATGCTATGTGATGATGATTTATGGTCCTTGATACACCTTTTGATGGTTCCATACAATGGACACAGGTTTCAGATGATGGTTGATGCACTTTTTTATTGGTTATTATTATTGCCAGACCATTATATTTTTATTGTCTGGGTAAGGCTGAGGCTACAGATGATCTTACACGTTGCCACAGGGTGTATAGGTACGCATCTCTAGTAGATTTGGACCTTTTAAGTCCATTGGGACACTCAGTTATCAGTTTCAGGCACTCTCAGTGATGATATGGTCATATTTCAACCTTTTGGTAGTTTTGCCATGCAGAAATGGCCTGTCCAGCAGTAGCATTGAGCTAGCACATTTACCTAGGGTGCTACAAAGGAGAGTGGTGGTCCAGCCACTTGTTATTACCATATTAACCCGTCTCCGGACATGTTGTTGCAGTCATTTTTTGTGCCTGGGGACCAGACAGTGAGCTACAGACAATTTGATGGTTTTTCAGGTGGAATAAAAATGGGATAAAAAAGTCATTAAGGAAATCGATTTGGGCTATTGAGGCAAGGTTTTGGCATGAGGTATGTTCAGAGGCCGTCTGTGATGTATCCCACTCCTTCCAGATCAGCTTGCAGCATTCAGTGGGGTCCACACACTCTCTGGGTTGTCATTTGATGTATTTTTCTCTCAATTGAGGGGGCCACGATTTGATCATTTAGTCACTTGGACATGTTATTGAGTCATAGTTTATATCATTGTGCCATGGGGTGATGCTAGTGAAGGATAATAAGACCGCCTAGCCCCACCATGTGCTCCTAGTCACTTGTCCTAGTCATCCTATGTGGCATACACTTGTTTTAGTCATCTTTATGTGGTGCGCACCCCCTTGGGCTTCTTTTAGTGAATGCCCACCCCCTCTCTAGTGAATTGATCCGTGTTATATTGTTCCGACTCATCTTAGTCGTTGATTGTATTGTATTTATCTTTTGATCTCCACCACTAGTTCATAAAGTGGTTAGGGTTTTGGTCAATCTCATTCCTATTTAAGGAAGAGGCCCCCCTATTGTAAAGGCACCTTTGGGCTCTGGAAATACTGGAATAAAATATATTTTTGTTGATCTGCTTCTCATGCTTTGATGAATGTTCTTGTACATGATTATACATCTTTTGCTTTAGACATCCGGGTTATTTACAAGTGATTTCGACAGCTATAGAGGGAGGTCGAATTGAACAATTGCAGGGGTGCGAATTGCTTGGAGGGAAGATTGTAGGGGTTTCTCACATCCCCCTCAGGAAAGACGTTTTCATCTTGAAGGGAGTTTTTCAATTGTGCCTTGTCCATTGATTTACTTCTTTTGAAATGCCATGCATAGATCTTATTTATCTGTGGATCAAATCTCACGTTTCATAGTTTGTTTTGCAGGTGAAGTAGGACATTTTTCCTCCTTGGACTAGGACGATTTGCTTGGAATCACTTGGATCTAGCTTGGAATTGTAACTAAATGCAAGGATCATCAATGTATAAGGCAACCGCAAGCATTTGAGGTGAGATCTACAAGGTACGTATCCATTTTCACCCATTAGTCACTTCAAACCCTCATTTTTTATTTTTTTAGATCTGATGAGATCTGGCAATTGCTTGGGCTTAATAATTAAAACCCACCTCAATAATAATTAATTAACCTTGGATATAAAAATTTGGTGGGCATCCGACTCCATTTACCCCCTGATCTAAGGCATTGGGCCTCTCCAAGGGAGGTCGCACTTCTTGGGTAGGTGGGCTTTTGCTAGATCCATCACATGGGTATTGCTTGTTCCTCATCAAATCCATAGATCCATTGAGTAGCAACCCTCCTAGAGCCATTTCACCTTGATCTTCACCTTGTGCACCCCATTTTGACCATTTTCCATATCTTAAGGGTGAGCCCCACTTGGATCTTTCTATTTGGCATTAGATCTATCTAGATCTACTAATCTTGACTCATAAGTGGCTTAATCTTTCCTTGGTTGAACATTTGTCCATCCTATAAGCCTCTTCAACCAAGCCTTGACTATTTGGGTCCACTTATCTTTCCTAGATCTAGATCCATTCACTCTTGATCTCTTCCTATTTCATCTTCACATTTCCCTAGGAGGTCTTGAGTAGGTTTGCTAGCCTTCATAGGTTAGCTAGGGTCTCCCCCTTGGTCTTGCTTAGGCTAGCTCTAAAGTGAAGAGTGCCTCGGTTAGCGTGACACCCAATTGCATTGGGAAACTTGGCATCTCTTGGGTCACCTCTTTAGTTGTCCAACGCCTCTACCATCCTGGATAGGATAACCTTTAGGGACAACTACAAGTTGTGTGATAACAATACCATAACATACAGATTTGTTATTAAAGGTTTCCTCTCCAAAGAAATCCAAAAGAAAAATTGCAAACACATTTGAACCTTTCGGGTATATGTGAGGGGATAATTGTTCCTTATATAGGCAAGGAACCCCAGCAGACCTTTATATCCATGGTGGAGCTCTCGACATCCAAGAATACCCTCTGAAGTTGGGTTTCTCTTTGGTTTCATGAGTTTCCAGGAGAGATTATTTTGTATCCGTGAATCACATCACAAGAGGAGCCTAGGGAGAAAAAGAGCAATCTGCCACAATTCCATAATGTAATTGAAACACTATATTGAGACTCCAGCCACTCCACACTAAATCATCAAGAGGAGTTAGTTGGATTGGACCTGTTGTCGTCGGGTCAGCACACCTGGTTAACGCAGCAGAAAATCTTTGCTACTACTCGGTGTGCCCTTGGGGGCAAGTCTTGAGTCAAGGTTGTCACCTGATCTTGACTCCTTCGTTTAGGAAAACTCCCAACGAAGCCAAGGGGGGCTAGTCCCTAAGGAATGTTTCTAAGGTTGTTAGAGCTTCCAGTGAAATGGTTAAAAGGTGTTTTATGTTTTAAGAGTTGTTTTTTGGGTAGTGATTAAAAGGTTCCAAGATATGATTGCAACAAGGTTTAAATAGTCTTTCACCAGCATAAATTAAATATCACTGTAAAATAAAGATGCACGATGCTTTGAGATGATAATAAGCAAATGAAAGTGCAAAAAAGGACCAGTGCCTTATGGAGTCAAAACAATGTAAAAATATATATTGTTGATAGAAAGGGAAATGTTGTGCAAGTGTCTCTTGGTTAATTTTAGATTATTAATGTCGTGAAACTTGTTTAGGGAAAAAGAGAAAACTCCCGATATACTGTGAGGTACAGGGAGGAATGTCCGGAAATCAAGATTTGGTGGTTCCATACAAGGACATGTGGGCTAGTCGAAGTCTCAAGAGCGGTGTTCAACACTACACCAACAAGGATGTAGCCTAACTGGTGCCCCGAGGTCTCGTCCCAGTGGTTCCCGCGTCCCCAAGCATAATTTCCCCACACAAAAATTGTCAAAGTGTCGAATTTTCACTTATCTTAAGGGTATTTGATTTTATTAGGTGACTATTAAGTTAAGTGTGGAATGTTAAAAAGTGCTTCCAACTGTTTCTGGGTATCCCACAAGTGGGCAGAGCATACGCAGTGTAAGCAAAATAGTTTATTCAAATTTGGAAAACAAGGACCATTGTGCTCTCCGATAGAGTGCTCTTGACTTGCTTTTTAACTAAGTTCAAGAGACTTTAGATTCCTTTTATTAAACAGTTAATTTATGGAAAGTAAAAGCAAAACTTGGAAAAATATATGAATGGCCAAACTTATGCGTCACTTTTCTGGTCAACCTCCACTAATCGGCAATGCCTTTAGGTGGAGGTGAGAGCATACTTAGTGGCGACGAAGATGGTTTTATCTCTAAGTTACTTTTGCAAAATGAAATGATTAAAATTGAAACACAAATTAAAAGTATACACCCTGCACTTCAAAAGTGAGTGTGTGCACTTGTGAAGTTGGAAAAATTTCAATCTCACAAAAATGACAACAACGCAAACCCCCCCAGGGGGATGGGGTGTGGGCGCTGGGTATCCCACTGCTCTCGTTTAATAATTACAAATGAAACTGAAAGAAGAAGTGCTCCTTAGTCCATTTTACTTGGATCTAAGGGCTTACAATGATATACATGTAAAGTAAATTGAGTTGGGTGTCCACTGGGGTGTTTTTTTTACAATTTCTTGTGGCCTTGGTCACTCAAATCCTTCACTTTAAAACGCAGACCAGCTAATTTCCAGCGAACTAAAGTGTTGCAAAACAGTGATTAGAATGCACAAATATACATAAAATTTACACCTTCTATCTTGCAAAAATTATGGGAAAATTGGGCACATACAAGCATAGAAGAAATGGATCTAGATCTAGCTTTTTGATGCAAAGTTCGAGAGTATTCTAGATATGATTTCTTACTTGGAATAAGAAAAGATATATGATTTGAAAATGAAAAGAATCTCTTTTTTTTACCAAGCCTAAAGTAAACAAGTAACCAAAGGAAGTATTATGAGAAAAATCGAAAGATAGTTTGAAGCACACCTCAAGCTCAAGGCTTGACATTGGAACAAGATTGAGAAGGGGGATGTTTGGATCTATCACTTGTGGATCCGAAGCTCGAATGTGATGGAGAGAGAGGAGTCAAACTAGATCCAAGCTCCCTTCACCTTGCAACTTCCTATAGAGCTTGCAAAAAATCTCATACAAACAACATTAAATCCAATATGCTCATAAACCAAAACAAAGAGAATATTTTGTACAACCAAATACTAAGATTACTCTTTAAATCTTGATAATATGCTCATAAACAAACAAATTAACAACAGTAAATGTTTGCTCTATAAAGCTAGATCTAACGATTACTTGCATAAAGAAAATTGAAACTCAAAGATGTTACCTCAACCTAAAAATGGTGCATGCATGGAACCAAGATCCAAATCAACCTCCAAAGTCTTCAATCTCATTCACTTAAAAAAAAAATTACATTACACAGGAGCAGAGGTTCTATGCCATTCTATCAATGTCAAATGAGCAATAGCAACCTTGCTTTTATAACCTCAAGAGAGGTGAAGTCGAATTTATGAGAGGGGCGACGAATTGCTTGAGATGAGGGCCAAGTGTTGGATGCAATCCATTGCTTGGAGTTGATGCTTGAGTTCCATTTAATGAAAGGGCTGCCACCTAAGGGAGGCGCCCTAGTGAAGCCTTGGAACCATCACCCCATCATCCAAAAGCTGCCACATACACTAATCCGTTGGAAAGAAGGGAGGGCGCATCACCACCGTGAGCTCCATTCGTTATCTTTAAGATTTGACTCTAACGTGAAGTGGTTTGGAGCTGATTTGAATTCAATCCACAAGGATTGCGCCACCTCTCCATGAGGTAGGTGCATCCTTCATTAGTTACAGCGCCATGTATGCTTCATGTGAAGCATGAGAGAGGGGCGCACTCACCTTTGAGATCAAATCATATATCCATGATTTGACACTTAAACATGTGCCTTTATTCCTTAAGCATAGTCATACATCATATGGAATGAGTTGCCACCTCATCCATACCATTTTTTATTCAAATTTTTGACCTTTTTTTTATTTTGTCCTTGGTGCATTTTGAGTTTTTTTAGCATTAAAATGCCCAATTGTCGCATCTTTAATGAAAAATGATCCCAAAGGCGGCGTAATCGCCTGGAACATGGAGAAAGTGGGCAGTAGGGTAAAGAGGACGCTATGTGCGTCAAAACGAGCCTCCCCACGCCAAATTCCGCCTCCAGACGACACTTTTATTACATTTTGAAATTTTCCAATTAAACCATTAAAAAATGATCTAATTTACAGAAAAAATTATTTTTGTCGGAATGACTTCAAACTCCTAGGGGACCTCGCGCATGTCCATATGACTTATTACTGATGGCTAGCATGTAAAAATACATGGACACATAGGCTTTAATAACCCCCCTAAAATCGACCACCATGGAAAATACTCCAGCTTTGGAGGTGTGAGTGAAAAACATAGGAATTATACGCCACTGAAGAGTAGCGCATAATTCCTAAGGAAAAAACACTCTAGAGTATCCCCTTGACGGAAAACCCTAAGGTAGGCCAAGTTTTTTACAAAAGTATCATGCTTAGACCAACTTATTACAATTCCCCCGCAGGGGTCTGTGTTAATTTTTCAGACTTTAATACATTCTGATCTAGGATCTTAACTGAACGAATAACATGTACAGCATATCAAGCATAAAAGACAAGAGACAAGAGACACAAAACATTTCACCGGGGAAAACCAAGAAGGTGAAAAACCCCGCAACTTCCTCAGAGATAGAATAAGGATCAATACAAGGATCACCATGATCAAACCCAAGAGATAGATGACAGCAGCAGCATACTCCTCCTCCACTAGTGCGCACTCCTCCTCTCTCACTAATGTGAAGTGAGTGAACAAATAGAATGTGTAAAATGAGAGAGACACTCTCTATTTATACACTAACTTGACTTGACCTTTATTCAACTAGGTTGGCCTCAACTTAACCACTTAACATAATGCTGACTGGGCCGACCCCTACTAGGGTGGTCTAATAACCCTTTGACCCACATGACTCATACAGGGCCGACCCCTACTAGGGTGGTCTAATAACCCATCAAATATAAGTTACAACACTTACAATATAAATGACGACACTTCCGTATAGAGGAATAATAACATCTCTATAGGAATACAATATACATATATGAAATACATTCCGAAGTTACAAATACATCGACACTCCCTCTTAACTAGGAAGGTATTTCTCGACACAGATCTTCTAGCACAAGTCTTCTTCTCTGGATCATCGTCATCGTCACTGTTGCTGCTATCTCAGTCAATCTCTGAACTACTCGTCATAGGAAGTTCTACAGAGCCAGTCTTTTTTCATACTGGATGTAGGCCCACCACTTATAGGTTTTCATCATCACTGGCCATATTGTGAAATTTTCAGGACTAATTACGTGCGTCAACAAAACCTCGAAAGAGCATCCCAGGCATTTTACGAGCACACAGCTCAACCTATCGGATCTCCCAGGATCTTTTACATGTGACTGTCACAAAACCTTAAAAGAGTGTCTTGCCCAGCAAGATCTCTAAAGAGCATCCGAGGCCTTTTACGTGTCTAGCACAACCTGTCCGGATCTCCAAGACTTATTACATGTGACCCCTACCACAAAACCTTAAAAGAGTGTCTTGCCAAGCAAGATCCCTAAAGAGCATCTGAGGCCTTTTACGCAACTAGCACAACCTGTCCAGATCTCCAGGACTTATTACATGTGATCCCCACAAAACCTTAAAAGAGTGTCTTTCCAAGCAAGATCTCTAAAGAGCATCTGAGGCCTTTTACGTGACTAGCACAACCTGTCCAGATCTCCAGGACGTATTACATGTGGTCTAGCAAAACCTTAAAAGAGTGTCTTGCCAAGCAAGATCTCTAGAGAGCATCTAAGGCCTTTTACGTGACTAGCACAACCTGTCCAGATCTCCAGGACTTATTACATGCTACCCTTGCACAACCTGTCCACGGCCACAGAGTATCAACCTGATACTCACCATACATCATCTTGATGTACATCATCACATGATCAACCTGATCATCATCATAGCATCATCCTGATGCATATCATCTGGAGCAACATCCTGAAGCTCGTCATCCATGATCATCCTGATCATACAATGTATCCACCTGATACATATCATCATACATGATCTACCTGATCATACAATGTATCCACCTGATACATATCATCATACATGATCTACCTGATCATATCAAGCATCCAACATGATGCATATACATATACATGATCCAACTGATCATAACAAGCATCCAACATGATGCATATACATATACATGATCCAACTGATCATAACAAGCATCCAACATGATGCATATACAGAGCAGTAACTAGAGCATCATCCTGATGCTCATCATCCAGCGCTTACATCCATAGCCATGGGAAGGATCCTCCTCTCACCATGCTTGGAATGGATCCTGCAAATGTGTCCATCACTTCTTCCTCGAAGTGTCGTCAATCTGAAGAACACCAAGCCTTTCTCTGAAGTATTCAAACTTCACTCTGGCTAGTGGTTTCGTCAACACATCTGCAACCTGCTCATTCGTCACAACATACAGGAGCTTCACTGCTCCTCTCTGCACCATATCCCTGATATAGTGATACTTGATCTCAATGTGCTTCGACTTGTCATGGAACACTGGGTTCTCCGACAACTTCACACAACTCTGGTTGTCGCAATATATACAAGTAGCACTCAGCTGGAGATCAAACAAATCAGACAGTAGCTTCCTAAGCCATACTGCCTCACAACTGGCCGAACAAGTTGCGACATACTCTGCTTCGGCTGTACTCAGTGCCACACAGGACTGCTTCCTTCTAAACCAAGAGATCATATCAGATCCCATACTAAAGCAGCACCCTGAAGTGCTCTTCTGATCAATGGCACTGCCTGCTCACTCCGAATCAACATAACCCTCCAGGTTAAACTTTTGATTCGCCTCATACTTGAGCCCATAGTCAACTGTACCCTTCAGGTACCTCAGAATATGTTTGCAGCTATCAGGTGAACATGTCTCGGATCTGTCAAGTACTGGCTCAAGGTGTTCACCGCAAAGCAGATATCTGGTCTCGTATTCATCAGGTACATCAAGGACCCAATCATCTGACGATACATCGTAGCATCAACCGGCTCAAAAGAAGCATCACACAGAAGTTTCAGGTTCGATGCCATAGGTGTGGCCATAGCCTTGCAGTCCATCATCCCGAACCTATTCAAGATCTCTACTGCATACTTCCCTTGTCCAAGGAAGATTCCATCTGCACTCTGCCACACCTCCATACCAAGAAAGTAATGCATCATACCCAAGTCCATCTCGAACTTGGCAGCAAGCTTCCTCTTCGTGTCGGCAATCAATCTATCCTCACTTGTTACAAACAGGTCATCCACATACAATAGTAGAATCACAGGATTGCCTTCTTCAACCTTGTAGTAAAGGTTGGAATCCGCTTTACTCTTGGTAAAGCCCAAACTGGATAGGAAGCCATCTATCCTGCCATACCAGGTCCTGGGTGCCTGTTTCAAACCATAAAGGGCTTTCTTCAGTTTGCACACATGTGACTCTCGGTCATGTGTCTCAAACCCGAGTGGTTGCTCCACATACACTTCCTCTTCAACTACACCATTCAAGAAAGCTGTCTTGACATCCATCTGGTGTACCTTCTATTTCATCACTTGCTTTGTATTTCTCTATGTTGCTTTCTGCAGCATGCTTGATCTTATAGATCCACTTGGAAGTCACAACAGACTTCCCTTTAGGTCTTGGGACCACATCCCAAACATCATTCTTCATGATCGACAGATCATGGCATTCTTCCCGGATCCTGGGAACTTCAATATATTCAATATAACTTTGTTGCTGGAACAAATGTTGTAGTCCTTCTTTTGTAGGTGCTTGTATACAATCTTTCCTACAAAACAAGTTAACTTGCATGATTAGAAACTTCTCCTGGTTTTCAGAACAAATTCTTACACATAAAGAAATATGTCATACAGTGATGCAATTATTTTAGCCAATGCTTCAATACAACATTTATCCATATCCCGTAACTTTCTAGATGCCTTCCAATCTCTACCAGAACATTATTAAGAGTGTGCACAACTCCCAACATGTCAGCAAAGAGGTTTCATTCTAGATAAATAGCAATGGAATGTTGTACAGTGTCATAGGCCACTTACCCATCACATGCATATTAGTAGTATATTGTTCATTAATGCAATTATTCTAATATGCATAATACACACCCTAAGTCTAGGAACGTAAGCATATACATCATTGGACAATATTATTTAAACAAACAGATATGCAAGAAATGTCAATTCAAATACTTATCTTTGTTTGGTTTGTAGGGTGGACTCCCTCTCAATATTTGCTTCCTTGCAGGAACTACTGGAGTGTGCTCCCTCTTAATCTCTGCTTCCTGGATTACCTGTCCTTAAACTTATAACCATCCTCGATCACTTATGCATACTTACTAGTATCATCTCTTCAAGTCATACCTGTCGGGATTGCTTGTAGCCTTCTTATGTAAAGCCTCATCCTCATCTCCCTCTGGAACTGGAACTTCTTCAAGTGTCCAATTCATTCTCTTCTAGGATTAACCCAATCCACTTGATTTGCAGAAACTGGATCTGGAGCCGGATTAGGGTTTGTCAGAGAAACCCTAAAAATTCAAATTTGGAATTTCAAACTTCTGAATGGATGGAAAGATGTGCCTTGCTAAGCTGATCAAGCTGGTGTGCTTCAATTTTGAAAAATGCAAAATTTGACCCCTCAATATTGCCTTTGAAACTTCCGGATTCACTAGACAGGACCCTGAACTAGGGTTTGATAAAGCCCAGTCTTCTGCCCATCCAAAAGGTTCAATCCAAAGCTCTAAAATTCAATTTTTCTGAGGAGCTTCCAGCCACGGTCAACTTTTGCAGTAGCCCTAATTTTCCACCTTTCCGATCAAAATCCCGAACTAGGGTTTGATCAAGCCCGGCCTTTTGCCCAACCAAAAAATTTGATCTTGGTCTCTAAATTTCGATTTTGATGAGGAGCATTCAGTCGTGGTCTCCGATTCCAAGAATTTCAACTTTCTTCGAAACCCTAATTTCCCACAGCAATGATGGTCCAAAAATGAAGGTGCTCAGAAATCAATTCTATTTGGACAGAAATATGTACCTGATTGTTTCTGGTGTAACTCCGAAATTATGAATATACAGGGTCTGAAACTTCGGTCTGTGGTAGCCTGACCTATCCTCTTTCCAACTCCACAGGTCTTACCTCAATTGGATTCTCTGAGAGAGATTTATGCCAAGTGTCGCAACGTGACCTGTTTATGGGATAAAACAGGAGAGCGAACTTGTACGGCGTGCCACGTGTCACTAGTTCAGTTTCAGCCTCTGAAAAACATACCTGAGAAAGTACAGTCCGTGCCCTACCTGTCACTTTTTACGAAATTTCATTTGGAGCTTCCTAGCCCAAGTTATGACCTTTTTGCCTAGGTCACCTGTTTATGACTGAGATTTGGAAGAGGCAGAAACCCTAGATTGTACAGATCATAACTCACAAAGTACAGTGAATTAGAAGTTGTGCTTCTGACACAAGGTACATGGGAATGTTATCTACGACCTTTAAAGGTTTCAGATCCTGAACCTTCGCCGAAATGGATTTATAGCGAAAGTTCTATGATGACTGGTTTTTGCTATATCAAGCCCTAGCTTGCAATTTGTCGCAAGTGCAACAAGACTCATAAATGCCATAGCATGCCTTCCTTCAGGCTAGCTCTGATACCATGTTAATTTTTCAGAATTTAATACATTATGATCTAGGATCTTAACTAAACGAATAACATGTACAGCATATCAAGCATAAAAGACAAGAGACAAGAGACACAAAACATTTCACCGGGGAAAACCAAGAAGGTGAAAAACCCCGCAACTTCCTCAGAGATAGAATAAGGATCAATACAAGGATCACCATGATCAAACCCAAGAGATAGATAACAGTAGCAGCATACTCCTCCTCCACTAGTGAGCACTCCTCCTCTCTCGCTAATGCGAAGTGAGTGAACAAATAGAATGTGTAAAATGAGAGAGACACACTCTCTATTTATACACTAACTTGACTTGACCTTTACTCAACTAGGTCGGCCTCAACTTAACCACTTAACATAATGCTGACTGGGCCGACCCCTACTAGGGTGGTCTAATAACCCTTTGACCCACATGACTCATACAGGGCTGACCCCATCAAGGTGGTCTAATAACCCATCAAGTATAAGTTACAACACTTACAATATAAATGACAACACTTCCGTATAGAGGAATAATAACATCTCTAAAGGAATACAATATACATATATGAAATACATTCCGAAGTTACAAATACATCAACAGTCTGGACATGCAAAATTTACAAAGGGCCAAAAAATTTTGGCCTAATGGATCTCGGAACACTGACAATGAACATTGAACATGTTCACAACTTCAACAGTTCACTCGGAATCCACTAAGTGCAATTTAGTGGATAACAGGGCCAAAGGCATAGACCATCCTGGCAAAAGGTGATTTTCCAATCAATGTTCTACCATTCGAAATCACAACCCATTTGCCCTTTTCTCTTGCATCAAAACTCTTGGCTCTATCAATGATGCATGGCATTGAAGCAATCAAAGATGATCAAAGAGACATGCTTGAGGAAAGGAACTTCCTCAAATTGGTCCAGAAAATCCCAGAACCACAAGCACCTAAGGATCGAGGACCAACATAGTCTCAAGGAATCGGCAAGTTATACAACAATTTCTAGTTGTCTACGAAGAACGAGGGAAGTTGGAAATCAAAGGGCTTTATGTTTTAGTGGGTTGTTTTATGATAGATGGTATTGCAGATATAGCCACTCATTTTGTTAAGGGAGTTAGTTGATAAGTGGACAAACTCAACCTTTCCAGTGAATTTATTTTTTCTAGCAAGGTAACGTTCCACCTTGATCTATTCATTTTTTCAAAATTCCAGCAATTTGGGTCATCTTAAAATGGGTCAAAACCCACAAGGACAAAGCTCCAAGGTCTCAATCAGGTGGAACTATAACTTTCAGCAAAACTCCTTCTGAATTTGGCGAAGAATTTCAACATAAAAGAGGTTTTGTCCACTAATTAACTTACTCCTTTTGTTAAGTGCCCATCTAAGGTTTGAAACTTTGATGTATTTACTATGTAACTTTAATGAAATTTCTCTTTCCCTAAAATATCAATGCAAGATGGTCTTTGATCATCTCCAAATGGTGAATTCATATTGAACAATAATAACATTTAGGTATCTTCTATAGAGCGGTCCAATTGTAGATACCCATAAAAACCACAGAAATATTCATCCACTCTTAAGTACCACAAACTAAAGTCAACCAATCATACACAAGATATCAGGATTGGAAATAAGCTCAACAGTTCTCTAATGCCAGACCTGAGAGGGCTAAGGCACCATAAACTTTCAAAATAAATGTACTTGCTTCTACTTTTCCCTCCTCCTGCCTTATTTCTCTCTATTTTTAACCTTACCCTGTCATGAACACTCAAGTCTCATTTATGATGCTGGAAAGAGATAAACAAACAACAACTACCAATACAAAGACAGATCATTTTAGCTGTTTTACTGACCTGTCAAGTTTGAAATCAAAATCTGCTGGAGTGTTTGAATACATCTATCCAAAAAGAAAGGTAGATATCAGTAAGATGTTAAAACAAACATAAATCTTGTACCACAAACTTTTAAAAAGTGTATGTTTATATTTTCTTTCATACAGAGGGACAACCACTTCTTATTAAGCTGCAATCTTCCTCTATTCTGTATGCATCTCAATTTGATATTTTGGTGACTGTTTTTTGGATTTCTTTTATCTGGAAAAAAAATCGGCAGTACAGGGAACAATTTACTACATCTAGAATCGACCATGAAGTTTTGGTACCCAATCAGCAGTACAGGGAACAATTTACTACATCTAGAATCGACCATGAAGTTTTGGTACCCTTTTGTGTCACTTCAAAACGTAATTTATTAAGCTAGGAACTTACAAACTTATAACTGAACAACCAGGAATAACTGCAAATGGCCTGTCTTGCTAACATCAAGCCTGTCTTCGAAATTTGGTTTATACCAAAATATGAAAGCTAGACGTGACAATTCAGAAGTATTTGACCCTGTCCATGGCTATAATTCCTCCTTATGACACACTAGTGCATAGAACAAACCTTGCAAAGTGGAAACAAGTCATCCAGCTCACGTGGAGTGGACCTAACCCCTCAAGAGAACCAACTTAAGTCTAAAATATGTCTGTTCCTATTGTAGGATTCTTCACCTAAGGAAGGAATCATGAAATTCAAAGATAAACAATCATTTTCTATTGAACTTTTGAATTAGTTGGATAGAAAAAAATAAAGGAAATCTAGAATTCTATTTGTCAAAACTAGTTCAGATTTCAAACCAAGGAACAAACCAGCCAAGATCTTATTGAAAGCTTGGCATAATCCTTTTGTGTACAAACCCAACAAAATCAGCACCTTAGCCAATATGTGGAAAAAGGCATAGCCATTTGATTAGTTGTTACAATTGCCTTGTTTGCAAATTCTCCAATGATCAGTCACAATCAATTTAATAACCAGAAAAATGTGAAGATATGAGGTCATACTAGAGCTATAATCTGCCATTCTATATTCATATTGAATCCCATGAAATCCTCCAACCCAATATCTAAAGGTAGAACAGAATCTTAACTTCTGAGAGAACAAACCTGTGCAGGAGATATTGCATAAGCATTGAGTTGGCAATCTATGTAATAGCAGCTCACAGATAGATCTTCAGCCTAATCCAAAACAAAAGAACTGATTAGATACCCATCAAGCATTTTAGACAATAGATAAGATCATTTTGTTAATATCCACGAATGACCAAAAGAGCTAGGCCAATGCAACTCAAAACTACAATCCAGTAGTGACAAACTGCGGGAGGGACAAAGCAACTCCTAAAGCTAAAAGCTAAAAAGGTTGAGCATAAAATAAAATCCAATAAAAGGTTCCAATAGACAACAAGCATTTTAAATTATAAATGCAGCAATGTACCTGCCACTGCAAAACATAACTCTAGTAATAAAATAAAAATGCTCACAGATTCACTCCTGGATAAAAAGTTCAGCTATAGCATTTTAAAAACAAGTACTACATTATGTCAATTTATACTGGGGAAAAAAAGAAATCGGTGCAAGCCAAAATTAAAACAAATACCTATATCCTTTTTGTGTGTATAAAATGCTTCGTTTAACAGCAAAAAGTTGTGTAGGCTAAGCCCTCATATTGTCATCTCTGCCCAAGAACATAATGATAAAATCCATCAAAATCGCAACCTAGGCATACATAAGGCCATAAAGCCACACAACCAAAACAGAATGCTTGGCACAAACCATAAAAACCATAAATCTTGACCATAAAGGAAGACAAAACAAAATGCATACATAACAATATTCATAAATTAAGCAGCAATCAGGATGTGCCCCACATTAGGCGGGGGTCATCCTTATACTTGGGGGTTGGCCCCGTCCATCGTTGGTCGGCTTGGGCTCGGGAATATGGATCCCCTGCCATCATTAGCTTGGTCTGCATCCTTGAGCAGTTTCTTAGCGTCAGCAATGGCCAAGAACAGCATTGGAAATTGTCATTCCAGGCCCTCAGTGGAGGACTTCCAGGCTAGCTATTGCAGCACTTTCGCCTCTCCCAAAACAACACATCCCACTATATTTCTCAATCAGCATTCAGAGAGTTGAGATTGCTTGGATCAAACTGGAGGAGCTAGAGATGTGACCAGAATCCAGAGGTTCCCCAATCATAATGCAGGTAGCCTTGTGCCAATGTTCCAAACATCCAGCCACTGCCACAAGTGCAAATGCACCACATTGGGTACCACTTTTTGCACTTGCACGCTTATGTACATATAGAGGTTGGCACAGATTAGTGAATGGCCAAACCATAAAAGGTTCTTAACAGCTTAAGCTTGGTTAAACCAAAGTAGTCGAAACCGGAACCAAACAGACATTGGTTTGCCCCAAAATTAGAAAGCAGACCAGAACCAGCTGCTGCCGGTATAAGAACAAATTGAATAAAAAATACATTAAATATTCAAATTTAATATATATATAGTGTTTGGCAACATCAGTGAAAATATCATCCGCAAACTTAAAAAAATATAAAAATATTCAGTTTTTTCAATTCTTGAATCATCTGAAGCAACCCCCCCCCCCTCTACCCCTTTATGGGCTAATGTAACAGTGAATAACCCCTTTATTCTCAATCCCTTGCTTTCCCTCTTCACACTAGGCAAAACTTTGCAAAATTCTCCTCACTCAGCCAATATTTTCCAATTTCTCATAATATTTTGCTAATATATAGCGATATTTTCAAAATTTGAAAAAATTACGATTTTTTCCCATGATAATATGCTCAAGCTGAGAGAATCACGAGATATCGTGATGTCGGTGAAATTTTCAACGCTATTATAATATATCAATGTAAGAAAAAATCATTAGACACCAAATATGCAAAATTTGCTCATTTACATTGCATGTAAGGATGCAAATAGCAAAAGTTACATCCAGATATAAGTTTTGAGATACATAAAAATTAATGTTTTGAGAGAAAATACATAAATATTTCGGCTCTGATTGACCTCTATAATCAAATAACTACAAAGGAATCAGGATACTATTTCATGAATCGAGACTCGTGACTTGTCAAAATCATCAAGAATCCAGACCATCAAGGTCATTAGCAATACTACTTGCCAATTCCTCTATATCATCCCCGTGGTTGGTTGCATGGGTACCCTCCTCAGCCTCTCAACTCAATGCAGTTGAAGGTTCGAGACCAACACCAATGTCACTCACCTTTGGTGATATTTAAGGTGCTTGAGAGTGTTTTTTCAATTTCAAATGTAGACTGGTCATGAGCCACTCAAGCCCATAGGTGGCTGGTTTGGTCCCTAAACTGGCCGATTGGGCCAATTCTGACATCAACCAGATGATTCAGGTCAAAACTAATCTTAAACTGTTAAAGTTTGCAGCATCGTGAGACATTCTCCAAGACTGCCTTGTGCGAACAAGGCTGATTTGAGACTTGGAGAAAAGTCCTGTGATTTAGGACAAGAGTCAAAACAAAGAGACAAGTCTTGTGAGTCTGGACAAAAATCAAGCAAATGGAGATAAGCTTTGTGAGTCAGGACAAAAGCCAAGACAAGGAAATTTAGTCTTATGAGCTTTATGTGTATAAGCAAAAGACAAGACAAAATATGCTGCTTGATGGTCTTATTTGTGACAAGACTGGACCGCATGTGTTGAGGTATTGCCTTGTGTAGGAAAAAGTGGTGTGTGAGGTTCTCCTAAGTAAATTGGATAAGCTATGAGATCTTACCTAGGGACTGGCCACCCCTAGATAAGTAACTTTAGCACTTGACCATGTGTGGAGAACTGGATGATCACATCCTGAGACAAATGATCTTTTCTTATATGTGAGATGCAAATGATGTAATATGTGATAAGCTAGTGTGTTGGCACGTGTGACCATGTTTACCATCAGGGACTTGTGAAAGAAAATAAAGTAAGTGATGAAAGCCTAGCGAAAAGGAGTAATAAGTCCATGTCAAAGTGATGGAGACAAGATCTTCTAGAAGGAGAAGAAGTCGACAATAAAATATAATAAATCTTTTCTAGAAGATCAAAACAATAATAATAAAAAAAACTCCTCATCATTTGAACATATCACATCAAAGAATATATCTTTACAGTTCGTGTGCCTCTGCTACAGCCACACGTATCAACTTTCAAGTGAGTCGTTTGGGGTAATGAGACTAGATCTCTCCAAGCATTCTGTTCCTAGTGAGAGGCCGTCATCATTGCACCCTTTTGACACCTTAGTGTTCTGAAAAGGAAAGATCTGAAGCCTGCATAAGCTAAAGTTTAATTCTGCAGACTTTGAAGGGTTTGATCCAGCAGGTTAAGGAGACTTGTGTCCAAGCGTTCAAGCAAGCCAAGATCTCCCTGGATAAGCATTCAATATTCAAGAAGTATCTCAGTCATAGAGCATGGTATGTAGCAGATCTAGCCACTAGTATTCTTCAGCAAACCTTCATGTTATGTAAGCCTGTGTGGCTGAGTTTATTGTATCTGCTCCTAGCTTATTCATTTGCAAATAAGAAAATATCGTTTGCTGGTTTTTTTTCCCTAGAGTTTGAGAGGGTTTCCCCAGGGTAATTCTCCTTGTGTTATTGTGAATGCTATTTACTGTACTTCAGTTTATGTATTACAGTTTATACATTGTGATGAAATTATGATTCAGTAAGAAAAATGTTAAAAGAAATCTACAGATCTGGAAAACACTTAATTTTAACATAAACCAGTTCAGTACACCAGTCTGAGGCAATTCAGGGAAAAAATGGTTCAGAATCAGCAAGTTCAGTTTTGTTATCATTCGCACAGTCCTTCGTAAGTGAGAAGCCAGTGATGCACAGATCACTTCAAGCCATCCAGAATATTCTATAAGTTCCTTGAGTATAGGTTGCCTTATCTTCGAAGTGAGTATATGCATGTGTGTGGGTAGGGTTTAGCTTCATTCCCAAGCCAACTTTTACTACATGCATACAGATTAGAGGTTGCATGCAAGGTTGCTTAATCAGTAAGCAAGAATCCTTAATATTATCATGATGAGAATTAAGAACATGTATGTTGACCCATGTGACAAAAAGATCAGGAAAGGTAGCTTTCTCTTCTCAATCAAGCTAGGCTTAGGAATCAAGCAAGCATGTGCAAGCTTCATAAAGGGTGTCTTATGATCACCAAATTCAGTGGTATGGATAACACTTAAAGACACTTTGAAAAGCCAGATGACGATGAAACTTAGGCCCAGTTCCAGAGAGTTTCTTGAAGATTACCTTGTAGATCCACATTAGTTTTTTACACTGTTTTCAGAAAGATACAATCAGCATGCACACTCAGGCCTAAACCCCTTTTCTTGGAGACCAATGTTGCAGATTTTGGATTAGCGAATCCATCTGTAAATCTGTATTTCTCTGGAGTGCTTTTGTGAAGCATCAACAGGTGAACAAATCAAGTTATACTCACCTTGCAAGTCATCACTGCAATCAGCATAGATTCCACCTGAACTAAACTCTGTTATTTAGTGGTTTAGAAGTGATATGTTTTTCAAGAATAATCAACCTCGTGCAAATTTCTGGACAGCATCATGATTAGTTCCTAGTTGCTACAATATCCTTAAGGACAGGTTTGTTCTATGTCAACAGTACATGAAGCCAATATGATCAAATCAGTAGCACTTTTTCTTGGAGATGATATCAGTACCTTAAAGCAGATTCAATTAAGCCTTTATCAATGATCTCATTGAAAGTCCAGTCACTGTTTATAAGAAGATCTGTTTAAGCCAATATTATAAAATCACTGAATCAATAATGTTTTTTCTTGGAGATTCTTAGCTCCTCTATAGGTACTCACCTTTCATTTCAGTTGTGTAGCAATATCTTACAAGTTGCAGGTCACCAAGCTTTGATGGTGGAATTCTTTGGACAGATACCCCACTCCTCAAAGCATTGGATGGGCAAAAGAGCACTATCTTCTCATTTCCTTCTCATTTAAATTTTCTGCATTATATTCTACATCTTTTGCATATATAAATCAGATTTGAGTCATTGTTTACATTTTATTATCTCATCAAAATTTACTCATAAATTTTCTGTAAATTTGTAAATTTTTGTATGATAAACTAACATTGTCCCAAAGTGATTTTGGGCATTTTTCTGTGACATTTGGCTCGCTGGTTTTTAGCAGGTTTGCACACTTTCAAGAGGGATATGCTACCTAAAATCAGCCATCTCCAAGTGTAAAGGGCCTCCACAAGTCGCCATTTCGGCCACTTTGGTAAAAACGGTCAAAAATCACTATTTTCTCTCTATCTTCCTAATAATAATAAGTGCTGGAATTTACATCATTGTAACAAGCCCAAGAGAATCTCTTGGGCTTGAGCTTATTGGGTTTAACTTCAAGCATTTAGTTCTTAGTTGGTTATTTTCTTAGTTGCATGCAAGAGAAGTGACTTTGTCCATCCTTGCATGGTTTTGTCAGTTTGCTTCAAGTTAGTTATTTGCTTTAAGTTCTTTATTTGCCCGCACCTCACAAGTGAGAGCCTCTGCCACTCCTTGTGATATCGCACTTGCCTTGCAATTTCCATTTCAATAATTTGTTTTAAGTTTTTATTTGCCCGCACCTCACAAGTGAAGTGGCTCTGTCACTCCTGTGATATCGCGCTTGGCTTCATCTTGTTTAAGTAATTTTATTTCAAGCATTTCCATTTTGCCCGCACCTCACAAGTGAGTTGGCTCTGCCACTCCTGTGATATCGCGCTTGGCTTGTATTATTTTAGTTTAGCCTTGCTTAAAAATAAATTTAACTTAAGCCCCGTTCTTGCCCCGTATCCTCTCCCCTCACCGGTTAAACCAAACTTGGGCGAGAAATGGCAAAGAATTGTGCTGGCTAGTTTAATAGGCACCCAGTTACGCATCTTCATTAGAACGGAGAAAAGAAGGCTTGACCTGTGGAGCTAGTGGGGTAGAGACCGTGAGGGGTCTCATGGCACTTTGTGTCCTCCAGTTGAGCACCCAACATGTCTTGAGTTTGACCCGTGGAGCTAGTTGGGAACCTTGTGTTCTCAGGTTGAGCACCCGGCATTCTCTCTCTAATCGAAGGAGATAGTTTCTTTGGGGTAGACATCTAGATTAGTTTCATTTCTTTGCAACAAACACATTAATCCCTCAAGTAAAAGAGAGACATTAAAATTTACTAAAATTTACAGGACCACTCGAACAACATTGTTACAATCTTGTTTCTCTACTTTGCCAGCACTTTACATTATTAACTTGTTCACGATATTTGCTTCGAGTACTTTGTTTTTCAACTAAATATCATTACATGTATCTTGATTCATTAAGTTGTTCATGACTATAATTTAAATGCTTTATGTGATATCTTGATAAATCTATATGCAAGCATTTTATTTCAACTAGTTCATTTTACTGGAAGTCATCATATTCTTGTTATACTTGTTGAAGTGAATGAGTTGATACTTTGGGAAAATTATTTGAAGTTGATTATTGTGACTCCATAGCCCAAGTAGAGACGGCACTGGTCATTTTGATTATCTGATTATTTCTCTCTTACATGCATTATTGGTTGATTGATTAAAAGGTTTGCTTGCCATTGAAATATTTTGCATTTTGCACGCAGACTATCATATTAGTCTTTGGTAATTTACAGCTTCCTAAAACAAACTACAAAAAGAACTTAGTAAGTAGGGACTACCCCCCTTGGCCTTTAGGAGTTGTGGTCTAAACAGAGAAGTTTAGGACCAAGGTGACAGTGGGTTCTTAACTCATAGTTTCCCTTAGGAACACACACAGCGGTTGGGAGACTTACCCGTGTCTAAGTGTGTTTTAGGCAGCAACAGAGATCGTATCAGTACCTTAAGGTAGATTCAATTAATCAATGCTCTCCTTGAAAGTTTAGTCATTGTTTATTAGAAGATCTATATCAGCAATACACAATGTTTAATCAGCAGAATAAAATGCTTTCTCAAAGGCAGGTTCAACTTTTTTAATTCAGATTGGACCAAGTAGCCAAATAAGCATAAAAAATATGCAATTCAATACTGCCACACCTAAATAATGATTAAAGGTGAATGATAATAATACCACTTCAAGGTGGTTACTTCAACCTCCTTTACACCTTATGTTTATAAATAACTCTTAATATTCGGCCCCACTACACATTGCACCATTGGACACATGCCCTTCGTATTCCTTTAGGCCAGTTCAAAATGGGATCTCACTGTCTTAGGGTTGAGACGGATCACCATATTGGTCGATCAGACAGGATCTACCAGGTCTTCCACCTTCGAGAGGTTGAGGCAGAGGAGCACTTCCTCTTTCGTTGTCCTATATACTACGAGTAATGAGATCCATGGACAATTCCATTGTCTTTTTAGAGAGCTTCTTCTCGAGGAGCTTCAGACCCTGTCTAGGTTCTTCCAGTATCTTGACCAGAGTTGCCTGGCCTTGTATTTACAGGAGGCCCCCCAACTCCACTCTCCCGTCCTTCAGTCACGTTCATCTACTAGAGCAATCTCCAGCCAGTAGATCACTTCCTTTTTTTTCGTGCTCCCATCTTTGAGGGGTAACAAGAGGCAGATAGGTGATGGCACTTCTTCCGACTTGAGACCTATTCAGATGCGAAGGATCTCCTCCTCTTCTATCTGACCCTAATGACATAGAGAGTCTCAACCTTGTATCAGTTGTCAACCAGTTTCTTGTGGAGCACAATGACGGGCACATCACTACAGGCAGAGACACATCTCTCCATCTACCTCCTCTCCCAACTCTTCCTCTAGACAGGTTTCTATTATACACTTCCTCCAATCGACCTCAGATGTTAGGAGAGATGGCTCTGACATAACATGACAGACATATGCCTTTTGTTTCATAGGCCCTAGATCTAGTATGTCTGTACAACTTTCTTCTAGATCGGATCTCCATCTGTAGTGTTCAATATCCAGGTTTTGGTCTTACTTTTCTTTATGCATTTCATTTTATAGGAGCCACCTTAGTGCTCCCACTTTGTATTAGCCTCTTGGTACCTAACAGTTCCATTGACCTACTTTTGTGGTCATTTGTTCAACATTTATAAATTTATCTTTATCTTTATCTTTATCTTGATAATCCCTAAAACTAAATCTCCTTGGTATATATACAAGACAAAGGGTACACTTACAAATAATGACACAACCAATAATGACAACAATAATATAACAATAGCAAAGTAATGTCCCAAGACCTAGCGACTTAACATGGCCCACCCCTTCAAAGAAGCGTTCCCCTCAACACTTGATTAGCAACAGAGGCTTCTATATGAAGAACTCATCCTTCCTAGTCGCACCTTCTGTCAGCAAGTTCTTCCAATTGATGAGGAACTCCATAATTGCTCTTCGCATGTTCTTCCACTTTGCAGGTTCTTCCAATTGATGAGGAATTCCATAATTGCTCTTTGCATGTTCTTCCACTTTCGTTGCCCCTACAAAGACAATCTTATTTCTCGCCATGATAATCATCCTTGTTAAATGGTACCAAAATTTATACCTATATATTCTCCTTTGGTTCCTCCTCCTATTCCTTTTTGAATCAACACAAATTGAGCTCACAATCAAGAGTTATGATAATGTCAAGTTGACCCACCTTGTAAAGCCTTGATTTAGGGTTTGTTCTGTTAGCCAGCCTTGCACCTATTACAACTTTGCCAGTTATAATCTTACCTTTCTAAACTTTATACAAGTTGTACTTTAATGTCTTCTTCATGATCCCCATTGATCCACTACAATTTGGACCTTCCAAGAGAAAGTTAGGTCCAAACTACCAAAACCTGTTGTTTTCAATGTCTTTTAGAAAAGAGAACTTGTACAAACTACCCTTCCATCAATCCTTCCCTAACAAGTCTGAAATTTGGGACTGAAACACCCTAGTCCATCTTCTACCCAATCCCACAAGTGGCGCCCAAACTGGACATTAAAATCATCCAATATGATTGTTTTACTAAAACCACTTACTATACTTTTCAGGCATATCATGAGGGTCTCCTTGGATAGCTAAGATATCCAATGCCTTCTACAAATTAATCTTCCACAAAGCTATTGTATGTTGCTCCACAATGTCAAGGAACAACCCTCTTATATCTTGAAGGATATCAAGGCTTTTTTTATTGAAGTTTGAGATGCCTTTTTAATCCTTCTTCAATAAACCTTTTCTGAATCGGAAAATCTAGGAAAAGTCTTTGAGATGAACTCCTATAGTAATTCCTAGACGTTCTTCCTTCTTGTGGAATCGCCAAATGAGTTCTTTAATAGATCTTTTATTTATAACTCGACAAATGTGTTGAAGCATACTCTTCTAAATTCGGGAAATGGACTTTATACCCAACAATGGCACCAAAATGTTACCACCCACACCCTTTAGAAATGAAAAGTCCTAAAGCTCAAGCAAGACCATAGGGGCACTAAAGGAAGGCTACTCAATGTCACCACGGTATCTTTCCACACACTTTTGGTTGGTTGTCCTCTTGCACAAAAGGGGAATCCCTAACACACTCTAAGCCAAACAAATGATGAATGCAAGGAATGATTTCTTTGTTGGAACACCCAGTTAAGGATAAGCATGAATGTATAATTTTCATCAAGATAGAATACATATTAATACAGAGATGTGACCCTTGGTTTCATATTCCAAGTGGTCTCTTGGACTCCCGATGATGTTTCATATTCACCTATGACAACTAAGTGAATAATAAACACAATTTACCAAATCCACAAGGATTAGGTTCCAACATTCCCCCACCTTAATCCAAGAATATTCTGAAAGAGAGTTGAAAACATGAAATGGATAGCTCCCAAATGCCAAATATTTCCTACTTAACATCTGAATTTGCCAAGTAAGCTAGCAAAAGCTAACGTCTTCTACTAAGTGGTAAAAAATAAGTGTTGTCTAAATCGGTGGTTTTAGGATGACCATAAACTCGGAGGTTTTGGATGACCACAACTCAAAAAGGTTAGTAGAAGCAATAGAGGCTGATGTCTTCTACTAAACAATGGTTTTAGGCTGACCACAAACTCTGGAACTTGGCGCTAACTCTAATTCTGGCTCAATGGTTCCCTCTAGAACTTGGCTCTAACTCAGGTTCTAGCTCAACAGTTCCCTTTGGAACTTGGCTCGAAGGCTCAACAGTGCCCTCTGGAAAATGTGGTTTAAGGAAGACTACAAATTGATGTCTAGCAGAAGCTGATGTCTTCTACTAAATGGGTGGTTTTTGGCTGACCACAAACCAAAAAGGTGGTTTTAGGATGACCACAAACTAATGGCTTCTTCGAAACATGGCTCTATTTTTTTCTTCTGGCTATAGCTCTAACTCTCGCTCTCACTCTGGCTCAAGGCTCTAGTTGTTGGCTCTGGTTGTGACTATGGCTCACGCTCGCTTATTCTATGTCGGATTGATAGGGCTTCAAAACTTGAAGCTTGACTATCAATCCATGATGTCCCCCCCATCAGGTACAAGATGAGAAGCCTGACTGTCAATCCATGATGTTCCCCCTATTAGATACAAGATGAGAAGCACACAACTTTCATCAATGTGATGGCAAAAGTGCATGGTTGTGCCTCCAATATCAAAGAGGTAGGTTTGAGTGTCAGAACTAGACACAAAATACCCATCCAAATCACTCAGCATTCCATAGTGGTTTTAAGTGTCAAAACTAGACACAAAATAACACGATTTAAACTATGAACTTTGAACTATTGGAAATATGCGTTATATGCAATGACTACACCTCAAGCCTTTGAAAGACTAACTAAGCCAACAGAGGGCTTCTTGCAACTCCACCCTCTAACAATAAGACTCAATAATTGAAATTCAAGCTCCAAGAATAGACACCATGTATGAAAAAGAACTATCATACATGAAGACATGCACACAAGCAAAAAGGTTCCTCAGACCCCCTTATTCTATTTCAGGTTGATATAGGATACAGTTACCACCAAAGATCCTTTTATACCACTCTTGGAACCATCTTGAGTAAAGATAAGCATGAGTTGTATTACCACTTGTAAATAGTTGTTGGCCCCAATATCCTTATTGTTAGCAGAGCTTCGTAACGGTGAAAACAACTAGTGTGAGAAGGAAGTCAACTACTAATGGAGAAGAAAGTCAACTTCACTTTGAGATGAAAATTACGTAGTTGGGACAATGTGAAGATCCAATGCAGGTACTCAACAACCATGTTTACAAAAGAGTAGCACAACAAATGAAACGTGGGTCCGCTTTCATCCTCATAGAAGTAAGTTCGTTCCTTCCATTGCCTTAATTTCAAATTACCAAATGCCAACACATGTTTACCTGAGTCTCCACCTGCCGCTAAAGTCCCTGCTCCATGTGATTGGGATTTCAACTAGTAGACCCCAACTATCATGGTGAGCCACAACTCTCAAGCCTAGATTAGCAGTCGTATACTAAAAAAGTTAAGACCTGCTGAGGACCTGTTGATGCACAAACTAGTAGCCCAAGAAGATGGACAAGTTGATCGACTGCTGACCTGACACTGTTAGGAACCCATGTCTTTACTTTGTTAGTATGTTGTTGTTGGATGATTATGCTTTGTAAGTCGTCCCGTAGTATTTGTTGATCAATAGTTTATGTTATTGTTGTTGCCGCATATGCTTTGTAAGTCGCCCGTAGTATTGTTGATCCATAGTTTGTAACGGCCCATGGTTTTGATCCATAGTATTGGCGCCTAGAATTAGTATATAAGTGTGTGTTGAAACCTATGAAGGCACCGTGAAGTTATTTGTATTGAGCTTGCTCATAGGAGGTTGCCCCCTCGAAGTGGCCTGTGATCAATATAAAAGTGATTCTGAGTTCTGTCATTTCTGCTATTTCGCATATTTTTATTAAGTAATTGTTGCAGGTGCATCACAGACACAACTATGAACTCCCAACCCAACGTCTCACTATTGGAAGGGAGTTCATCACTTTAGGCTTCCTAGGCCCAATAGTGAACGAGACTAGACTATCCAAGGGGGAGACCCTGGCGAAGCTTTTGCTTGAGGCTATCCTAGGACAACTTCAAGTATACACCTAGCACTAATTTTTAGGGAGGTGTCTAAGGGATAAAAGGGGGTGAAGGCTAGACACAATATACGCTAAGGATGACTTATTATTATTAGTTTTCAAATGTAAACACATGCACTATTAACTATAATCATCATATTGACATCATTGTAATAAGGAATAAAAGTACATCATCAATAAACATGAATATGATACAATGAAACTATATAACCATGTAAAACATATACATCAATAAATGAAATTTATAACCATAACATTGAGTAGCAATTTTGATTCCCCCAAAGCCCAAGCTTGATTGGACATGTCTCAGGATTCCTAAGGGGGGCCTTGATATACTTGATGGTATGTAGGGTCCAATTCTGTGTTTAAAGCTTGTCTGGTGCAATACTACTCACATGAGATACAAGAGTGAGTAACAATGGTGGCCAACACAAGATCCAGTTGTACAGAAAACTGTTAATTTTTTAGTGCAACTGCGAGACCCATTCTCAGAGAGAATGGTATCCTAGTCAGTTAACTAGGGTTCCTGGTCAAGTTAACCAGGCAGAGTGAAGAGTAAGACCCTAGAAGATACCCTAGGGCCCCCAGCTGTCTCCCGGGGTTCTTGGTCGAGGACCAAGCAAGTTGATGCCATGGCAAAGCCCCTAGCATGTGGCTAGGGCCCCTATTTGTCTCTAGGGTATTCTGGTCTAGGACCAGACAGTTTCTTGTTCATGTGGACCAAGCAGATCCTGCAGGTTGAGACAGAGACGTCCTGGTCTAGGACCAGGCAGATTCTTGGTCAAGGACCAAGTAGGTCCTGCAGATGGTTGATCAACATTCAGTCTGGGACTGAAAGCTCAACTTGAGGTTGAGGACCATTCTTTGGGAGAATGGAGGACCTGGTCATGGACCAGAGACTGATAAACATGACTCAGTCTGGGACTTAAGCTCAGCCTTGGGCTGAGAACCATTCCTTGAGAATGGAAGCACTTGGTCAGTTACCAAGATGATGATGTGTGATGTCCTCTTCTCCTAGGTCTCAGAGATGGTTGAGTTAGATGGTCTTCTCAAGGGACTGACCAACCCTTGATGAAGCCACTGACATTTGACCTTAGGAGCAGTATAGAGGACCACATGATCACATCATCTGTGTGAACCCTTCCTTATACAGTGATGATGAACTTTCAGGTTATATGGAACGTTTGTACATTTGAGAGAGAGATGACTGGTTGTACCTTCTCCACCTTGGTTGAGTTATTTTTATATCTTTCTGATTATTGGTCTTGTGATACTTTGTCTTTGACTTGTGGTTAATGGGGTCATTTACACACCTTGAGTTATTTTTTATTTATACCACCTTGTTGATGTTTTGGTCTTATAGGGTACTATGGTTGTTTGTCCACATTTGAAGCATACCGTTGGTTCTAAGGTCATGGGTCATGTACCCACACCTATGTTATTTATTTGGGAAATAGAACCCTATTCGCTATTTAGGACCATTGTTTATATTTTTTTTTTATCTTTTATTTTTTTATTTTTTTTTTTAAGATGGCCACTCCCTAATTTAAGGAAATCCTAATTTATTATTTTTAACTTTTAATAAACTCCCAAATTTAAAGGATTAATTTATTGATCTCTTTAGAAGATCACAATGCTATTTATTGGAGTCTTTTCTCCTCTCATCAATCATCCTTACGATTTCATCTCAACTCTGATTTATTGTTGGGTTTGTCTTATGTTGGTCGTACACCTGCTGGAGTTTACCTTCTTCATTTTTTTTCTCGGATCTGATCTGTCCCTTGCTGTTGCTTCCCTAATCGTGAACCTGTAGAGGTCCGATCTGCTCTTTGTGGTTTTCCAATCTGTTGTTGCAACCCTATATGAGATCCGTTTTTTGCTTGTTGATGATGGTTGAGGTCCGATCTGCTTTAAGACTAACTGTTGAAGCTCAGTCGTGACTCCTTGCTGCTCTTGGAGCTCAGCCGTAACCCTGTGTTGCCCTAGAATCCCAGCCGTGACTCCTTTTGGACTTTGACCTGCCTGCTGAAGGTTTATTTGAGGCTTGTTTTGATTGTTGCAGCTTGATTTGGCTCAGCCGTGACACTAATAAGGCTTGTTCAGCCTGCTGAGGACAATTGCAGCCCTGTTGGGTCTAACCCACCTATTTGTGGACTGCCTGGGGTTTGACCTGTTGGTTGGTTGTCTTCTTTTGGGAAGGTCGTGAGGCCTGAGGATCCCTCTAGTCTGCTGAGCACATCTTTTGGTAACGGTGACCCCTATTGGTTAGATTCTATAAGTTGAGATTTCTTTAGTGTCAAATCTCTACTGCTGAATTTTTTATTTTTATGTGCTAAGATTTTATCTGTGGACTAGTTTTTGATCTGACCTACTTGTTTGTAGTCAAACTTTTGTGTTGAGAATTATTTAGATTTGTTCTACTGTACGAAGTCTTGTTTGACTGCCATTGTGTTCTGAATGTCATTGATCTTCACTACTGTAACCTATTGTCTCTCTCTCTTTGGTTTGTACATACCCTCTTGTAGGGTCAGCTAGTTCCTAGAGTTGATTGGCCTCTCTGAGGCACAGTCTTTTTCTGAAAGTAACTCTTCTAAGTATTTTACAGGAAGGGTTTCACACCCAGGTAAGTATCTTCAACTATATCTCTCTTATTGTTCTATGATCAATATGTTTATTTTATTACATGTTATTGAAGATTACTTTAACACAGTGATCTAACTGGTAGTGTTAAAGGATTGAAAATTACTTTAACACAGTGACCTATCTGATAGTGTTAAAGGTGTGAAGTTGTAAGAGATGAAAATTATGTTATGTTAGAGATTACTACTGCACTATTTCATATTCAATTTTTGTAATTGTTTATTAAAGGTATTTTTTGCATTAAAGTATATTGAATTGTTACTCTTCTGCATATGACCCTAACTTGATGAAAAATTAACAAAAACATCCATGGGCACTTTCATCATAAAGCTAGTGAACCAACTATTTTCAAACAGGTACGCTCCTTAGTCGCAGGTTTAAATGCTAATGACGGATAACTTGAAGATATCTTTATAGACGTCGGATACACGTCTTCTACCCAAATAGCGAGATCCCAACGATGTATTTCAATGATAAATGATGAAAATCAAAGTACCATGTCATTCATATAGCATTAAATAAAAGTGCCATGAAGCAATGTGCAATGTCATCAATAGTATTGTACTTGCAAGGCAATAAATAATCAAGATGGCAATAAGTTGGTCCCCAAGGTTTCAAATACATGTAAGACAAGTAGAACAAGATGTTGTGAACTTCAAAATAACATCATCCCACCATAAATCAGTATCCACATCAACTCTAAGATGTCATCATCATAATTATTACCCACAAAAATTTCAAATTATTAATGTGTGGAATATTACTTAAGTGTTTGGGGAAGATGATGCTTCTCTTAGGATTATAATTAATAAATTATTAGATATTAAAATCATTCACAAAACACCATGAAACTGCCAAGATGAATCACACACCACGTGACGTAGAGTGTACCATTTTCAGATCACAGTTCTTGAATCCAATCTCCTTTGGATCAGCTATCTTCATATCTCTCTTTGTATATATTTTTCTCCGAGACCGGCTCTTCTCTTATACAGCTAGGGTTTGTTTGAGTTCTGTTTTTTTATCTTTTTATAGGAGCTACTTTTACGCTCCCACTTTGTATTGTTCCTTGGTACCACACAATCCCATTGACCTACTTCTGTGGTCATTTGTTGGACATTAATAAAATTATCTTATTTTATCTTATCTTATCTAGCAACACCTAAAGCCACCTGAGAATAAGAGGATTAGTAAGCCAATTCCAACAACGAGCCTATGCCAAGCAAGCATAAACTCAGGCTTGTCAACCAAATTACCCCAAAAGCACAATGTCAATGATGACAATCACTCTAACAAAGTGCTATTGAAGCCTTTTCTAGGACAAGCTGATCACTACTTTCAAATAATGAACATCTTTAGTCAATATCAACAGAGTAAATAATATGTGATATGTATGAATTTCATCTCTTGGTTATGATCTAGCAATCCGATTCAAGTAATGATGTTTGTTTAACAAGGTGGGGACAAAATTAGTGAGTTATAGGACTATGCAATCAACCCAAAGAAAGATGCATAAACCTCATATCCAATTTGCAAAATGATTCTTATTAGAGGGAGCGACCATAAGCAATAGTATGATGCCGACGAACTTGTGATTTAGGAGACTCACTACAGTACACTATATGCCAACACGTTATTGTCAAAATAGATTGTGAAGACTTGTACCAGCAGTAAAAAGATCTTAACATGAAATCCAAGACATTAGTCCACTTATGCAAGAATTGATTATCAGCTAAAACAGAGTATATTCTTGCAAAAGTAGAAGCAGTATTAAGATATCTAAACTCTCTGAAAATACTAAAGTAATATGTCAATGTGTATCACTGTCAAAACAGAGAACAAAGACTGATTTTATTTGAACAGAATGGAAGTCTTCAGGAAGGCTGAATTTATGAGGTAGATTTTAAACTACTGTTACAGCCTTGAATGAGGCTGAGTAAGCAACCTTAATAGTTCATGAAAGTGACAAGGATGGCATGTATGATGTATGTCCAGCTGTATGGAAGACAAAGCCCAATACTATGCCAACCATTTTATCATCAACATCAAACTAAAGAGCAGATCTGGGTTTTATAACAATCTTTTAAAAGAAGCTAAATAGGTGATCAATAGAATGACCCTTTTTGAGGTGTTTAGAGCTCCTTTTCAATGTTCAAAACTCAGCATTAATCATTTAATGTATGAAACAAATAAGGAGTATCACTGTTATAGCCACAAGCTGAGAGGGCTGAATTGCTAATTCTGATTTCTCCTTCAAGCAGGCCGAATTTAAAGTTGCTATGACAGTCAAAAGTGATATCAAGATGACCTCAATAATATAACTTTTAGCTCTAATCTCTGCTTGTAAGAGGAGAGTTATTATATTTCCAACAGTAAGCCAAAAACCTGTAGAAAATTAGAGCCGATTAGGCTCTTTGTCAGATCCTGTAGATATTAAAAACCTCTTGCATTTGTGGCAAATTTACAAGGTCGTTAGGGCTCTTATTATAGCCACAATATGTGCAAATATTTTCTAAAATTGCAAACCCTCAAATGAAAATTTTCATGTATTATAATCATCAATTTAGGAGGGCTGATTTTTGGCCAATGTAATTTTTACCTTCAAAACAATATCTTCAAATAAGAAACTATAAAATTCATCGAAGGCCTAATTTGCTTTAGGGGCTAGGTAAAAAATTTATTAGGAAATTTTAGTGTTCATTTAAAAATTTCAACCATAGTAAGCGTGTGAAGATGGACCTTCACACAAGGTTAAAATTAAAACTAATACTCAACTCTAAAATATAAAGGAAACTAACTTCACAAGGGTTAAATCTTCTAGGAAAAATTCACTTGTGAAAATAAAGATGCTTGGATTAAAATTCCAAGAAGCTTGTAAGATTGTTGATTTAAAAAGAAGGGAAACCATTAGGATTTGAAAAATAATCAAGCAAAGTTATTTTTCCTTCTTGTATAAGTTTCTCTTCATCCTTGATTTGTCCAAGTACCTACAAACAGTAAGAAAAGATTAAAAATTTATAGAGCGTGGAGAAATTTTAACAAGAAGAAATTAAACCCTAGATCTAGTGCCTATAGGGAAAATCAAAGGGATAAATGGAGTCTTAGGAAAAATTCAAAAAATTTAAACAACCCAGGGGAGAGCGGATGACAAAGCAATCCCCCTCCTTGATAGCTCAAGGATACCCCAATGTCTTTAACTCCAATCCAATGATCAAACCTGCAAAAATTCAAGATGGGAAAGAAACCTTCTATCCTAGCACAAGCTCAACCAAGGATTAGTAAAATGTTTAGTGAACATAGATAATTATGGAAATAAGCACATCAATCCATATCCATACAAGACAAGGTTGCAGCAATCATCAAGTACTTTACTAAACATAAGTTAAATAAATTGAAATTTACCTCAAGCCCTTATGGATTCTCCAAAAATTCCAAAACAAATCCTGATGTGATCCACAACTATGTTGTTGGGAGCGGGAAGTGGGAGTGGGGAGCGGGAAGCAGGAGTGGAGCGAAAAGCGAAATTTTCAAAAGCTCCCATTTTGGGAGCATTCCAAGAGCGTTTTTTATATAGTATATATTTTGATATATTTTGATGGATTTATATCTAAAAACATGTAGGATGTTGAATTAGCTATAGAAAACATGGACTAAACCAATGTTACAAATATCGGAGTGGTGAAAAAATCGGCAGGGTCCAGGAAACATCGTTTCAGGATATCTCGGCAATAAATCGGCAAACTTAAAAAATACAAAAATACAAACTTTTCCGGCCACTAACACGCCCTGTCGAAAAATCGGCAAAAATCGGGATAAATCAGCTAAAAATCGGACAAAACTCGGCCTGTCAAAAAATCGGGAAAAATCGGCGAAAAACTGGCTAAAAATCGGCCCGATTTTTGGCCGATTTTTCCTTAAAAATCGACGCCTTTAAAAAATTGCGATTTTTCGCGATTCGCCGATTTTTCGGCTGATATTTGTAACACTGGATTAAACCATATAACATCAATCATCTAGTAGTTATAACTTGTAACATTATCATCAAATGAACAGTACAGAATTCAATACGGAAATTAACCACAAGCAAATTCTCTTAAACTAGGAACAAGGTTACCCGAATCAGGGTCTCATAACACATTTGAGGAGATGAAAGTTCTAGCATTTGTATTCAGCCAATAGCATCCAATATCATAAACCTCAAACTCCAACAAGCTATAAAAATGTCTCAAGCAATAGTCTAGAGTGTCTCCACGAACTTTCAACAACTATTACAAGTGCAAGGAGCCTAATTATATAGAGTTCTAGGCTCAAACCTCCCCAATAAAACAATAATATCTTAGGCTAAAAGCCTAGATCTAACCTAGGAATACATAAAGAAACATTATACCTCAACTAACTTGAGTGGACAAGTAAAACAATGGATAAAATAATGGTGGTCATGCCACATGTACAAATCTCAAGCCATATGAGCTACATGAGGTAGGACACCTCCTCAAAATAGGTGAAGACTATGTCAAGGGCTCCAACGTCCTCCTCAAAATGCTCCAAGAGAGGTCACTCCACTATAAATCATCAATGAATGTGCATGTGTCAACCTCCAAGTCGCATGTGTGGGTCTCCAAGGTGCAATGTCCCATCAAATGCAAGAAAAAAGTGTGCAATAAAGACTCCAAATACTCACAAGGCATTGTCTCTGAGGCAAAACAACCTCTCAAAATTGTGCAAACAGCTGGATCCAAGGGAGGAATCAACCACTAAGAAATGTCAAGATGGTTAGATATCGAACTAACTCCATGGAGGAGGAAACAGACCCACCTACTAAAGCAATAAAATAATGATAAATGTAGATATGCTTCAACATATGCACTAAAAGGGTAAACACTCCACCTAATACCATAGTCCACGTCACAATAAACTCATCCAAGTGTGAAACCAAGCCAACTAAGCCAAAGCACTCAAGTAATAAGCATCCAATCGAGTCAAAGGTAGGTCAAACTAGCCATCAAAAGGACTAAAATCAACCTCAACATGTGTCCACAAGAGGAGCGCTCCATCAAGCATTATAGTCCACATCATAATGAAGTGTATCAAGTGCCAAAAACCCCCAAATAGCCTAAGGCGCTCACATTAGGAAGCTCAAACCATGCCAAACCACATCAATACACCACTATAATGCCTGGAACCATGTGAAAAGGGGTTCATATGCCAAGCGCTCTCCAAACATGAGAAATGTCAACCATACTAAGGTATGACCCATAAATAAAATAAGGCCCAAAGTTTTAGGGCTATCCACTAGGCATCATGTACAACCACAATGTCTGAACCATGTCCAACCATAGAATAAGGGAACCACAAGAAGTTCTCTCTCCTAGGGACAAAACAAGATACCAACAGGTCACCACAACACTGAAATACATCACAATACCAAGGGTGCTCACATAATAATAATAAATCAACAGTAAACCACTGGAAATCCTGCTAAACTCGAGGGGCAACAATCAAAAATTATGCAAGCAGCCACTCTCCTCTAGACACCGCGCACCCACAGTTCCGGACATGCCATAAGGAAAGTGCCTGGGAGAGTGTGTGCATCCATAATAATGCCCCTGTGTCTGTTATGTGATCCATCAGTATCATCCTGCAAGTATCTATCATGTGATGAAAATCACAAGGTGAAATCTCATGCAATATTAGGGGTAACAGTACCCCAAACCCCAATGCTGGCAAATTGGTTCCATGATAATTTGGAGGTGTCATTAACAATGGTCCTAAAGTCTTGTTCCTCAAATGATCTCTACTGTCAATAAGGTTATATGAAAGTCTTAGGTAAATTTGACAAAGTAAATACTCTTCATATTTAAATTAGTGTCCAGATTCCAAAGTCTTTTGTATGTACACTGATATTTTAAGGATTTAGGTAACCTCTCAAGCAAAAAGGATTTCATAAGAAATATAATAACAGCATTCATTAGGGATTCTAAAATTTTCAACATTACAAAAAAAAGATGGCCAGGCGGCTTCAAATACACTTTCTAGCATTGTCCGCGTATCATAGTAGAGAGAGGGGGGGAAGAAAGGAGATTTTCCCAGATGCCAAATATGGTGTGTCTTAGTGTTGTTTCAGACACACACCACGTTTCACGGAGAAGGAGCGGAAGGTGGAGCAGACAAACATACTCACCTCGCCTAAAATGTACAACGAGTCACAATAACAAATAGGTCAATGGGCCTAGAATTTACAGCTAGTCACAATAGCAATGTGAGAGTGACAAAGGCAACACCGTTGTGGAAAAAGAAATGCAAATAAAGATGGAAAGTACAAAAGGGTAAACCTATAGCTGCGCCGCCTGCATCACTGTTAGCCACCAAAGGCAAGCTGGGTCAGTTAAAGTGTAACGCTGTTATAGCCCCACGCGTGTTTGATTCTTCAGAAAAGTGGTCAATGAGTCCCCACAAGGAGGCTGTTGAACTGCCAGTTGGACATTGAGTTCAGCGGCGGGGTGGATGTACAGCCTAAACAGAGTCCCGCCTCTTTATACGTGGCGGATGCTCGTCACTGTGGTTAAAGTATAAAAGGACAAACACAGGCGACATCACTATGGAAGGATAAAGAGAGCTACTAGTCTGCACGGCAAAATACGAGGGAACTGGACCTGGCCGCGTGTTATTTCCATATATGCCCATTACTAAGCTGAAATTCTCTACTAATGTACCACGCTACAAAAGAGTGGCCAAGAGTTCGATCCACTACCTATACAAAATTCGACTCAAAGCAAACGTCAGGTCTGCCACGTAATCAGGTCACAAAACCTTTATCGATGTGCACCAGGCCACAGATTACAGTAATTCTCTAGTCTATAAGTCTCTGTAACTCTCAAACCATTGGATTCCACATCCAAAAGCCTTGAAAAATAAAAAAGCCACGGTATTAAACCCGACAGACCTGGATATGATCGAGGACTGATCTTGCCGAGTTCAACGAAATGCCCCGTTCCGCGGACGGACCTCCGCATATCAACGCCACTCTTAGTACTTCTTCGTTCTTCCGGCTGCCTGTGTCTTGACCAGTGCTTTGAACTCCAACCGCCGCGCGCGTATTCGAAGCCGAGAAAATCCTTTTATCGCCGCCTTTCACAATGAAATTTAAGCGATATTTGGTCATGAAAGAGCTTAAATTTGCGCCGAAAGAGCTCAATTTGACCGCTGGGCTGCATTTTCCGCAGCCGGCAACCTGAGCTGGCCTTGAAAATCTGGTGATCATCGCAGACTGAGAAGCCACCGCCATTGTGGATCGATTTCAACAAACTAGGTAACGAATTTCAGGGTCGTGTGCTGAAACCTTGCTGGTTCAGCAAAAGCACAGTAAATTGAAAGAACACAGTGGGTTTAGGTCCTCTCGAACTGTTGCTTGAAGGCTTGCATTTTGGAGACTCCACTCCGCTAGAATTAATAAAAATGGTGGAAGTGGCACCAATTTATATTTTGTAGTGAATTCCACGTTAAGGGTGTTGTTCAGAGGATTGATAACGGGATTGAGCACTTCCGCCATGTAGATTTGTCCGCAGATTGTAGGTACATGGTTTTCCAGCCGTGGGCTATTTCTGGCGGAAGTATTACATTTTAAAGGAGTTGAAATTTTGATAAGCACAGCGGAGAGATTATAAGTGGACAACTTGAAAAATATATATGAAATTAATTTTTTATTATTTTATAAAGTTTTTAGTCTATAAATTTATTTATTTTTTAATTTCGTTGACGTGGATTTTGTAAAGTTGGTTTTATGTATGGATGGTTTTTGGAACCTCTCAGGCATTGAGTATATTGTTTATTTTCATTATTGAGTACATTATGAACTGGCTTGAAGAAGGGTGCATTGGGATGGCGACGGCCCTAGGGTTTCTTGGCCTTTCTGCAGGAAAATCTGTCTACGATAGTTGATTGGAGGTGTTGGGGTCTCTCGGCGACTTGGAGTCCGCTGATTCAATGAATCAGCTTAGTACCAGCCAAGAAAAAAAAGTGGGAAGTTAGTTTTCTTAGCCGGAGACTCTTTTCACTTCTCGTCTTCTAAAGTTTTCAGATTTCTGCAGCTAGGGTTTTATTTTTGTAATTAATTGGTGCCAGGTTACTATTTTGGGTCCCATTCTATTGTCTTCGCTAAGTTATAGCTGGGGCTAAATTGGTGGTATAGTCTCCACCCGTGGAGGTTCCACTTTTTGTGTGGCGGTTGGCAGGTGTCCTGGTGGTGACCGGCAGCTGTCGGGCTAGTCTTTTGGCAGAGCTATGTCTTCGATGGAAAATGATACGCTGGGCACAAACCCTCCCCACACTTCGGTAGATGCTTCGAGATTGGGTGTGCGTCCTGGCTTGAATGTTCGCAGTGATGCTCACGGGGGCCGTGTCCGGGGAGTGAAGGCCAAGAACAGGAGGTCTTTGAAAGCCATCCGAGCCCGCAGTGATATCTGCAAGTATGATATTGATTCTGACCAAAACCTAGATCGTATCCGGACTTTATCTGAGCGAGCCCTGGTAGGCAGGTTTGAATTCACATCTGGTAACAAAATGGAAATAGCTGAATGGGTCAGCAGGGTTTGGGTTCCCCTCACTGGACTGGCCCCCCGCATCAACCTGCTCCCAAATCGATGGATGTTGTTCATCTTCACAGAGGCTTCCCAGCTCGACTTAATTCTGTCAAATTTCTGGGAATTCAAAAAGGGGTCTCTGTTTTTAAAACGGTGGCACATAAATTTTAACCCTGCCAGTGAAGTTCAGTCTCGGCGCCATCTGTGGTTAATTCTCCCTGGCTTGCCCATAGAAATTTGGTCAGAGGAAATTATAAAAGGCATAGCAAACTCAGTGGGTAGGTTTATCCGCTTCGACAAACAAAATCTGTTTGGGATGGACCGGCGTTTCGCAAAGGTGATGGTAGAAGTTGATATGCAAGACGGCCTTCCTGCAGAGATTTTAATTTCTTCGAGCACCCGGGTTTGGCACCAAGTGCTGGATTACTTTAAGGTACCGTTTCGGTGCTTCTTCTGCCGAAAGACTGGACATCTGAAGTCAGCTTGTCCCACCAATCAGGCCCTCTCTCTGAGCTCGTCAGATTTCTCCTCGCCAGAAAACGGGATTCAACTTCCTGCTTTTCAAAACACGGGTAAGTTTTATAAAGAACCCTCGTTAAATTATCAAGACTTGTCCAATGAAGAGCTGGCCTTCATAGAAACTTCTGAATTTAACTTATCTACTCGTATTTCTAAAGGGGAAGTTCATCTTCGGCATGATATTGTTACTGGTTTACCTGTCAATAAGTTACCTTTAAATCCCTCTGAGACTCTTGTAAACCGTAAACTATTTGAGGATTTGACTCCTGCTGATACAAAAGTTGGTCTTTCTCCTACGGCACCTGCTGGTGATACTATGTCTAACCCTATTTTGGTCCCTGTCGAGGATTCGTTGACAAACCCTTCCTCAGTTTCTGCTTCGAACCCTCTCCATGCCGCGGTTGGGGATGCTTGCTCAAACCCTAACCCTATTTCTGAGATTGTCCATAATCCCGACTCTGCTGAGAACCTTTCGATTAACCCTTGCCCTAATTCAGTTTTAGTGGATTCTCGACCTGATTGTCAACATGTTGGGGTTTCTGCGTCCTTTCCTTCTCTTGACTTTGACAATTTTCATAATCTGTCGGGAGTTCATCTTAAAGATTCTAGGGCATTGTTACCTAATGTATCAGGGGACACACTTGAAGGTACTGAAATCATTGAGAGGTCCCTTCCGAAGGGTGATGTGAGTACACTTAAGTCTGCTTCGTCCCCCAATCTGTCAGATTTGAATATTTTATCCAGCAGTGGTTATCACATGTCTAAGTATGGGGAGGAATTCCCACCTCTTCAAGTCTTCACTAAAAACCCTAGCAGAGAATCTGAAGCCAACCCACTGCTCTCACTTAACCGTCAAAATGTCACCATTAGAAAAGGCAAGAAGAAGAAAGATGCCTTGAGCAACCCTGATTCCTACACACCTATTTCTAGGAGATTGGCAGAAGCTGATCCACATGGTAAGTCAGAACCCCTGGGGCTTAGAGCAGTGTCCCCCAACAGGAGGGTTACATAATGTCTTTGCTGTCATTAAATGTTAGGGGATTGGGCAAGGTGACTCGGGCTCAGGCCTTGTCCAGTCTGATAAAAGATACTGGCCCTGCTATTATCTTCCTTCAGGATACTATGTGTGTGGATACTACAGCCATACAAAAGTTGTGTAACATTCTGCCAGATTGGGAGGTATCCGCCATCAGCTCATGTGGTCAATCTGGGGGTATTGCCGTTGCATGGAATCCAAATTTTGTTGATTTAAAGGCCTTTCATACACCTTGGGGCATTTTGTTGAAAGGCATACTTTGTAGTTGCAAAAAGTCCATTTCCATGCTCAATTGTTACGCACCATACAGAGATCGGCATATTTTCTGGACAAGGTTAAAAGATTCGGGGATCTTGGACATGCCTGATCTAATCTTGGCAGGAGATTTAAATTTCACGTATCAAGCCTCAGAAATCTGGGGCATCTCTGCCAGAATGGATGATTTAGGGGATTTCTTCTTAAATTTGCTTTTGGAAAAAAATCTAGTTGATGTCTTGCCACATCAGCTATCCCCTACTTGGTCGAATGGGAGATATGGCATTGAAGGGGTCCATAAGCGGATTGACAGATTCCTTGTTAAGGAGAACCTGCTGTCTTTTTTCCCAAAACACAGGTCATGGGTCCACAGTGTTAAATTTTCGGACCACTGGCCCATTCTGCTGCAGATGGAACATTTTGAGCAGTTTGATTTTTTTCCCTTTAAATTCAATGCTTCTTGGCTCGAAGACAATTCCTTCTGTCATTTGGTTAGTAAGTTCTGGACACAATGTGAGGTTCCCGAATCTAATCCAGTTCTGAATTTTGGTTTTAAGTTGAGGAAATTAAAGGAAGTTGTTCTCAAGTGGATTAGAGAAAAAAAGCAGGCAGATAAGTATGAGTTACTACAGCTTGAAACTCAGTTGCAAAAAGCCACTGTTGCAAATATCAATAATACCCTCTCTTTGGATGCTTTTGAGATTATGAAGAAGCTGGAACTAAAAAAAGAAGAACTTATCCTGCAAGAAGAAAAAGCTTGGAGATTAAAAAGCCGAGCAGTCTGGATTTCTCTAGGTGACAAGAATACTAAGTTCTTTCATGCATTTGCTTCGGCAAGGCGGAGGTCTAAATACATTTGGGAAATTCAGGATGACTTTGGGAATCAGCACACAGGTAGCGGTAACATTAAGGCTGAAGCTTATAATTATTTCAGAAAGATATACACAGAACCTGAGGAAGTTTGTCAAAGAGCACAGATAGAAGTAGCATCATTATACCCTAGGTTTTTTGATGAGCATGATGCTGATAGCATAAAATGTATGGTTTCGAAGGATGAACTTGAGCAGACATTAAAACTCTTTGCAAAAGACAAAGCTCCTGGGCCGGATGGGTGGCCAGTCGAGCTGTATATCCATTTTTTTGAGTTATTGGGTGAGGAAATGTTGGAGATGGTAAATTATTCAATGACTAATGGCTACATTCCAGGCGGTCTCAATTCTACGTTTGTCACTTTGATTCCCAAAAAAGACAAGCCTGTTACTTTTGGAGATTTCCGGCCTATTGCTCTCTGCAACTTGTTATACAAGATTATTTCAAAAATTATTGCAGACAGATTAAAAAAGGTACTTTCTGCTCACATCTCTGAAGAGCAATTTGGCTTCTTAGAGGGGAGACAAATACATGATGCAATAGGCATCACTCAAGAGCTGATTCACAGCATCAAACTGCATAAAAAGAAAGCCATTCTGCTCAAAATGGACCTTGTCAAAGCCTATGATAGGGCCAACTGGGCTTTCATCAGATTGATTCTAATTAGGATTGGCTTGCCACCTGTTATCATCAAGTGGATTATGTCTTGCATTAGTTCCATGAATATTTCCATTTTGGTGAATGGTAGCCCTACAGAATTTTTCAGCTGCTCCAGGGGTTTGAGACAAGGATGTCCATTATCCCCTCTGCTGTTCATATTGATAATGGATGGCTTTAGCAGACTGGTGAACAGGGCATTGATGAGTGGTCAGATCAAAGGTATCAAATGCACAAAAGACTGTGTGTTTACACATTTGATGTTCGCAGATGATGTCCTTGTAGGAGGCAGTGATTCGGTGGATGAATGGACAGAGTACAAAAGCATCATCACTACTTTCTGCAATGCAACAGGTATGCTTGTCAGTGAAGCCAAATCCAGTTTTATACATCTGTCTATACAAGAAACCCATATTAGAGATATCAGTTCTGTCTTGCCATACAACTGGTCTACTTTTGAGCAGGGTTTTAAATATTTGGGTTATGTCCTTAAACCCAACAATTACCTGATTCGAGATTGGCATTGGCTATTAAAAAAAATAGAAGATAGAATTGCGCAGTGGTCCTATAGGCTGTTGTCTATCGGTGGCAAGCTTATACTGGTGCAGTCAGTGCTCTCCAGCATTCCTGTGTATTGGTTCTCTATGCTGGAAGTCCCTATTTCCATCATTAAAACTATCAAGAGATATATTTTTAACTTCCTTTGGAATGGGACTGCTCTCAGCGTTAAGATCCCTTTAGTAGCAGCTGACACACTTGCTAGACCTCATAAATATGGAGGCTGGGGAATTAAAGATTTGGAGGCCTTTAATATAGCTCTCAGATTAAAAAGTCTTTGGCGTGGTATACATGGTAGCTCCCTCTGGTCAAAAATTCTCCATAATAAATACATTAAAACAGATTTCAATATCTGGATCAGAAATCCTAAATTGACTAACTGGGATTTTTCTCCAATGTGGAGAGGATTCATGAAGGTATTTCATTGGATTAAAAGTGATCTTGTTTGGAATGTTGGGTCTGGGACACTTATCAGAGTTGGGATTGATCCCATAATTGGACTAGAACTGGAACAGAATCTTCCCCCTATAATTCCTCAATATCTTCAAGTCATTGGCCTTTCCACGCTAAACATGATTCAGAATCGGAACTTTGGTTCAGCTGGGAGCTCGAAGTGGATCTCGGCTCAGGAGATTGGTCTATCCGGATACCTTGCTAACATTTGGGACAATTATACTAAAACATTGGACTCTGCTGGTGTACAAATAAACAATTCAGAGGACAAGTTGGTTTGGAGTGGTAATTCTGGAAATGGCACAGTGACGGCAAAGGATGCTTACAAAAGAATTCTCCAGCACAAGTATATTTTTCCTCCAGACTGGTGGTATTTGAAGTTATGGAAGTGGAAGATTCCAGTCAAGTTAAAATGTTTCTCCTGGCTGATTTTACAAAATAAATTAAAGACCTGGGATAATCTTTGCAGGAGAGGATGGACAGGACCTGGTTTTTGTGTTCTCTGTAGAAATGATGTTGAAACTAGACTGCACCTATTTGTACAATGTTCATTCTCTCGCAGAGTATGGGAAATGATCTCTATAAATTTTAAAATCACACAATGTTGGGCAGTTGGGGATTTCAACTCTTGTTTCTTACATTGGTATAGAAGCTGCAAAAAACATTTCTTCCTAGCTGTTTGCATTCCCTGGGCAATTTGGCATGCCAGAAACTGTTCCATCTTTCAAAGTTCTCCTCCAGATCATATCAACTGTTACTTGACAGCTCTCAAGATGTATAACTCCTGCAAGTTGGATGAGGAGATGTTGAAAATTGACAGAGTCAGTACATTTAATCTGAATGTTGATCGGCCTATTTTGTTTTTTGATGGTGCTTCACAAGCAGGAATTTGTGCAATAGGAGGAGTGGTTTATTTAAATGAATCACATTTCTATACTATCAAACTCAACTGTGGTAAGGGAACAAACATGAAGGCGGAACTGATAGCACTTTGGTGTGTACTAAAGGTTGCCAACATCTTTGGTTTGAACAACATAAAGGTATTTGGTGACTCTCGGGTAACCATCAAATGGGCAGAAGGTAAATTCAAGCTTAACGTCTTAGGTCTGAGACACTGGGCCTCCAGGACTCTTTTTGAAATACAAAAGCAGCAGAACATCACTTTTGAACACATATACCGGGAGCACAACTATATGGCAGACAAGCTCTCCAAACTAGCTCTTGATGGATATGAAGGACACTTAATTTGGGAGGATTGGTGCGAGGGCTGCATCCAAGATTGTGGCTCCATCTATTTCTATGACTGATATATTGATGATGTATTTAGATTAGTCATGTCTGAACTTCGTACTTCATGTTTTTTGCTGATACCACTAGGTGGACAGTTTGGATGGACGATTTGAGTCATTTGGGGGGCAAGTCTGTTTTGTATACTCTGCTGTGATATTATCCTTTATGGTATATTTTCAGTTATTTTTGTTGGAGATCAGACTGTTATGATAACATCTATGGTTATCTCAGATGGTTCCACCGAGTTGGAACTGGAATCTTTCTGTACTATTTGATTCTAATAAAGAATATCAATAGTAGCTTTTTTTCTCTGGAAAAAAAAAGTTGGTTTTATGTATAAAGTTTTTGGTTTATTTTATTTATTTTTTAAATTTCGTTGGTGGTTTTTTTTAAGATTGTTTTATTTTTAAACTTTTGTTGATAAGGATTTTTTTAATAGATTAAAGTTGGTATATTTAACATTTTCTAAAGAGTTGTCAGATATTTTAAAATGTATTATTAGATCGGAAACAAACGCTTCCATAAACTCAATTAACTTTCAATTATTATAATGGGAAATAATACATTTTAAAGTAGTTAGAATTTTGATAAGCACAAGAAAATACATATAATTAATTTTTTAGTCGTTATAGTTAAGGTTTTGGTATTTTTTTTGGCTCGTTTTATTTTTTTAAATTTAGTTGATAAAGATTTTTTTAAGTGATTGAAAATTGTACATTCAACATTTTCTAAAGAGTTCTAGTGTTTGTCATATTTTCATTATAATAGTGGAAAGTTAATTCAGTTTATGGAAGTGTTTGTTTCTCATATAATTAAAAATTAATTTGTTTAATGCAAATGCTTGTGAGATGTAATGAGGGAAATGGTTTCAGAAGAAGGTTTTTCAAGGATATGTTATTGTTAACACCTATTATGGTTTCTACTAGGGAAGGTAAAGGAAAGCGCCCACCAAAGCCCCAAGGTCACCCATCGGCTAGTTGCACCAAATAAAGAGTCAAGAAATCCAAAAATAGCTAAGTCTCAAGCAAATCCAAGCTAAAATGATCGAGCCGCAGTAAGAAAATGAGAAAAAACAAGGCAATAGGGCTCTTCCGCAAAAAAAACTAGCCAAAGGAGATTCAATGGCCAGGATTGAATGGCGGGATCAGATCTACGGTTGAAAATGCGTTCCGCAAGCCAGTTTCCGAGTTCCGCATCCTGCATTGCGGATTGCGGATTGCGGAAAAGCAATTTTCCAAGGATATAAAAAAGCAGGGTTTTTGATTCCCGCAATCCGCATTGCGGATTGCTGAAAGCCCATTTTCCAAAGGGGTGAAAAAGTAAGTTTATGAATCCTGCATTCCGCATTGCGGATTGCGGATTGCGGAAAGGCTATTTTCCAAAGGGGCGAAAAAGTAAGTTTCTACATCCCGCATCCCGCATTGCGGATTGCCGGTTGCGGAAAGGCCATTTTCCAAAGGGACGAAAAAGTAAGTTTCTGAATCCTGCATTCCGCATTGCGGATTACAGATTGCAAAAAGGTAATTTTCCAAGAGCGCAAAAAGCAAGTTTTCGCATCCCGCATCCCACATTGCGGATTGTGGACAGGTCATTTTCCAAGAGCGCAAAAAGCAAGTTTCTGCATCCCGCATTGCGGATTGTGGAAAGGCAATTTTCCAGCAGGCAAAAAATCGAGTTTTTGAATCCCACATTGCGGATTGCGGAAAGGTCAGTTTTCAGGAGGCACAAGATGGAAAATCCGAATCCTGCAGTCTGCATTGCGGATTGCGGAAAGGTTGCGGACCAAAAGAAGTTTTGCAGAACAAATCATAGCTGCAGGGAATAAAGATTTTCACAGAAAAATGGCACGTTTGAGGACGGTGAACGGGTTTGTTTCAGTTACCTATCCTAATCAAGCTAAAATAGCCTGATCCGAAGGACGAGTAGGTGGCTTTCGCATCCCAATGGTGCACTGGTAGCACAAGTAGTTCCCTCCCTTCGCGCGTGACAAAATCAGAGGTTATTGATTCGGGTGGCCCAGCTCGAACATCCTCATCATTACCAATCCAAGTTTTTTCGAAATTAGTTAGGATATTTTTATGCTTTGTAAGCCTATAAAGACAGGTTCCAAAGAGAACCAAAGGGTTGGAGGTTTTTGTTTCAGATAGATTACTGCTTTGCGCTTGTATTTTAACTCGACCTCTTAATTCAATGAGAAGACCCGATTCTGGAGCTTGAGATTCCTATTATGTGTGTTCTGATGTCTGTTATTTCCTATGCATGTGTTCTTGCTTTGTATTTCCATTGATTGTTTACTTCTGCAGTACCTAAAGATCAAGATTACATGGTCTGAAATTCATGCCCACATGCTCCAGATGCATATGACTAGGTATTCCACCCTTTTCCTCTTGAAGTTGCAAGTGAGAATTCATTTATAAATGCTCTGACTGTAGAATTTTCTGCACTTTACTGTTTGTTGGTTTATGTCAACATTTCGTGGTTTTCATTCCCAGTCGGTTATGCATTGACTGGAAACTACTTATGAAATTTTCAGTAACAATTAAACACACAGTAAAATACACAAACAGGCTGAAAAACACATTTAACAATCACACCATAAAATGATAGACTCAGAAATTTTTGGCCAAAATCAAGCCCTGGAAAAACCCCCACGGGGAAAACCAATTAGAGAGAGAGAGAGTTATTATTTCTTCAGCAAAAATCTCAATACAAATATTACTGTAAAAAAATAATGTACTTATCTCAACCACCCAAAGACACCAATAAATCTGCCTTGATTTCTGTGCCAATCTGCAGCTCAAAACACTGAACAAAATCACCTCAAAATCTGTGCACCTGACTGTCTCGATTTATGTGCTAAAACAGCACCTCTAAAACTGTGCCAAAACCTCGATTTATGTGCAGCTGAACTATCTCGAAATCTGTGCAGAAAGGTACAGTCCGTACGACTGTACGGACCTCGATTTTCGTGCCCAAAAAAATCCGTACGGTACGGAATCGGTACACCTCGATTTCTGTGCCTGCAATAAATGCAGTCCGTACACTCCTCAATTTCTGTGCTTGTAAATAATGGCTAAACTTGCCTTGGGAATCGTGCTGATAATAAATGCAGACTGTCTCTATTTGTGTGCCCTTGCTCCTTGGAAATCGTGCCCTTGCTCTCTCTCTTCAGCTCTCTTCACTTCAATCACAAAAAGTGAGCTATCTTACCTCCCTCAAGCTTTTTGTTCTAACCCTAAGTGAGTTTTTAATCCAACGGTGAATATTGAATCTAATCCGATGGATGAGATTCAATGTGAGTGAAAATCCCTTTTATTTAATTCACATAAATAAAATCACTCACCCACTTAAGTTAAATCAAAAAGTGACTTTAACTTTATAAAGTCTCATTAAGTAGCTTTTAATGTGAGGGTCACTTTTCCCCCCTTTTAAGTGACTTAGGAAAAAGTCACTAGGGGAACACTTCCCTAGGTACAAAACTAACACTCCCTCTTATCGAGGAAGGTGTTCCGCACCACTCCCAACTTATCTCTGAAGAAGACAAACTTCCCCCTCCCCAAAGACTTCGTCAGGACATCTGCAACCTGCTCATCAGTGGATATATACTGTAGCTCAACTGCCCCTCTCTGAACGTAGTCCCGAATGAAGTGGTACCTGATCTCAATGTGCTTCGACCTGTCATGGAAAACTGGATTCTCAGAGAACTGAATGCAACTTTGATTATCGCAATAAATCACAGTAGGTCTCAGCTGCTAATCAAATAAATCTACCAATAACTTACGAAGCCACAGTGCTTCGCAAGTCACCTGACTGGCTGCCATATACTCAGCCTCAGTAGAACTCAATGCAACGGACTTCTGTTTCCTGCTGAACCACGACACTGCTGCCGAGCCCAAACTGAAACAGCAACCGGAAGTTCTCTTTCGGTCCCTCACACAACCTGCCCAGTCTGAATCTGTGAACCCAACCAAGATGACTCCACCCGAACCCCTGTAGTCCAGACCATAATCCACTGTCCCTGTTAGGTATCTCAAGATGTGCTTTCCGGCCGCCCAATGCACACTCCTAGGCTGCACCATGAACTGGCTAAGAGTGTTGACCGCAAAGCACAAGTCTGGCCTGGTGTTGACCAGATACATCAACGATCCGATGAGCTGACGAAATAGTGTGGGATCCACCAACTTACCCTCTGAAGCATGAAGTTGCTTCAAGTTGGTGATCATAGGTGTAGACATAGGCCTGCATTCCTCCATTCGATAACTCTTCAGAATCTCTGCTGCATACTTCCCCTGTCCTAGGAAAATATGTCCAGGCTCCTGCCAAACCTCCATCCCCAAATAGTAATGCATCAGCCCAATATCAGTCATCTCATACTCAGCAGCAAGATCTCTCTTGCACTGTGCAATAAGACGCTCATCTCCAGTGATAAATAAGTCATCAACATATAACAGAAGAATGAGTGGATCTCCACCAACCACAATGTAGTATAGGTTGGGATCAGCCTCACTCTTTTGAAATCCCATCGAAGTCAAATATGCATCGATCCTGGAGTACCAAGCTCTAGGAGCTTGCTTCAGACCATACAAGGCTTTCCTAAGCCTGCACACATGAGAATCTCTCCCATGTATCTCGAATCCCTATGGCTGCTCCAAATACACCTCCTCCTGCAGAAGACCATTGAGAAATGCAGTCTTCACATCCATCTGGTGGATCTTCCAACCCATCTCTGCTGCTATAGATATCACTGCCCTGATAGAGGGATACCGAGCAACTGGAGCAAATGTCTCATCATAGTCAACTCCCTCAACCTGTGAGAACCCCCTAGCCACAAATCGAGCCTTGAATTTCTCCACACTGCCATCTACAGCATGCTTGACCTTGTAAAGCCACTTGGAAGTCACAACTGACTTCCCCTCAGGTCTCGGTACAATCTCCCAAGCATCATTCTTCATGATGGAATGGTACTCTTCCATCATGGCATCTCTCCATACCTGATGCTGAGAAGCCTCCTCAAATGTAGAAGGTGCAGAGTCACGAAGACTCGCAACAAGGGCCATCCCATATCTGTCTGGCTCAACAACTGTCCTGATCGCCTCCTGAGGTCTACCAAATGATTCTGCTTCCTTCAAGGTGTCCTGAAGCCACTTAGGCTTCTTCTTCCTTGAAGGCTCCTCCCAAACTGGTGTATCCTCATCTGAGGAAGTGCCAGAAGCAGAAGGTCTAACACCCCGAGGACCTGTAGCTGATGAACTAGTCCCTGAGGACCCTGTAATCTGTGATCCTGAACCTGTACCTGTCCCTGAACCTGTCCCTGTACCTGTAATCTGAACCACTGATCCTGTAGAAGCTGTGCCTGTACCCTGTGATCCAGTCACCCCAGAAACCTGCAGACCTGAAACCTGTATCGAAGAAGCCTGTCTCAATTGAGGTGTGGGAGCTGGTGGCTCCCCCTGCTCCATCTCTCTCGACTTCCTGAAGGCCCTCTCCTCATCAAACTTCACTTCCCGCCTAACTACAACTCTCCTCTGGCCAAGAATGTAAAGTCGATATGCCTACGAAGTCTCATCGTAACCCACAAAGATACCTCTCTCTGCAGTGGGCTCGAACTTCGTCCTCTTCTCAGAAGGGACGTGAGAGTAATTCAGAGAGCCAAATATCTGAAAATGGCTCACCTCAGGCTTCTTGCCTGAATACATCTTCTCTGGAGTCATCCTCCCCAAAGCACGGTGAGGGCTCCTGTTCTGCAGATACACTGTAGTGTTGCAAGCCTCTGCCCATAGAAAGAACGGCAACCCCTGATCATGAAGCATGGCTCTCGCTGCTCCAACGATCGACCTGTTCTTTCTCTCTGCTACTCCATTCTGCTCAGGAGTGTAGGGAACTGTCAACTGTCGCTGTATACCATCCTACCTGCAGAAAGCATTGAACTCCTTGGAGGTATACTCACCCCCATTGTTTGATCTCAACATCCTGATCTTCCTCCCCGTCTGCTTCTCCACAAGGGCTTTGAACCCTTGGAAGACACTCAATACAAGTGGGGACTTCTTGGTCCTCAAGAAGTAGATCCAGGTCTTCCTGGAGTAGTCATCAATGAAGCTAATATAGTACTCGTGACCAGTCAGAGATACTGAGGACATAGGACCGCAAATGTCAGAATGAATCAAGTCAAGCACTCCTGCTGCTCTCGTGTCACTGCTAGGAAAAGCAGTCTTGGTGTACTTTCCCAAAGCACACCCTCTGCACACATCACTATGCTCAGTGTCGAACTCAGGTAAACCTGTGACCATGCTCCTCAACAATCTCATAGCGGGGTGATGTAAATGGGCCATCCTCTTGTGCCATAACTCACATAGCTCACTACTGCTGTTGCTGCTGTGTGCTAGAGCATGCTATGGCTGAAACAATAACTTGTACAGTCGTCCACATCTAACTCCAATATCCATGGGGGTAGATACACCTGTGGTCTTAGGAAACACCTGCACTCTCCCATCTGAGAAACACACCCCAAGACCCCTGTCCTCAATAGTGGAAACTGAAACAAGGTTCTTTTTCAACCCAGGGACGTACAACACATCCCTCAAAGTCATGGGACTCATGGACTCCCTCTCAAATGTAATGGTCCCCTGACCCACTGCTCTAATAATGGTGTTGTCACTAAGTACCACCTCCACCTCTCTAGCTTTCCGTGATAGCTCGGAGAACAACTCCCGAGTACCTGTCATGTGTCTTGAGGCTCCACTGTCAATGTACCACGTACCAGTGGTGGATGGACCTGTTTGATGCCCTGTCAACAATGAATGCTCACTCTCCATATCCATGTCTGTGCTGGTGGCTAAGGAGACTCTCTCTCTCTCAATCTGTCGAGCATATAGGGAAAACTCCCTCTGGAACCTGTCACCAAAATCATCAACCTCTGTTGAGGCTGCTGTCTGCTGTCCCTGTCCCTTCTTCTTCTTCTTACTTGGACACTGTGATGCATAGTGCCCAAACGCCTGACAACAATAGCACTTGATTTTACTCAAGTCCTTCTTCTGTCCACCCTGTGGTTGCTGTTGTTGCTGCCCCTTGGCCCCATTCTTCTTGGGACCCTTCTTCTTCTTACCCTTGGCTGTCAGTGCTACGTTCTCCTCATCTGCCCCACCACTTGATGAACTGCCCTGTACGAGACCCCTCCTGGTCTCCTCCTGCACAAAGTCGTCCCACAGTCTCTCCCAAGACGGTAAGTTCTCTCTACCCACTATGGCCTGCACAAATGCACTCCAGGACTTTGAAGCCCCATTCACTGCTGTGCGTACTAGCTCAGTAGGAGATACCACTTCACCAACCGCTGCCAGTTCATCCCGAACTGCAAAAATCCTAGTGAGGTAAGCTGTGACTCCCTCTCCTCCATTCATCTTGATACTCTTGAGTTTCTCCTTGAGAACCATCTTTCTGTTCTCATTGGAGCTCTCATACAAGCTGGTCAAGGCACTCCACATCTCATGTGCCTTGGTCTTCCCGGAAATGTGAGGGATTATGTGGTCTTTTACTGCATCAAGGATGATCCTCCTAACCTTACAGTCCTTCTTGTTGAAGGCTGAAAGTGTTGTAGTATCTATGCCATCTAGAATGGCAATGGGGTTGGTAGCAGTGTTCCTCACCACTTCCACCCATAGCTCATTCTCCTCCAAAATCAACAAGATTCTGGCCTTCCAAGGCACAAAATTTTCCGTCCCATTCAGCCTATCTTCAATCCTCAGACCTATAGCCATCTGAACACCAACCCAACAGAACGCTGCCCACTAACAGAAGATAAAAAAACTGAAGTTTCTGAGATTTGAAAATTTATGTGTGTCTACAAACTATCACTGTTTTCTACCCCCTTGCTCTGATACCATGTAGAATTTTCTGCACTTTACTGTTTGCTGGTTTATGTCAACATTTCGTGGTTTTCATTCCCAGTCGGTTATGCATTGACTGGAAACTACTTATGAAATTTTCAGTAACAATTAAACACACAGTAAAATACACTAAGTGGCTGAAAAACACATTTAAACATTCACACCATAAAATGATAGACTCAGAAATTTTTGGCCAAAATCAAGCCCTGGAAAAACCCCCACGGGGAAAACCAGTTAGAGAGAGAGAGAGTTATTATTTCTTCAGCAAAAATCTCAGTACAAATATTACAGTAAAAAAATAATGTACTTATCTCAACCACCCAAAGACACCCATAAATCTACCTTGATTTCTGTGCCAATCTGCAGCTCAAAACACTGAACAAAATCACCTCAAAATTTGTGCACCTGACTGTCTCGATTTCTGTGCTAAAACAGCACCTCAAAAACTGTGCCAAAACCTTGATTTCCGTGCAGCTGAACTGTCTTGAAATCTGTGCAGAAAGGTACAATCCGTATGACTGTACGGACCTCGATTTCTGTGCCCAAAAAAATCCGTACGGTACGGAATCCGTACACCTCGATTTATGTGCCTGCAATAAATGCAGTCCGTACACTCCTCGATTTTTGTGCCTGCAAATAATGGTTGAACTTGCCTTGGGAATCATGCTGATAATAAATGCAGACTGTCTCGATTTGTGTGCCCACCAAAATCTCTCTAGCAAGCTCCTTGGAAATCGTGCCCTTGCTCTCTCTCTTCAGCTCTCTTCACTTCAATCACAAAAAGTGAGCTCTCTTGCCTCCCTCAAGCTTTTTGTTCTAACCCTAAGTGAGTTTTTAATCCAACGGTGAATATTGAATCTAATCCGATGGATGAGATTCAATGTGAGTGAAAATCCCTTTTATTTAATTCACATAAATAAAATCACTCACCCACTTAAGTTAAATCAAAAAGTGACTTTAACTTTATAAAGTCTCATTAAGTAGCTTTTAATGTGAGGGTCACTTTTTCCCCCTTTTAAGTGACTTAGGCAAAATTCACTAGGGGAACACTTCCCTAGGTACAAAACTAACACTGACCTTGTAATGGAACTTGTCCCCTTTTTCTGCCTTCACCTGCTCATCATTTTGACTTGAAAGAACCCCATCTACCTTGCCTCTTGCCTCTGCAATTGTGGTCTGAATTTGTCATTAGCGACAGTAAACCCACCGAAGTTGACTCCATGCCCAACTGTCCTCCTTTGCTTAACTCCAACCAAATGAAAACATTCCTTTAATTCATTGTTTGAAGGTCTAGCCACCACTTTTACCAATATCCCAGCTCATTCAAGCTATATCCTGTTGTTGGAAGCACTAAAGAGAGATCCCTCTCTGTGGTTGGAAAGGCTGGTTTCCATCCATTAAAGATTGGTTTGCAACAGCTACCTCATGGTCTTTCCTACCACAACCTAGGAAAATATTGAGTGATAACATTCTGGCGACTCCACTGGGGAGAATCTCTGGTTTTCACAGCATCATATCGGACCTCTGAGGGTAAACAAAGAGTCTGAGGTTCCAAGGTTGTATCATTTTCCCTCGCGACTCCAACTTTCAAATAGGTGATTCCATTGGAGATCGAGCTTACTTCAAAATATTTGTATCAGATCAGAGTTGATTGCCGAGGGAGAACAGTAGTCAAACACTAAGAGGTTTGTGTATTATTCTCTCGGTTATTCCATCTTTCGAATCAGTGAACTCCTAGGAGGAATTCTGGCTCCCAAGAGGATACCTACCAGAATTCATCCATACCCCGAGCTACCAAAGGTTACTTCAGACTTGGAGGAGGTCATTGATAAAGCAAAGAAAGGCCAAACAGGTATTTCTCCACTAACTAGGTCATTTTCTTTACCTAAAAAAGAGGCATATACTATAGAAAGCATCCCTCAAGTTTAAGGATTGGGTCTTCCCCATTCAGGTCTAGGTTTGAGACTGATCTAAGAGAAGCCTTGTTCGATCAGAGAGGATTCCAGACCCATTTCCTGAGTGCTTTGTGGGAAAATCTACAAGCCCGGGAAGAAACTAGTGGCATGTTTCCCTTCGTTAAATCTACTGGCCAAAATACCCACGTCCTAAGTACTCCCCCCACTGCTTCTAAAACTCCCTCTGCTTCTAAGGAAAACCCAAGAGCCATAGCTGCCCGATATGCCCCTCTATCCCTCCCAGCCAATCTCGATGACTTACCTGTGGGCTACGCCCAACGCCTCATGAGATTCGATGGGGAGGGAAAAGTTTATGCACGACGGCATATAGACCAATTCAACGATTTCACAGACCTAGACTTTCCTAGCCAGATGGCAAGATAGGAAAAATCCTCTCCAGATTCTCACTCAATATGAAAACACAAAGAAAACAAATGTTGAGACTGTCCAAGAATTCTCAGCCAGGTTCATGAGGGTGTACAATTCTATCCTTGTGGACACAAAACCTCTTGTGGGGGCAGCCGAGCTTCATTTTGCCAACTGCTTTGACAGTGATTTTGCTCTCATGCTGAGAGGAAGGAGATCTGTCACTCTCCCTAATATGTTAAAAGATGCATTAGAAGGAGAAGCCAACTTGATGGCCTCAGGTAAAATGAAGCACATAACTGAAGTTGAGAAAAAAGAGATGCAATGAGTCGGTGCATCCCTCCACATCCCAATCCATGGATGCCAAATTTGAGCAGATGATGAGAACTATGGAAAGACTGGTGGATAGGATCTCCCTTGATAGCAGGCCTCCTGCCAGAGGAAACCCAGAGCCTCAAGCTCGAAATAACAATATCAGAAGGCCCCCTAACCCACAAGGAAGACCTAGAGAGCCAAGAGAGCCTAGAAACCCTGAGAATTCGCCAATCATATAACCTTTGTTGAGAATTTCATATATGAAGAAGAGGAAGATAGACGGGCTGAAGACCAAATCCATCTCTTTGATCAAATCCAACCCCGGTTCTATTTGACCAAAGATGAGCATGACCGATCTTCCCTGCAATCAGATGATGTCCCAGGTGAATCAGAATCTGACCAGTACCAAATAGGGCTCCATAATGCCATCTGTGAGTTCGAGAGGCAGCATAATTTGAGAAGTAGAAAAGTAACAGTTGACTGAGGAAATGCTGCTGCTGATCCATCCCCTTGTCAACCACCAAGAAAGGAAATCCCTGGAAGAAAGGACCCAAAAGTTACAATCTCTAAGGAGACCCTTGGGAAGGGAGAAGACACTCCTAAAAAGAGTCCAGAATGGAGGGATGAAGGTGATACAAAGACAACAGAGAGGGTCCATACTGTTTTCAGTTTGGAGAATGAAATATCTAAGATTAAGACCTCAATCCCCTTAAATGAGTTGGTCAAAAACTCGGAATACAAAGACCAAATCTTGAAAGTAGTTAATTTTGGAGAAGGAAAGCAACTTGATACTCTCAATCTATATGATGACAAACCCACTCTTCTGTTTGGCCCCCATGTTGAAAATACCTCAAAAATTGATGTCCCCCCTCTCTATATCAGTCTCAACGTACATGACCACATCCTGCACAATGCCATGTTTGATTCAGGAGCCTCCTATAACCTCATGCCAAGTTCAGTGGTGGAGAATCTAGGGTTAGAAATCACAAGACCTTATAAAGACTTGTTCTCCTTTGATTCTAAAAGAGTTCCATTTGTGGGGATGATTAAGGACATGGTGGTCTCACTGACTCAGATACCTCAAAAGAATATGATCATGGACGTGGTAGTGGATGATATTCCACCTAAGTTTGGGATGTTGTTGTCTAGATCGTGGACAGTCAAGTTAAAGGGAACCATGTAAATGGACATGTCTTATGCTACCATCCCCGTCTTTGGGGATAACAGAAGGTTGTACAGGGAACATAGGCTGTCATATGTGGTAAGCGACAAGGACAGGCCTGACAACCACCCCATATTCTCTGTGGACTCCATTCTCTGCTACGACCTAGGTTAAGAAGAAGAAGGTGTGAAATTTTCCAAGTTACCTGGACCAGATGATAAAGCTAATAGTGGGGATGGGGTACAATGCCTTGGCAGCTTGACCAACACAGAGAACAATGGGAAACAAATGGAAGAAGGCAGTAATGAGGAACCAGAGTTGGAGACAGAGGCCACGGTCACCCTCCAAAAGGAAGATCATTGGGTCATGAGATTTGATGGAGCTGTGAATAAAGAAGGAGCTGGAGCAGGAATATGGATTACCCCTCTAGACGAGGGAAATGCATGCACCAAATTTCATACTTCCAAACTAATGTTTGACTATTCAAATAATGTGGCAGAATATGAAGCTCTGCTATTGGGCTTGAATGTACTCAAAGGCCTGAAAGCTATGAAGATCAAGGTCTATGGAGATACAGAGCTGATAATCCAGCAAGTGAATGGAAACTATGAGGCGAAACACCTCAGTTTGAGGGCTTACAGAAATGCGGTGTGGGATCTGTTTGGAAATTTGTTCACAGAACACCATATTTCTTTCATTCCCAGGGAGAAAAATTAAATAGCAAACATACTAGCCAGCACCGCTAGCAGGTTTCAACTCCCTTGCTATCCTACGAGGACTCACATGATCAATATAAAGCATAGACCCTCTATCCTGGACAATACAAAGCATTGACAGATATTTGAAGATGACCAACAGATAAAGAAATTTCTAGAGATGACCGGGGAATTTTCCAATGTCCAGATTGATCAAGAGGATTGTGAAGTGGAGGAGTGGGAGCCTGATCCGCCAGAGCTCAAAACTACTTTCGGAGGCAAAGAGATTTTGCAACTAAAAAGCAACTACATACCCAAAGGATTGGTTCCACTGGAAAGACTGTTTGATGAAAATGATGTGGCCAAGGATCACCAAGTGGCTCCAAACCCAAAATAAATAGAAGACTGTAACATTGGGAGCGAGGAAGAACCCAAAATTGTCAAACTATTGAAATCTTTGGCCTTAGGTACCAAAAAGGACTATATGGACTTAATGAGAAAGTTTTATGATGTGTTTGCATGGTGCTACGAAGATATAAAAGAATATGACACAACTGTCATCCAACATACCATACCAGTCAAGACAGGGGAGAAGCCATTCAGGAAGAAGTTGAGAAGGATGAACCCCATGCTGCTCCCGTTGATAGAAAAAGAGGTAAAAAGGTCGTATGAGGCCAAAATCATAGTCTCTTTGAGGTTTTCGAAATGGGTGGCTAACATAGTCCCAGTGAGGAAAATTTATGGTGAGATCAGACTATGTATCGACTTCGGAAATATCAACAAGGTGTCCCTAAAGGACAACTACCCTCTGTCCAAAATGGACCACATTTTGCAGAAGGTTGTAGGGGCAGAAAGAATGTCCATGCTGGATGCATTTTCGGGGTACAATCAGATTAAGGTGTAGCCAGAAGATTAGAGCAAGACAACCTTTACCACACCTTGGGGAACCTTCATGTATGCTAAGATGACCTTTGGTCTGTTGAGTGCAGGAGCCACCTTCCAAAGAGTTATGGACATAGCTTTTGCAGGAGAGAAAGACAAATTTGTGGTTGTCTACATGGATGACATCACTATATACACTAAATCTGATGCAGAACACCTAAAGCATTTGCACCAAGTGTTCATCAAGTGCAGAAAATTTGGAATCTCCTTGAACCCTAAAAAGTCAAATTTTGCCATGCAAGAGGGAAAGTTGTTTGGCCACATAATAACTAGAGATGGGATCAAAATTGACCCAGACAGGATGGATGCAATACAAAAAATTGAGCTCCCCAGGAGTAAAAAGGAGATCCAATCCTTTCTAGGCACAGTGAATTTCATAAGGAGATTTATTCCCAATTTTACAGAAATCATGAGGCCGATCACCTGCATGCTTAAGAAATAAAATCAGGTCAGGTGGACTGTCGAGGCTAGGAAAGCGTTTGAAGATATAAAAAGAGCAATTGTTGAAGCTCCGGTACTGATCAGACCAGATTTCGACAAGGAATTTCTTATGTTCTCTTTCGCCTTGGAACACTCCATAGCGGGTATGCTTTTACAGAAAAATCAAGAAGGAGATGAGCAACCATAGCTTTCTTTAGCAGGGCATTATAAATATTAAGTACGCTGGATGTTTATTATTTTAGATTTGTTGGGGAAAATCGAGATCACATGAGGAAAGTGATAAGCTTACTCATTATTACAAGTAACAGCTTAGTTTTTAATTGTATTATGTAAGTATATATATATGGACCTAACGATTAAGAACATGTGTTCCATCCTAAAATGTCACAGGGCCAAATTTAGAAAGGGGTTAAATTCCTACATAGTTTTAGAAATTTGAAAAATGTTTTTTCTTTTTTAGAATATTTAGTTTAATAAAGAATTTTTTATAAAACTTTGAAAAACCATAAATAAAAAATTTACACATCACAAATTAATTAAAAGTTACCTAAATTAACTACATTACAAATTAATTAAAAGTTAATTAAAGTTAACTACTAATTACAATATGCTTACCTTGACACCTATAAAAACAATATATCATTAAAAAGACTTTTATTATATATATATAAAAAGATATATATCATTAAAAAAAATTTATATAGTTTTTTTAATAATATATATCTTATACATTAAAAAGACTTTATATGTATATAAACTTAATAAATAATAGTTCATATATAAGTTAATGTAATCGCAAATATATAAACAAAAACAATATTATGATCACAAATACATAAACAAACAAAAACAATATTATAATCACAAATACATAAACAAACAAAAACAATATTATAATCACAAATACACATACAAACAAAAACAATGTCATTGAAAAGACTTGAACCCCATAGAAATAGTAATAATTGAACCCCATAGAAATAGTAATAATGCGTCATTTTCACTAAACCATTAAATAAGGGATGATCAATAAAATTAATGCAAATCAAGTTCTCACAATATGATCTTACTTGAAGTTTTTCTTTCCAAAACATGAAAAAGCCTACAATACTCAGTGTCAATGGCCTAGTGTATCTTGATTACAATTTCAAGACTCCAACCTAAAACCACATCATTATATGTAGATAAAATTTAGCTAGTTGAAATTACTTGTTGGTGGTTTGTAACAGGCCAACCCCCACTCATGCCAGATGTCTCTAGGTCTTGGTCGTTAACATGTTTCTTTATATCCAAGGAAGATGAGATTTTAGCCAATCAGAAGCAATTTTAGGTTATATGATCTATGTTGCCCAGAGAGTTGACAGGAGGACAACAGAGTTGATTGAATGAATCAAGCTCTATTGTGGCTGAAGCGAATAATACTAGATTGAATAAGAAAAGCAACGTAGGTAATAACCAAACAGAAAGTGAATGAAAGCAATAGACATTACCAATCATGTGAAAATGCAAGTCAGGAATTGATAACGAAGAAACCTCAAGGGTGAAAACTCTAGTTGTATTGAGCAATCATCTATAGGATGTTAGTCTCATAAGTCTATAACCAAAACCATGTATCAAGGTGTACTAAGTTGAAATACTCGTTTACATGAATGGAGGTTGAATGAAGGAATCGTGAGGAACCAATCAAGCCTTCTCTTTCGAAACCCATCTTAATGCAATAAAAAACAAGGAACCCTTTCATATTCGAGCTTACATGCATATATACGAACATGAGGGATGCTTGGGTGTCTACCTGTCATGTTTCAGTTACAAGGAAGTAGTTGCAACTTGATTGAGGAGACCAATAGTTTTCTTTCCATTTGTCGGCTAGAAGAAGATGAAGAGACATCATTGCCACGTTGAGGGAATCTTCTCGATGGATTATGACTATTTAGAATATTAGCTGACATGTGTTTGAGTCATCAAATGTCATGGGGCATGTATGATTGCATGATTCGACTAATTCAATGGATCGACTAATCCATAGAGTCAAATGAGTTGATGGATCAACTGATCCATAGGTTCGACTGATTCGATCCGACTAAGATCCAACCAAGGAGTCGACTGGGACTTGGTACTAGTCGATGTCACTAGTTGAGTCTTGGAATGGATCAAACCTCCCCCTTAAGTGGAAATGGTCCCCATTTCCTGCTTAATCAAATGAGGAAACATGTGCTCAAATTCGGTGAGAGGATACCATTTTCCTTGAGCTAGGAGTTGTCATACTCTGGACACCTTAAACAAGGGAATTGTCTGCGTCCTTGTGTGGCGTGCTTGTTGTTTGATAACGGTGTCGAAGGGGAGGGTCTCTTGAACATCTGGATGGATATCTTCTAAATATATCAAAGGTAAGTTGATATGTTTCAACAATGGTGGAAAATACAATCGAAGCAAGTCCACATTGATTACTGGATGCAAACTCAGGCATGGTGGAATGTTGAGCTTAAAAGCATTTTTCCCAATTTTCTCAAGAATGGTGTAAGGACCATATCATAAAAGCTTCAGCTTCTTGTGTGAACCACTTAATATTTTTTTCTCGAGAAGCAACCATACCTGATCCCCAATTTTGAATGAATGAGGAGTACGATGCTTGTCGTGTCGAGCCTTGGATTTCTCACTAGCTGACTGCAACATCTCTTGTGCTTGTTTATGAATTTCACAAACCCTATCCATGAACTCAAGTGCTTTGTCGACTTCTTGTTGTTCATTGTTTGTGTCGATCAGGCTAGGCGGTCGATTAACTAAGTCAATAGGTGCCGAGGGTTGAAATCCATAACAGACTTCAGATGAACTCTTACATGTTGCACCACATTCTGCTCTATTATCTATTATAGCTATGCTAGATGTACGAGAGACTTTCATCCCATGTTATGTGATGCTTGTAGTTGTACATGCAGAGCAACTGTACTACCATGCAATTCACAACTTATGTATGTCTGAGGATGGAATGCGGTCAACATAGATAGTTGTGTTGAGCTCCTGTCGGAGTGTTTAACAAAAAGTGCTGACAAATCTAGAATCTCTGTCAAAGATGATTGTAGGTGGTAAGCCACAATGTTTCCAAACATGCTCGAAGAAGAGTTTAGAAAATTGTTGTGTTGTAGTGTTCTTACAAGGAATGCGGATAACCATTTTAGAGAATATGACAACCACAACCAAGATTGCATCATGCTAGTGTTTGATGATAGGATATCTAGTCAAGTAATCCAAGGAAATGGATTGCCATGGTCGACTTGGAATGGGAAAGGGTGTATACAAACCCTGTCATCAATTCAGTCGCTTGGTGATGGCACAAACAATGCATAACTTGATATACTTGTCAACATCCTTCTTGAGTGAAGGCCAATAGAAATACTTCGGAAGTATTGTAAGAGTCTTTTCCAATCCAAAATTACATGTTGTTTTGTTACAGTGTGTATTCCAAATGAACTTCTGTATGTGCTCACCTAGAGGTACACAAAGCTATTTGAGCTTGTAAAGCAAATTTTCCTTCAAGTGGTAGCTGAGAGCAATCGACTGACTTGTCTAGAGTTATCAATACGCTAAGGAGAAGTCAATGCCTTCTTCATACAATTGAAGCCAAGTAATGGTGTCATAACCATGAATACATAACATCGTAAGAAGTGAAGGGACTAGTGGTCGACTAAGACAGTCAAATTTTGCATTGGATTTTCCTTTCTGATGCTTAATTACTAATTGAAATTGTTTTAGGTAATTGATCCACTTGAGTTGTCTCGTCATTTATAACTTAGACTGTGACAGAGCAAACTGTAGAGGCTTATGGTGTCACATACCCAAATTCTAAACATTTTATGTTATGAGAAAAACATTATGTTTTATTTTTATTGTAAAGTTTTATGACTATTGACCAAGTGGGGTCAAGGATGACTGTAATTAATTACTTTGAATATTTTATTATTAATAAATAAAAGAGGAGACAGATATCCAAAGGAGGCTGTTGAATGAGTGTTCATTGACCCACTGGGAGGAGTGGACTAGGGTGAGAGAAAACTGACACTTGGCAGCATCCTCAATTCACTTCTAGTTGTTGCAAGGGGAAACTTCCCTAATTTTATGGTCATGTTCGCCAAGAAAGTGGAACTGAGCAGGTGGCTCATTAACTAAGAAACTGACCAAAAGTCATAGGCATATCTACCCATCGAATTCAGCAGGAGGTTGTTCATTCTTACCTTGTGATAATTTATGAATTGGAAAGACAAGAGAGCACAAGAGGTTCGATGAGGGGAAGGTTAGAAGTGATTGAGTGATTTAAGTCGGCATTCTGAACTAGTGCAACCACATTGCTGAGTTCAATATTGCTAAAGGCAAAAGTACTATTGTTTAAGTACTACTGCTGAGTTGCAGAGGAATCTCCACACAGCATCTTCGTCCTGGTGGTTCAGTGAACAGGCTCGGGGGTCCTAAGGCAAGTGACTTGGCTGTCTTCAGGAGAAGGTTGGGTGGAACGGGCTCCTTTGACTGTTTGTCTCTTCTACAGATTTCCAGGTTTTATTGTGTTATCTTATTTACTTTCTGTCCAAATACATTACTTAGTAAACGAATGTAATTATGCTGTCTTCTCTTATGTTTTGTTGATTTAATTCTGAAAGAATAACTTTTAAATTGTTGTACATTTTGAAATTTATCTTCTAAATAGTAGCTAGACAGAATGTTGCATGAATAATTGATTTCTGTCTACAAGTCGAAATAGATCTGATTTGAAGAATGATTTCAATAAATACTTCCCTGTATTTTTAAACACACTGTTTTTAGTGCCGTACTCTAGTACAGGGAAGGTGAATTTAAAATAGACAGAATAATGATATACAATAGGTAGAATTCGAATGATTGAATGTTATAGAAAAACTATTTTATTTCAATACAACTATACTGTCTTATTTTTCAGTAAACATTACAAAACCCTAACTAAGAAACCTAGGTATTTCTTCACTAAGCCTAGTAACATTTGTACATCCGTTTAATCCTCTATAATATAGAATTTATACCTCATTTATGCACATAATTCTAATGTAAACCTATTTTATAAACATGATAAAATAGGATAAATTTCATGATCATTTCACAAGCTTATCATCTCATTTATTTTATGATTTATAAACTATAATCAGAATCAAAATATCTTAAAGTAATGCAGAGAAATAATTTAAATAAAACTGATTTTATAAACAAGATATGTTGCAGAACCCTAATAGTACCGTATTCCCTTATTACAGTCACCATATTTTTATCCACCTAAAATAATTACACAAAACCTTGTAAAAACATTATCGAAAGGAACTTATCATTTAAACATGCTAAGATTTAATTATGCAATAGTAACTTTGAAAAGAGTCTATCGATTATTCTAGGGTTGAAAACTCTGATCTTATTCCACAGTTAGAATGACCATATTCACATTATATTTCTTTTCCAAAACAGATTAAGGACTCAGGTTAGAGACCCGTAACTGGCCTCACCGAAAGATTATTCAACAGTCTTATAAACTAGCGAGGGTTTGATGTAATATGAACGAGTAAACATAATTCTAAACTCTTGTATAAAAACAAATCCATACAATGACCAAACCTTTTAAATTGTAGGATTTGTTGTTGTGGCCTGTTCAAGCAAGAAAATTTATACAATGACCAGGGTTCGATACCCGTAAGGGTTCACCCAAACCAATTTTTATTTTAAAGAAATGTTAAACACAATCATACAGGTACTAATACACAGGGTGCAGGGCTTAAGTATCGACCCACCCTAATCCTTTGTAAAATTATAATAAATCAAATTATGACCTATATACATAAAAGGTTTGGGGTTCAAAACCCTTAGCAACTTCTGCTAAACCATAAACTTTCTTAACCATCAAGGTATTCACAAAACATTAAATTATAGCAGGAAAGGTTTACAATATAATACATTAACTTCGAACTAAACATACAAGAGCTACAGCAAAGCCGTAAGCTCAGCTTCAATCATCATATACTCTTATGCAATAAGAAAATCCATAAGATGCTTTTAATTAAACCATAAGATTTATAGAACTGTATTTCATAAGAAAACGTTGAGAAACCAACGTGAGCCCAAAGGGCTCGAGGGTTAAACCCTCTCCGTCATAATATTTTCTATACAGCCTTAAAAAGTTCACAACCAACTGTGAATACAATTCTTCAAGTTAAAAGAAGTCTCAAGGAAAACCAACTAAGACCGGCACCGAGTCGAGCTTCACCATAATCATGCTTCCGAGTTCACAAATAGATGCCCATAGGGAGTCACCGAGGCTTACCATAGCCAAGAAGTCCTTATTTGCTACTCGAGCCAACTGTAAGCAACAACCAAGGAATCCCTGTCAAGGTTTCAACAATGCAACCGGTTAAACCATGCTAAAGAAATCTTAACTCAAAAGCAATTTATTAAAACGTTGTATAATTAAAAACACAACGAAGACACTGTAGGACGAGTGTGACATTACCTTTTAATCAACAGTAAGCCTGAGCACCTTCTTCATCAAAGTCTGTGTGGTTGTGCTCTTAGCATCAACGCTGGAGTGCAAAGAACAACCATCGAAGCCAACAAGGGTTGCAAAATCTGTAACAACAGCAGCGCCAAGTTTCACCATCAAAACCCAGCAAGTTTCAAACACTGTAAAGAAACCGAGTTCATTTAACATACTGTTGACAAACTAAAGGATGCAAGGTCTCAGTATTAAATCCCGGGAGATACTGCATTCATGTTTTACAAAACCCTGAAAACTCGAAGAGCTTGTCGGCCTCTCCCACACTACTTGCAAATGAAATGAATACGAGGGTGTTGGAATATCAACGTAGAGTTAGGGTTTATCCCAAAACCCAAGGCCATCCAAAGATCAATGGCGTGGAGCCTGCCACGAGGACATACTATCATATGATCCACCAAAACTCAATAAATAACATTTAAAGTTACAACTACAAGCTCAATACCCTGCCAACGCACAGTTCCACTACAGTTAGTATCGTGGATCACGCCAGGCATATGGTGTATAACATATGGTTTTTGGTTTACAACATTTAGGTTATAGTTCATACATTTCACATTTAGTCATAACGTATAACATTTGGATTTTATGCATATAGGTCATATGCATATAGTTTATAACGTATAGTTTAATAACATATGGTTTATACCATTTAGCATGTAGTTTATACCATATCGCATTTGGTTTACAATGTACAACATATGAGATATATGCATATAGTATGTAACACTTGCATTATATAATATATTGTAAATACCCTATAGTTTATGGATAGATCGGGTTATAAACTTTACACATTATAATAGGTGGATCATGGTAGTAACATGACCATGTTAAGGTTACATATTTAAATCACTATAGATAGATTTTTCGAACACGCAATAAGCTTTGACATTAAAGAGAAAGGCTTAAACATTATGGAAACCAAAGTGAATATATATATATGGCTTTCTTAAGCCATGTACATTATTTGTTTATAAAAAAAAATATACATGAAGAAAATTGATAACCTAATGAATTAAACCTTGAATTTGATAACCAAAGCTAGGGTAGGTCTTACTCTTGTACCAGTTAAGATATCTACAAATTCGTAATTAATTTTGAAGGCTAAATAATGTACAACAATTCCAAATGACATACATCGATTATGCTTTAGTTGGATTTCCATTCTTACCTGCGATATGTAACTGAAGTTGAGAGCATTAGCTATAAATAGCTAAGTAAGCCCCGGGGTGCCATTAGGATCCCTTCATTACAAGAAATCAATCAGTTAGTCTCTAGGATTAAAATTTATAACATAGAACAATAATGACGATGTGCACATTGAACAAGAGATATTCAAGTTTCAGACATTAAAAACATAATGTAAACTTTTGTAAGGATAATGCATTTTGAAAAATGAATGACAATCACTTAATGACATTACAACATTTAAGTAGCTATCATAATTTTCTCATACAGAGAGATACGTAACAACAGTTACGACAATTGTAGTATTCATGGCTTATAAGCAACGTAACCCCTTTCAACCCGCGACGACTATTTATAGTAGTTGTCGTCATTACAATAATTGGTCGGTGATTAAATGAATTAAGTTAACATAATTGATACTTCCGCATAACAAATACAAGCATTTAATGCTACTTAGAAAAATTTAAATTTTTGTGAAATTTGGGGATGTTACATATGGTCCATAAGAATGATTGTTTCTTTGCCTAGAATGTAGTGTCTCCATTGCTTAAGTTCTTGTACAATGGCACACATTGCCCTTTCATAAGTTAAATACTTGGAAACAGTTTCATTGAAAGTTTCCAAATGGAACGCCACTGGGATACTTGCTTGAGTGATCATGATGCCCATGGCATAGTCTAATATGTCATTCTCAATTTCAAATGGTTGATGCAAACCAAGTAGCATGAGTAATGGAGTTGTGCAAAGCATGTTCACGAGTTTTTCAAAAGCTTGTTGTTGTGTTGTTGTCCATTTGAAAATTGTCTTTCCACCTCCTTTAGTCAACTGATTCATTGGCCAAGCTATGTGGTTGAATCCTAACACAAATCTACAATAGAAATTTGCTAAACCAAGAAAACTTCTTACTTCACGAATGTTTCTTGGAGTAAGATATTCCCTAATGACTTGTATCTTTTATGGGTCGAATCGAATCACTGCTAAGCTAAGTCACTTGACACGAGGACACGGGACACGAAGGACACAAAAATACGAGTGTCTGACATGGACACGGTGACCCCCAGAATCAGGACATGAAGGACACATTTCTCACACACACACACACACACACACACATATATTTTAAAAATATATTAAAATTTAAAAATATAGACATATAGATCCAAAAATCTTTAGAAACTAGAACATTTACAAATATTCAATAGAAATTAGAATAAAAACACATTAATGATTACACATTTGTCATTCACAAATCACGATTCACAACACATTTGTCATTCACAAATCACAATGAGACACATAGATGCATGTCGGAACCATATTTCTCATTAAGTCATCAAAATCAAAATGTATACATATATGTCGGAATGCCACTGGGCACTGGCAAATGCCAAATAGACTAATAGTAAATACAAAAATGGGTGGCTCAAGATGGAAGAATCCCATATGTCAATAGTCCTCCTCCATGCCTGAATCAACAAACTCATCACTGGCACTACCTTGATCCTCATCCTCCTCCTCCTCCTCTCTGCCCATTTGACAATCTGCATCTGTTGTTGTGGAGGATGACCCCTCCATACGATCACCATCATCAAAAGTGACCGACTCTAGCACTGGATCATTAAGATCCATGTTGGCTAATTACAACTCAGTATTGTTGTCCAAACCCATATCATTAGGAAAGACATCCCACATCTTTGTCTTTCCCTTCACCCACTCCTCCCTCTTCCTGTAAATAAGACGAAGGTTGGAGTGCACATACACCATCGACCCTACCCTGGACTGCTCAAGCCTGCTCTTCTTCACACTGTACAAGTTCCCATATGTGCTCCAATTCCTCTCACGACAAGAGGATGATGTAACTTGAGAGATGACCCTCAAGTCTAACTTCTGTAGAATAGGGCATGTTTCCCCATGAGTTTCCCACCAAACATAGGGTTTCTTAACTCCCTTGTCTCTAAGAACATCATAGCCTCCAAATCTCCCAGTGCTAGTGGAAAAATCTACAAATCCCTCCTCCACCTCCTCAAGTAGGTCTTTATCCTGAAATAGCCGTCTAAGTGCTATCTTCCTCCCATGTGCAATCTTTGCATTCATGTGAGGAGTGACTCTGTGTGAGGCCGTCGGTGCACCAGTGAGCCACTCCCGAGTGTAGAAATTTGGGTTCAAGGAGTGGGCCAAGCAATGCAAAGGTGTGCAATTCTTATCCCACCTGTAGATAAGAATATCCTGAATCATGGTCCATAAGTTCTCTGCCGATGTCCCATACTCGGGACACTCATTATCCATGACAATGGACCTCATGGACTCAATCATGGAATCCCACCCCTCATAAACATCTACTAGGATGGGTTGGTCCGTGTCTGTAAACTACAACAAAGAAATGATTGGCTCCATGATCTTAATGCTAAGATCTACCGTGTCCCACCAACCATCATCTAACACCATGTCCTTCACCTTTTGTGAAGCAATCAGATCCGTCTTTCTCCAAAAATACCAAAACTCTGAAATCACCATGGACCCAAGAGCGGTTTTGACCTCCCTCAACCTCTTGAGCATGATGAATGAGGAAGCAAACTGAGCATCTGTAATCTTCAGTAATGAAAGTTGTGTGTACTCTTTGTAGATGGTGAGGGCATTTGTGTGGTTTTGTACAAAGTTACGGATATGGCGTGCATTCTCAATAAGGTTGCCAATCTATTTCACATCTGATGCAATGGATTTCAGTGCTAAATTCAAGGAATGGACAATGCAAGGTGTCCAAAAAACTTGTAAGAACAATAAAAGCATGTATAAATGACTCTACAACACTAACATTGCAATGACCAAATTCAAACAATGAGCAAATTAGAAATTAAAGGTGTCCAGAATGAACATACTTGTGGATATTTAGCCTCCACAATCATGCCAGCAGCCTTGCAAACAAGTGCATTGTCAGTGATGATTTGTACACAAGAGTCAACACCTACTTCTTCAATGGTTTTGATGAATAAATCACCCATATATTGTGCATCCTTGTATTTCCCAAGAGCATCCACCGCTTTCAAGAACACCAATCCATTTTGGGAAGATACCATGAAATTGATGAGTGGATGGCATGCTGTATCCGTCCATCCATCATAAACAATACTCACACTAGATGAGGGACATCTTGTTCTAATTGGCTCAAGAATTTTATCAACCTCCTTCTTTGCTTTAACCAACAATGTGGTTCTAAGCTTCTCTGAACCAGGAGGCACATAACCACTTGGAGCTCGTTCCAGGATGCTTTTACACATCTCAATAAATAATGGTGACCATGCACCATTGAATGAGATGAAGTTGAGGTAGAAGAAAAATGCAATGGTAAGGTCCACCTCTTCTCGGTCTTCTTGTTGGAAAATCCTATCCATTGGACCACTTGTAGATTGTCTCTTTCTTGTTTGATAAGTATCCCCACTCCCATGAATGCTAGGTGGAAATGGAGGCTTGGTGCTAGAGGATTTCCTCAAGAATGGAAGAGGATCATCCTCCTTTTTCTTGATTGATGTTGCCACCTTCCCTAATCCAACATGATCCTCTCTTTCCAAATCCCTCCTTTGGTTAACACTCACCGCTTTGCATGAAGAAATCCCACAAGAAGGAAGGGCCAACAAATGGCCCTTAACCCGAAAATATGTGCTCTTGAACTCATTCTTGCAAAAATTGCATCTCCAATACACATTGCCTCCCCCACCAAGCTTTTCCCCAGGTCCATCTTTCCTCGTCACATACTTCCACAAAGGGTATTTTTTTTTCTTGGGGTTGTTGTCTTGCTAAAACAGGGTTAAATGGAGCCATAGCATGAGCTCCACTAGCAGCAGATGGAGCAATTGAAGGAGGAGGAGAACCGCCTGTGCTTGGAGGAATAGGAGGGGAGGCACTAGATGGTGCATTTCTCCCTTTCATTTGCCCCTTAGCTCTTGCCCTAGCTGATTGAGACATTCCCTTTCTTGTTTGATGGTTGAGCTTGCAATCCTCTCCACAAATCCACCTCCAAAGCACTTGGATTCCCTTGGATAGCCTTCAAATATCCTTCAAATCTCCTTCACCTGCACATAAGAGCCACTCTCAACCTTCTCTTTGCTTGCAAATGAAAAAAAGAAACTCAAAAAACGGTTTTAAACCCAACCTGAGCGCACTTTTCCATGGAAATCGTGTCTTGTTTTCGGGACATGAATACGACAGTCGGGGACACGATGTCAAATCGTCTCCGATTCGAATTTTGGTCGTGTCCCGATTTTAGACACGACCAAAAGTCGAATCAGACACGATTTGACATCGAATTGTGTGTGATTCGACCCCCACGGGACATGCAAGGAGGTTTGGACGAATTCAGTTTCTTAGCTACTAAGTCACATAGCCAAATTATTGGATACTATTCATTGCAAAAGAGAACTTCTCCAAGTTCAACCAGAATTTGTGCAGTCCGAAAGTGTTAAGCACGTGTTGAACCTACTCCAAATTTTCATCCCATGATCTATTGAAAATCAGGATGTCATCCAGATAAACAATGACACATTTGCCTGCAAAATCTCTAAGAACATCATTCATATATCTCATAAAAGTTGCAGGTGTGTTAGTTAAACCAAAATACACGACTAACTAATCAAATAGACCTTCCCTAGTTTTGAAAGCAGTCTTCCATACATATGAGGACTCTATGGGAATTTGATGATATCCCCGGACTTGATTTCAATTTTGGTAAATAATTTAGCATCTTTCAAATAATCAATCCATTAATCTATTCTATGAATATGATACCGATTCTTTACTGAAATCTTACTGAGAGCCATGTATTCAATGCACATGTGCCATGTCCCATCTTCTTAGGGAGTAGGATGATTGGACTTTCACAAGGAGAGGAGTGTTTAATAGATGCATTAGGTAATGAAAAACCAAAAGCAAGATCAATGGAGTGTTTTACTTGGCAATGTAGTGGTACTACACTTGGATCTTTGAACACATCTTTGTATTATTCAAGTACTTTGTCAACGTGTTGTTGTCATCAAAAGTTGTGGTAGGTGGAGAGTTGACTGGTTGTTGTGATCCTATTGGAACGTTTAGGTTTGATAATCAACAACATGAATTTTTGAGCATGGTTGATCAACTTTTTGTCTTGTTTTATCGAAACATTTTGACTATCGGCATGGGTTGGTGTTTAGGAATGCCATACCATTGATTATGGATTTTGACAATCACTTTCCATGATCTGGACTGATAATTTCCATGTATGTCCCATAAGTAGGGTTTCCCAAATAGTACATCAACGATTGAGCATGGCGCTATATCATAGAGCACCTAATACCGAAAAGGATTGATTAAGTAGGCAATTTTACACTCTCGAGTGATCCTGAGTTCTTGTCCATCTTTCATCCAATCGATGTTGTAAGGTTGTGGATGTGGAGTGGTAAGAAAACCCAATTTCTTCACAATGTCTTCAAAGACAAAGTTCTTTTGATTGCCATCATCCACAATCAGATGCCATTAGTTATTATGTACCGATATATGTGTATGGAATAGTTGATCTCTTTCCTCTTCGCTGACTATGGTCGAGTTCATGAGGGTTGTTGAAGTCGATGCCAATGGAGTCGAGGATTTTGGATCTGATTCCACGATAGCTTTGTCGGAAGATCGTGAGACAAAGGTAGACATTTGCGTCAAGAATGTCTTCCAAGCTTTGAATTCAGATGCATCATGCCAAGCTAAACTATGGTAATCACACCATTTCCTTGTAGGAGGTTGTTTGTTGTGTTTTCCCTTGTCTTTCTTAAGAGGCTTCTTACCATGATCTTGCTTACGTGAACTAGTCTGAGTAGACCATTTTGACTTGTTAGAGTCAGTAGTCGACTGGGGTTTCTTCACGAAAGGTCAACCCATCGGTTTGGTCGAAAACCGTCATTTTACCTTCAATTTCCCCTCGAGCTTGATGGTGTAATGGAATGCTTCTACGAGAGTGCCAATAGTGAGAAATTTCATATGTAGTTGGATATAAGGAAATAATCGACTGATATACTTCAAAATAAGTAACTTTTCTTCCTCCCTAATACCAAGTTGTGCCATTAGTCGTTGGAATTCATTACTACAACTTTGTACAGTCTGATCTTTCCATTGTCTTAACCCTTCCATTTCTTATATTGTTGTTTATGTACTTGGATGGATAAAATTTCGTCTTGACATGTTCAACAAATTTTTCCCATATGTTGATGGGATTACCTTCTTCTTCTTGTTTAGTCGAAATATTTTCCCACTAGGAATGTACAAGAGTCGACATCTTCAGAGATGCAATGGTGACTTTCTCAACCTCAAAAAGTTGTTTCACAGAGAAATATGACTCTAATTACTGTATTAAGTTGTCTACAAATTCTGAATCAATCTTCCATTCCAAATTTGATATGTCCAAGTTTATTTGTACCTTGAAGGGGCTAACCCTATTGAAGGCATATCTCGTCAGGTTGCTAACCGAAGTCAAGCCTAATGAACAAATAAGTCAAGCAAGGATCTCATTGAAATGTCCATACATTTCATTTCTTTATCAAGCGAGTGATTGCTCTATGAGTTGTTCAGTTTCACTAGGAGGAGTTCCATCCTCTATTTCACCTGCCATCTTCGATCTAGGGTTTTGAGCAGATAAATACTAAGAGGTCAAAGGTAGAGGCAAGTTAAATAGTTGGTTCTTAGAGCATGTTTGAACATGCATAAGTTTGCTAACTATGCAAATAGTGTTTAAGCAAGACTAGAGTAAACTAGATTTATTTAATACCAATGATCCGTTTCACCCAGGGAGTTGACAAGAGGACAACATAGTGGATTGAATGGATCAATCTATGTTATGGTCGAAGCGAATAAAGCGAATAATAATAGTCTGAAAAGAAAACAAACATAGGTAATAACCAAACAGAAAATGACCGAAAGCAATAGATAATACCAATCACATGAAAATGCAAGTCAAGAAATGATAACGGAGAAACCCCAAGGGTGAAAACTTTGGTTGTATTGAGCAGTCATCTGTAGGACATTGGTGTCCTAATTCTGCAAGCAAAACCTTGTATCAAGGTGTACTGAGTTGAAAGACTCATTTACATGAATGAAGAAATTGTGAGGAACCAATCAATCCTTCTCTTTCAGAACCCGCCTTAATGCAATTAAGAACAAGGAACCCTTTCATATTTTGGATTACATGCATATATACAAATATGAGGGATGCTTGGGTGCCTACTCATTACATTTTAGTTACAAAGAAACATTTACAACTTGATTGAGAAGACATCATTTTCTTTCCATCTGTCGGCTAGAAGAAGATGAAGAGGCATCATTACAACATTGATGGTGCCTTAGCAATGTCTTCTGACTATTCAGAATGCCAATTGACATGTGTTTGAGTCATATAATGCCACATGGGCACGTATGATGTATGAATCTTGCATAAGAATGCACGAGCCAATTTATCTACAGAGCCGACTGAGTCGATGGATCAACTGGCCCTCAGGTTCAACTAAGTCAATCCGATTGAGATTCGACAAAGGAGTTGGCTGGGATTAGGCACTACTTGATGGTGCCAGTCGAGACCTAGAATGGATCATTAAACTCCAAGACCATAAGGTGGTTTCAACCTAGATAGTATCCACAAGAAAGATTGTATCCCTTATTGTCATCATTAAGGTTATAGAAGCAAGGCCATGTACTTTTAAATAACATTTAACTTTAATCCCATACATAAAACTAAATACTATCCCAAATACATAATATTTTAATTGAAATTTATATATCATAATATGATTTTACTTTAAATTTGTATATTATAATTACTCAAATAATTATTCCAAATACATATTTATCATAGATCAATAGTTACTAAAATCTGGTACGCCTATATAGATATCAAATCATTTGAGGTCTTAATCACGTGTTAGTTTTATTCATTTCAATAAGGTATTAAAAGGGCGTCTTGAGAAATAAGTTATTTAAATATTTTATTGAGTGTTTGGGTAATTACTTTGCCATATTTGATTTTCTTTGACAAAAATGGTTAACTTTGTCATGGAAATGGATGGATTTATGGGTGGTGAGAAATATATATGTGTGTGTGTGGGGTTGAAATTTCAACCCTCACATATGTGTGCGTGATAAGTTAAAAATTTAAATCCTCATATAAAATGTTGTCAAACAGTTTTGGGTCCCAAACCCTCCCATTATAGTATTGAGAAACTTACACACTTTTCTAAATCCTCTTTTATGGATGATTGACCTTAAACTAGACTTTTTTATACCTTTGGCTCAATGTCTATTGATGATTGACCTTAAACTATATCTTGTAATACCTTTGGTTCATTATCATTAGTACTTGGTAACAATTTCTTCCTCAACTTACATCCATATGTGTTGAGGGTATTCCAATTGCGTAGCACGGTTACACTAGACCTTGCCTAAGACACAACACAAACTAGCCTTTTGTTATTTGTGGTAATAATAATTGCACCCACTTATGTCCTATGCTCCTAGATGTTAAACAATTTAAAGCATAATTACCTAGTTGGATTGACCCACCAACATAGCATCATCTCTTCACATGGTGAGGCCAAATCGACTTTGATCTATTTGATTCCACCTAATGGGGGTGACCTCTCCTCTAGGAACTCATCATTTGCTGACATCCTTCATATGAATGCCTCCTTTGGGAGCTCATATTTCCCTAGCCTCCTTAACAAGAATGATTCCTTTGGAAACTCATTGTTCCCTAGTCTCCCTATCAAGGGTTCCTCCTTTAGGAACTCATCATTACCTAGCATTCTTAGTGGGAGTTACTTCTCTAGGAAACCATCCTTTGCTAGACTCCTTGGTGGGACTACCTCATTTAGGAACTCATTGTTCCTTGGCCTCCGTAGCAATAGTGCCTCCTTTTGTGAATCATTGTTCATTAGCCTCCTTAATGGAAGTGACCCTTTAGAAAATCTCCATTCCTCAACCTCCCTTTCCCATAGCATGTTGTCGTATAGCTTAAGGTTCATCACGCATCCACAAAATTCATCACTCATAAAAGATCTCACTAGACTTTAATTGTTATTTCATGGATGTAATATCTTGAGTTGGAATTTAGGGTGACTTTGGATTATCGTAACCATCATCATTTCAATAAGGTATAAATCACTCCATTGGCATATAGGATTGTATTTTTCCCTATCACCACCATTTTTGTTTTCCATAGGTTCCACCCCATTCTAGCAAGTTACTTGACCCCTCTCAACAACTTTTCTTCCTTGTCAACCAATAGTGCTTCTCCCCAAGAAATCATTGTAGCCTTTTATTGGTAAGATAAACTTCATCAAAAGGTTCATCCCCAATGTTGGTGATATAACTAAGCCTATTTTAGATAATTTAAAGAAATATGTTGAGTTCAAATGGTGTGATGAAGGTATAAAATCTTTTATGATGATTAAGGAATCTATTGGAATATTTCCAGTATTAGGCAGTCCAGATTATTGTAAGGAATTTCAAATATTCTCATTTGCTTCTAAGGACACACACGTAGGTGTGTTATTACATAAAAATGATGAAGGAAAGGAACAACATATAGCATTCATGAGTAAATCATTGCACAACTTAGAATTGAAGTATGTGATCATGGGAAATCATGTTTATGCCCTTGATAAGTCTTTAAAACACTTCTAAGCATATGCATGGTATTCTAAGGTAATGGCTTATGTTCCTCGCACAACAATTAAAGACATATTGGCCTGGCAATATTGCTTAGGAGTTAGAGGAAAATGGGTTTCAAAGATACAATAATATCATTTGTAAATTAAGTCCACTAAATTGGTAAAGGGTCAAGGTTTGACACAAATGTTGACAAAAGGTAACGAGAAGGAACTTGGTATCAACTATCAAAGTACTTCAATGACGGTTTCTATAGTGATTGAAAAGTTATAACATAATGAGTGGTATGCAAACATGATATATTATCTTAAGAATCTTACATGTCCAGATCACATAGTTGATTATAAGAGAAGAGCTTTGAGGTTAAAAGCATATAAGTATTGATTGGTTCAAGATGGACTTGGTTGGAAAAACCATGAAGGATTGGTGCTTAGATGCATTGGCAATCAATATTGTAGGAAAATCATGACAAAGTTACATACATGGTTATGTGGGGTGCATTATGCATCAAATACTAAAACTCACAATATTTTAAGGTCATGTAACAATTGGCCTACAAAATTTGCAGATGTCCATAGGTTTGTTAGAGTATGTGAGGCTTTTCAACTTTTCATAGGGAAGCAAAAGTTAGCAGCTTTGCCTTTGTAGCTAGTTTTAGTAGAATCATTTTCAACAATTGGGCCTTGATTTTATCGTTAATTTTAAGGAAATTCAAATAACAACTATACATGGATCGTTAGTGCAACATATTATTTCCCAAAATAGGTAGAAGATATTCCCACTAAGAGGGAAACTGATAAAGTAGTTATGGAATTCCTAGAAGACAAGATTATCGTAAGATTCAGTGTCCTGGAAAAGATTACCATAGACAATGCCATGGCTTTCAATACAATGGAATTCTCTACTTTTTGTTTAACTATGGTATTGTTCTATACCCAATTATTACCCTCAAGGAAATGGTCTTGCAAAACCAAGTAACAAGAATTGAATGACCATCATTTAAAAGATAATGGGAGCTAACAAAAAAGGTTTGGATAGTAAGATCAAATATACTCCTTGGATGACAGGATAACAAATAAACAAGCTATTGGAAAAACTCATTTGATTTAGTTTACGTGACTGAAGTTACTTTCCTTATACACCTAAGGATCTCGATAGGTCAATTATTGTAGAAATTCACTTTAGATAATGATGTAGTTCATGGCATGATAAATTAGTTGATAGAGCTTGATGAAAATAGAAGTGAGGCATTTGATCAATTTGTTAAGATCCAATAAAAGGTTGAAGTTGTATTGATAAACGGGCTTATTAAGTGTTAGTCTACGGCTTACATTATCAATCACAAAGTTTAACTATCACCTTTAAATGTATATATCATTTAGGATAATAGTAATTTATCCTAAATGATGACTAAGTGATTTGGATAAGATTGCCTAGCTTAGTCACTATACAAGGTGTTAGGATCTAGAGCAAATCTCTCCATGAATTGGCATCACCCATTATACTATATATTTGTCACATTGGAATGAATACAATTTGGTTATGGATTTAACCTTTTTTGCCATATTGCATGTTTTAACATGGTATCATAGTGCCTCTAGTATTAAGGGCCTAATTACCGACACTTCTCCCTGGTAGTTCTCCATGAGAGGTGTAACCAATAGTGCTAAAATGAGGAGCATCCATAGGAGCTACACCATCGAGAATGGATCATGCATCCAAAAGATTGCAAAATAGATGTGCTACAACAATTTCTTACATAGAAATTGATTTGTGGTTCCTATAGTGATCATCCTCTCTGCTTACAAAGCATTCGATCTCCTCTATTCGAGTGATTTACAGATTTTCCTTCTGCAATCTAATCTAAAATTTGCATTGTGATATGAGATCTGCTTATTTGGTATCTAGTTTGTTCGTGAGATTATTTCTGATCTGATGTGGTTTCCTATTATGATTGTTCTAAAATCTACATTTGTTTTGCTTCAAGATTTGAAGAAGCTACAACCTTTTCAAACAATTGTGCACTCCATGATAAGTCAACAAATAGAAAAGAAAAATCAGATGAAGTCATTTCATGTAGGAGAAGGAAACCACACACTATAGTACCAAGAACGAGCATAAGATACCAGATCTGCAAATTATTTTTTCAAAAAGATGCCACTGCTATCAAAGATGAAAAATAAGGTGTGAGCCGGTGCCTTCACGTAAGAGCTGGTACAATGATCTCCAAAGACAAGTGATCTGCTTCAGCGATCTGCCTTCTTAAGGCTCTCATCTCACGGGTAAAGACACATAATCTGTATTGTCAACCATTTATCCGTATCTATAATGCTTGAAGTTTCGACTTCGTGTTACTTCCTAAATATAGTCAAATTCAAGAAAGCTAAGTATTGTGTTTGTTTTGTGATCCATCAAAAGATATGCACCAACAATTTAAAGTTTTCAATGACTAGCGGAAATTTGGCCAAGAAGTCATGTAACTAACACGTTAATGCATGCTAGTTAAGATTGCATGTAATTTCTGGAATCTTCGGATAGCAAGTGCCATAATTTGTTTTTGTTTTCTCCTAACTAATCAAATCTCCAAGAAAGTCTGGTGCATAAGCCCTGATTCCTTCATGAAATTCAACTCATCCATTGTTGATCACAACTGATAGTGTGGAGGTCATTTCTAGATCTGTTCATGTGCATGTTTTTTTAGCTTGTTTGAGGGTCTAGCTCGAATACATTTCAGATCCAACTTCAGAGAGGTAAAGACATCAACTGCATGGGGACCTGCCAAGTATAGAAGGATGGTTGTAGAAAGCTTGGAGGGATTGATCGATAAATATATAGAGAATAAGCTAATGTGAAAATAAAAAGGTTGATTGCCTTTGTGAGACATGATCTATATCTCTTTGGCTTTCATCTAGCGCCTATGACGATGTGAAAAATATTTCTCCCAACCAAGCTTCAAGGAGTCAACTTCTTCTTCCACTTACTCCAACTTTTGTTCTACAGATTGCACCGAGGCGCTGAAACTTGTGACCACTAGAACCTATCCATCTCGATGTTGTGGGTTTGGAGTTAAGATAGATTGTCGTTGAGAGATGTTGGGCGTGATGTTGTGGTTATATGAGCGTCCACTTGCCATAGAATAAGATGGTAGAGATCACATTAATCCAAAGAGAAACCAACCGATGCCCATAAGATAGCTAGAAGTACAAGAATCCATGTTCAAATTGAGGCATTTTAATGTTTCTATTACCACATGCAGTGTACGATTGTTAATTATTGGCTTTAGTCCATAGGCATAATCAACAATTGAAATAGGGCTATTATCGCTAGTGATTGCTTAGTGTATGTAGGTCGCTATTCTTGTAAAAAGAGATTCGTGAAAAGAGTGTGAAGGAGATTTTTGTAAAATTTTGCAAATGTTATGAGCAAAATTGCCCTTGCCTTAGTGGAAGCTTGTCTTTTTAAAAAGGGTTTTATATCTAATTTCTCTCAAGTGCTAAGAGCATAATACTAAAAGCATTATTTTTGTTGTGGTGGTGAATGAGTTCTAGATCTATCCCGAAATTGAATAAGGAGGTCTAAGAACATATGTGTTCATATATGGTGAATGTTTATGATGCCCCGTGTCTAGTTTCGACACTGCAATTGTATTATTTTATTCAATTAATAACACATGTGGAGAACAAGTCAACTTGATACAATCAAACACATGTAATCAAGCTCATAATCAAAGGAGAAATTTATTCAAGGAGTCATCGCATCTACAACGAATTCAAATTTGAATTCAATGGGGGGTAACTCAAGTGGTAAAGATGAGAAGTTGTAATCGATTGTAAATGGAAGGCCACGTGTTCGAATCCCCCCAAACTTACCCGTGCGCCATGGTTCAGGCCCTGTGGATGCACCTAGGGGTATAGTGGTAGCAAGATTGGATCCCCAGACCCCATGTCACATGAGTACCAGCCCAACCCCAGTTGTTGATTCCCCTATTACACAAAAAAAATCGAATTCAAATTTGAAGATCAAATTGAACTTTAGAATCAAAATTAAATGTAACTTGAAAACAGTCTCTTTTGTAAGTTTACTTGTCTTTTTGAAATCAAGTTGAATTGAATTTGTAAGTGGGTGCATTCTTAGTTGTACCCGACACCCTTCAATTTTCTAAAAATTGAAATTGTTGAGTCTCCTATTGTAAAAAGGGTGGAGTTATAAGAAGCCATTATTTTGTTGAGTCAAATTGTAATCGGGACCTACTTGCACAAGGATGCTTCATTTAGTGTTTGAAATGGCTCAAAGTCTAGAATTATTAGAGTTATTGAACACTCTAATAATCACTATTGAATACAACACAATCACTCTCAACAAAGCCACTCTTCAATTGGTGCTAACTTGTTTGCAAGTAATGCAAGCTAAAGTTAGACTTCTTCAATCTCAATCCCAACTATTGAATGATGAAATCAAGGATCTCAAAAATCAATGGTCAGTGAAGTGTTCTAAACTAGTTTTTGTTCAGAAAAATCCTCTCTATGATAATGATGATGATGATGATGGTCATTCAAATCAATAATGTAGTCGACAACAAGCCCAGAAGACAACTCTAGATGAAGATGACGATGAGGTTGTCCAAATTTAGCATGAACAAATTCAACGATCTCTTTCCAATCCAATCATTAGACCTTGGGAAGAAATACAAGTCAACAAAAATAGACATAGTCTAAGATATGATGACGACAATAGCTTTCATATCCCATATTATTCAAAACCAATCCACTACCTAAGTGTTAGATTGCTTCCAGAAGTTTTAACTTCACATGTTTGATTCAAGCATGAGGATGCAAAGCGCCAACATTGTAATCACTTTGTTCACATGGAAGATCAATGTTATGATCTCCATTCTCATGAACATTGTGGCAATAAAAATCATGCATCAAAAAATGTTCCAAGAGAAACAAGCCTGCAAGATTAAAGATTCACTATGGGTGGATCAATCCTTGGAAATGGTCATCGACAACCAAGGAATTATATTAGTCTTATAGAAGAATTCAAGCTTGACTAAAGACTCATCTTGCAATACATAGCCTTTTATAGTTGACATAAGGCAATATAACTCCAAAGTGGTTCCCTCATGGCATAGCTATCAAGCATGGCCCTTACGAGATGATATAACATGTGGTTGTTTCCACATGCCCACTTTAAGTTGAAATCAAAATGGTACTCTCTTTCAGCTTAGGGGGGTACAATGTGAAGTGAAAATGGTTAGTGGTCAACAGAAACCACCAGATAGAAGGATGCCTCACCTTTTAGTTGAAAAAGGGAGGAATATTGATGATGATTGCCAAACTTTAAGTTTCGACAATAATAGTCCGTAGATGATAGACTCCAAATTTCCAAATGGGTAGCAATAGTCTATAGATGACAAAATCCAAATTTCCAAATGGGTAGCAATAGTCTATAGATGGTAGACTCCAAATTTCCAAATGGGAAACAATAGTCTATAGATGGCATACTTAAATACTTGATGCATTCGGATTTTGATCGACACATAACAGTGTCGAAGTATTCAGAGGGCATTTCAATGATTCACTTATTGTAGAATGGTGATACTATATGTTCACCAATTAGTAGAAGACACTAGCCTCTTCTAGATAAGTCACTTGGCAAATCCTGGAATTGTTAGTCAAACAGGGAATGTTCAGACATGGTAGCTGTTCACTCCAAATTTTAAGCTCTCTTCCAGTTCATTTTAGATGAACCAGTCAACATCCAATTTTTTACCTTTTTTCAGGTAGATTTTTCACTGAAGCACAGATGAAGGCTTCTGAAAGATCCATCATATCAACTTCAACATTAGTGTTTATTGCTTGGCTGATACATATACATAAACTTGTGATTGAGGGGGGGGGGAATGTTAGCCTATGGCTTACATTACCAATCACAAATTTTAATTGTCACATTTAAATGTATTTATCATTTAGGATAATAGTGATTTATCTTAAATGATGACTAAATGATTTGGATAAGATTGCCTAGCCTAGTCCCCATGCAAGGTGTTAGGATCAGAGAAAATATCTCCATGAGGTGGCATCACCCATTGTACTATATATTTGTAACATTGGAGTGAATACAATTTGATTATGGCTTTAGCCTTTTCCGTCATATTGCATGTTTTAACATTAAGGAAATTTTAGAAAGGAGATCTTGTACTTTTGTAGGATAAGAGAGAAAAAAATAGGCAAGCATGGAAAATTTGATAGTTTATGGTTGTGTCCCTACAGAATTAATGATACAACTAGTTCAAATTCCTTTTATCTCAATCATTTGGATAGAGAAAAGTTGCAGTTGCATGTGAATGGAAAAATCTTGAAATTGTTCTTCAATGATAACATCTTATGCCTAGGGGGCATCTAGTTAAAATAGAATAGGTTTTCATTTCTATATTATATTAGAATTTTTGTGTTGCATTTGTGGTTTCATGCATTTTCTTTATTTCATATGTACAATAGACATTTTGAATGTGATGGTATCCATGCATTTTCTTGTGCTTTTGACATCTATTAGCGATAATGTTTCAGATAAGAGGTTCTAGATTCTAGAGTTCTCATATGCTTTCTCAGGTAGAGCACACATCCCCATATGGATCCATTTGTTACCCCTCAATTTGAACAAGGATTAGTACAAGGGTTGAATACAATAGTGCACCAAAATAATTGTGTTGCAAGGCTTCCTTTCCAGAGGAAATTTTTAAAATCTTCTTGTCATCATTTTATTAGTGTCCATGGTCATGTTGTAAAATGTTGTAAGTGAGATAGCACTTGTATTTATATGTAAAGGGTCAATTTATAACATATATATATATATATATATATATATATCCCAACTATGACATATGTATTAGACAAGTGACTCATGTGTTTTTTTTTACTAAGACAGATTTAGATCCTTATGGTCTAAATTTTTAGATCCTTGTGGTCTAATTTTTTTGAAGTTTTTTCACTTGTGAAAATTCTCCAAAACCATGAGCACATTAAAAGTACACTTGACCTAGTCAATGAGCCTTTTATCCATTTGGTCTATTGTGTTGTCATACATATCACATTTAGTTACCATGCACATATGTCTAGAGTTTGTCATAGGCCCTTCTTGCATGTGGCTTAGAATCCCTCAAAGCAATTATCATGATGCATTTTTGTATATCGTAGATTGAGGGGTTTACTACATTTAGACACATAGACATTTAGACACCTAATCCTCTCATTTTATGGTAGGTGTATTTATCTAGGAGACACGATCCCTTGATTTGTGGATATATATTTTGGATCCCTCATTTTATGGAGGGCACACAATCCCTTGATTAATGGATGTTTTCCCCCACATGTGTCCTTCTCCAGTCTAGGTGCATGCCACACTTGTCCCTACATTCACAAGTGTGACATTTTCTCTCTTGCATGCTCCTACACATAGCTAGTGTGCCTTGCTCCATTGTTGCTATATGAAGAGAGCCCTCTTTGATTTGGCATTGGTTGTTTTTTGGTTATTGGTCTACTTGTAACCTTTCTCATTTGAGAGATTTTTTGAATATCAATCTAAATACTTTGGAGTACATATTGAGACTTTCTTGTTGATATGTGGCCTCTTTCTTGCTTCAAGCTTCTAAGTTGGAGGTAATGTTACAATAACATTGTATTTTCTTGCTTTCTCTTGGGTCGTTGAAAGGGTATAAATACCTTGCTGGATGAAGATAATTGTATGTTAATCTCTATCATTTCTATTCTTTGTTGTTTTAATTGAAAGGGTGTTATTTTTTCATCTTTACCTTAATTTGGATTGTGTGATACTAACCCCTTCCTTGTAGAGTGCACCCTGAAAGACTAAGAGAGGAGAGAGCTTTCCTCTCCCTTTGTGGTCTTGTGCAAATTCTTTCAACTCATAAAGTAAATTGAGGCTAGCTAATGCAATATTTCTCTATTAGTGATCTTTCTAGCATGTCCCTTTTGGTGAGTATTTTGTTGACTCTAGAGCCTATTTTCTTTTGGCACTAGTCTCTCTCTACTATTGTCCATCTATAAAAAAAACAATATATTCTCTTAAAATGAAATCTACAATCTCTAAAGAAATTCCCAATTAGATTTTATTTCTAGAATTACTTGTTTTTATTCATTGAACATACTTCAAAGTAGATTTAACAAGTGAATTTGAAAGTTTCCTTCATAGAATACATATTTAAGGTTTAAATTTTTTGAGTTAATGAAAGTAATTTTCAGGTTTTATATCATTCTCTTGCCATAATTTCAAAATTTCTGCAATATGGACTTTCCATACTTGTGTGGATAAAGTAGATATTTTTTAAGCTCAAGTATTGGGCATAAAGATTTAATTCAAATTTATGAGTTGCATAGATAAAAATCTCTAATAATTTAGACATTACAGATTAATGCTCGAGTAACCTAGGGTTTCAAAGTAAATATAATTCATTTGTGGGTTATTTAGCACTGTCAATACTTTTGGAATTTAGCCTAATTTATAAATTTTCACTCTTATTAATTTCATAATTTTAAGTTTCTGTTACACATCTTTAAAGCATATTCATTCAAGGGAAATCCATAGTGGTTTTCACCACTACTGAAACAATGGTTTTTACCACTACCCCTTTGAGCATAATCACCTAAATTTCTCATAACAATTTAAGTTGCTTGGGTCCTTAATTCATGCTTCTTTATTATCTTGCATTATCTCATTAAAGAATCATCTTTTCATTTTAATCCAAGTGGTTCATGGTTAAAATTTTCTTTATTGATCTTTATTTTATTTGAAGTCTAAAGTGCACATCTCTTATTTCACATTATTAATGCACTCAAGTAATAATTAACTCTCATGTTTGATCATTTAGTCATTTTCTTTCAATTAGGGAAGCCTCCCTTGGATTTTTTTTAGAGTTGGCCTAAAGAGAGAGTTTGAGTGTTGAGGTGATAGTGACACCCAACCCGAGCTTACCTCCAAGGTTGCACTAGTGGGTTGAGACATTTTCTTCCTAGGTATAAATTAGGCGGTAATACAAAGCATGACATAAATGATGACAAACACTAACATTGGTGACATAAATGGAAATGCATAGAGGACATGTGACACAAATAATAACGGAAGAACAACACGATATAAAATGCTTGATGCAAATAATGACACAAAGGTAACACTTTTCATGTTAAGTTGAAAAGTACAATGCACATTGCGATGCAACCTAATGCATATGACAAAATGTAACACCTATAATGAAAAAGTGACACAAATGATGATGAAGTATAATGATAGTGACAAATGGAAACACAATGATATTATTTTGTTGCAAAAAATAATGTAAAAGTGATGCAGGTTAATGTTGCATTAAATCAAGTGATGCAAATCACGATGCCAAATGATGCTATCACGATGCAAAGTATGATTCCCACAAATGTGTTTGAATTTGCATGGTGGAAACCAAAATTTAAAAAAAAACACATTTCCAGGTGACACTAGGACCCTATGTTGTAGTAGTGATTCAATATAGTCATTATTGGAGACATGAAGATATACTTTGGATATATGGATGTGCTTAGGTTAAGTGGAGGATGTTCTCCTAATCTATATGGATTTATTTTGTAACTCATCTCTATTATCATTTTCGGAGTTGTGCTCCGTGTTCATACTTGGTGTACTCTATTTTTAGTATTCAGGTCATCATATTTGGTATCAAAGTCAACAATCCTCACATCCACACTTCCAAATGCACCATTATAGCCTCCACTCGATATACCAATTGGAAAGGTGTGAAACCAATGGCGACCTTGATTGAAGTTTAGTAGGCCTATAGAGCTAAAAAAACATTAAATTCCACTTGGATTTATTTTTGTTGATTGTCCTTTGCATCATAGTTTTTAAAACATTATCGAAGGCTTCTACTTGATCATTAGATTGAGGATAGTAAGGTGGCAATTTTTCTTGCCAAAAACCCAACTTAGCAGCTAGTTCCATCATCATTTTGTTTTGGAAATGAGAACTGTGACTGGTGATGATCTCTCAAAGTACACCAAACCGAGTGATTATGTGATTGAACAAAAATAAAGTCATTGTATTACCGTCATTAGATGTCGTAGGCATAACTTCAGCTCACTTAGTAAAGTAGTCAATTACCACAATGATGTAGTGGTGTCCATTGGCCGATGCAGGGTTGTACGTCACAAAATATATGGCCTATTTGGAAAATAGGTGAAAATTTGGCAAGGATGGCATTTCTTGATAGCTTAAAAATAATATTTGAAGATCATGGGCCATAAGTACCCTTCATGCAGATTTTTTTCAAGGCTGTTGCCACCCTAGAAAGCTGAATGCCACATACTCCCACATTGAAATAATTTAAAACTTTCTCAGTTTCTTCACGGGTCAGGCATCATTTCACAATTAAATCTACACCTATTTGATAAAGAGTGTCACCAATAATGAGGTATTGTGTAGCCTTATGGAAAATATGACGATGTTCGTCACGAGACAAGTGAGAAGCGAACCTATGTGTTAAGAGATAGACTAAAACATCTCCGTACCAGGCATATAAAGAAATGATGAGGAATATATGTTCATTTGGTAAATATTCATTTACTATAGGTTCCTCAATGTTTCTTGGTAATTTAGATATTAGCTCGCTAAAGACTAGAGACTTCTTGGATTTTGAAGCAAAGAATTCCAAATCAAACTCTTGTAAGACAACAATCCATTTTGAATATTTGCCCTTGATTATGTTTCAAGTCAATATTGTTGCATTAGGTTGATATTTTCCAAAAAATGGTTTTCCTAGAAGAATGTAATGTCTAATCCTTTGAACCGCTTGCACGACTTCTAAGACCAACTTCTCTACATGGAAATAATGATATTTAGGGCCTACAAGACCCTTACGAAGGTAGTAAACCACGTGATCCTAGAGCAAATACTCTTCCCAACCCAAGGTCGTACCTATGGTTTATTCAAATGCAATAATATAAAGCAAAATGTTCTTGTTGTAGTCTGGGGTACTCAGTAATGGGGCTGACACTAAGGCAGTTTTTAGTGACTCTAAAGATCGTTGAGCTTGGTCATCCCATATAAAAGGCACAACCTTTACCAAGAGGAACATGAAACATTTTGTAATTTTTGCATAATTTGTGATGATTTTGATGCAAAAAGTTAGCTTTCCCTTGTAAACTCTTAAGTTGCTTGAAAATGCGTGGGGGAGGCAACTAAACTATCCCATCAACTTTAAAGGGATCAACCATGATCCCATACTTGGAAATAATGATACTAAGTAACCTCCCTATTTCCAACCAAAATATGCACTTATGTAGGTTTAATTGAATGTTGTACTGAGAACACCTGATAAAGATGACACAAAGATGTGCAAGATGTTGAAGTTTCATTTTGGATTAAGTGGCTAAGTCATTGAGATAGATTTCAACAATGTGCTTGATATTGTAGAAAACGTATGACATATCACGTTGAAACATAGCTCCAACATTTTTGAGACCAAATGGAAATTTTCAATAACAAAAGTGTCCCAAAGGTAGATGAAAGTGGTTTTGTGTTGATCTTCCAATTTAATATGTATTTGATTGTAGCAAGAGAATCCATCCATAAAAGAAAATATTTTGCTACCATCACATTCTTTAATAATTTGATCTAAAAAGGGGGCAGGATAATTGTCTTTTGCACACGCCTTTTTAAGATATCAAAGATTGGTACAAAATCTAATGGTTCCCTATTTTTTGTCAACCAAAATAGGGTTAGATACCCACTTAACTAAGGGTATTAGGTATATAAAACCAACCTTTTTTTTTTGGCAAGTGGTACGCCTTACTTGCAGGGTTTTCCTTTGGATAAGAAACCATGAACCAGGGGCAATTAAGCCGTCAAAATCACCTGGGGATTTCACTCAGCCTGGACTGCACCAACCCTTAACATCGATGGATTTTTGGTATCTGCGGGGTTTGGAACCGATGACCAATCAACCTAGGGGTGTCTTAACTCATCACCCGCCACCGGATGTTCCACATCTCACAGATAGATAAAACCAACTTTTATTAGCTTATCAAATTCTTTTTTGATAACAACAACTTTCTTGGGATTAGCAGGCCACAATTTCTGTGAATGGGTTTTACGTTGTCATAAGTTAGAATTTCATGGTCAACTATATGGGGATCGATGTCAGGAATTTCCTCATAGGACCAAATGAAAAGTTCACATAATTATTTGAATGGAGTGGTATATATTTCGATTCCTTTATGAGAATAGTCTACTCCAATCATTATATTTTCCATGATGCCAAGTTTAACAGATATGTCAGTGGGTATAGTCTTGAGAATATTTTCCATGTTTCCTTCCACATACGTATGAGGAGGGGATATTGGTTCCATTTGACATCGTTGGGATAAATTAAACGTTTGGGTCCAACCTTCAATTGTTCTAACTAGAGAAAGAAAAATGATATATGATGCATGTATTCCCAAGGCCATGAACTGGTAATTGCTTCGAAGTTAGATTTATCAGAAGGAAAAATTGTATCCAGGAACTCACTAGAACTAGGAGTGTTAATTGCCCAAATAGGTGAAGTAAGCAGATCGTACTCCTCTTAGAGGTCAAGATTTGGATTAAGGACTTCAGAGGTTGTTTGAGTGACCCGGTAAGAAACTTCAATTGCTGATAAAGGTGGACTCACTTTCACATGTTGAACTGCTGAATGATTGGGTATGAATTGTGGACGCTTTCCCAAAAAGAGACTCATAATGAGTTGGGTGTGAAGACACTGGGTTTACAACCAAAAGAGCCATTGAAGGAAGTTCCATGGAATTAATGGGGACTGAAGTTATCATGTATACCGAAGTTGTGCTGACGTAACATACCAGTGGAGGAAAGGTAAATGTACCCATGAGAGATGAATCTTAAAACATCCCAACACCAATACTTTAAACCATTTCTTGGAATGTCCAATGAAGGGAATACTTGAGTAGATATTAGTGTTGATATTAGGCGTATAATAGTCCATTTGATCAATGGTAATAACTTTTACTTGATAAGGAAAATAAACTACTCAAAAAATAGTGGACACCACCACCTTCATTGCATGAATCCAGCTTCATCTTAGTAAAATCTTGTAGTCCAATGGAGTGTTGATAGCTTCTAAGTCTTCTATTGCAACTGTTTTTCCACCTAACTTGACATGTAGGGAGATAATGATTCTGTGTGGTTTGAAAGAGTGGCCATTTAATGCTTTCAAAATGGTGAGAGACGGAATTAACAAAGGAGAACCCAAATCTCACCAATAGGATGAAGACATGACACAAGTTGAGGCCCCATCATCAACTAAAGTTTGGAAAATATTAGTGCCTTTTAATGACATTTGTATTTGGAATGCAACCTGATAGGGAATATGATCCATGGCTTGGTCAAGATTGAAACTAATTAAGTGATGAGAGATCAATCCCACTGATAGCCGTCAACAATGACTTTCGTTGCATTGGGTAGCTCTGAATTAGGGTTTCCAAAGCGATCATTGCAAAAGGTGCTTGAGGTAAATATTCAACTATACTATAGTTGTGAACATCTATGGCATTAGGATTATGGGTGGACCTTTGTAAAATTCCCTTTGGAGGGTGAGGCATTGTGCCATTAGATGGATTCTCTATATGTAAAAATCCACCAGGTTGTGACATGGATGGATTTGGTTCAGTGGACCTAGAGGTAGGAGCATCATAACTATGAGCTCTAGTCTGTATATGGAATTATTTTTTACACATGAAAATGTTGGAATTTGTGGTATTGTCCCCTTGTGGGGGGTTTTGCTAGTTGCCTCATTGCAGAGGTACCAAATTAGTAGCAACCATATGTTTTTCCTACTATGGAGTAAATTGTTGATTTAACATTGTGGGTTGTTGTTGATATCCTTGCTGGGCCATATATCGGTGAATTTCCTCCATCTGAGGACATTGGTGACTAAGATGGTCCCCTTGACAAATTTTGCAAGGAAACTTGAGTTTCTTTTTTCTCTTTGTTTCCCCTAGTGTCGATATTAGGATTTAGTGGAACCCCTTGCCCCATATTATAATTATTCTTTTTCCCATTAGGTTGCCAGTTCCCTTTTTATTTTGTTGACTAGACAGATAGGATATTAGAGCTTTGGGTAAGAGAGAGGGTATTATGTACATGTTTCATTGTTTCATGTGGAGGTTGTCGAACAATCAGATGTACCATTTGATTTGTCAACTGATCAACTACTGCATGGGAAATATAATCAATCATGCCATTATCGTGTGGTCCTTCTGGGGGGGGATTGAAAAATTCGTCATGGATTGAGATACATGGGTAATTCAATCATGCAAAGCATTAGTTTGAGAATAAATCAAATCCATTTTCTAAGCACATAGAATGAATTGGTCCTCAGTAAGGGAACCTAACACAACTACATCTCTAGTTATTTTTGGAAACAAAGATTTCACAAACCAATTCTCTAAGAATTCATCAGGGATTTAACCTTTGATTAGTTTACGATGACATCTCTAGTCATGACTCATGATAAAAAAATATGAGTCAAATTAGTTTTCTAAAGCGGCGTCGAAGTTTAAGTCCTCATCTCATATCAGATAGGTAACTAGAAATGTGTTGTTGGGTATGTGTTATATTCTTTGCATGTGTGTGTGGGGGGGGGGGGTACGCCTTCAACCGTGCACCTGACAATGCGTCGAGCACTATGCGAAGAGATGGATCAGGGGGGTTATAGAGGGGGCGCATATTGACGCTTTCTCCCTTCCGTGAAGCGAGTTCAAAATTTTTGGGGCTATTTTTGGGTTCTTTCTAGAAATATGTAATTTAATCTCGGTTAAGGTATTGGAGTCTATTTTCTAACTCGGGTTAACAGATTAGGGTTTTGGATGCTGCGGAATACCTATATTTGTATTGTGAGTGGTTAATAATCAAGATGAGAAAATAAGATGTGTGGCTATGTGTCTTGTTGGTTTTCCCGGTTAAGGGTTTCCATGGTAAATATCCGTGTATTATGTGTGACTGCTGTGGTGTAATCTCTATTTTGCTTAAAGTAATCTGTATGCTTTGCTTCTATGCATAGGTTTAAACTTACATGTACATTGTAGTATCAGAGCTTGATTATTTGCTTCAGGGGGATGCCTTCGTTGCTAAGGGTCCGGTGCGATTGATAGATCTTGGGTTTGTGATAAACCTGGGTTTAGTGAGAGATTTGCAGTGTTGATTGTTGCATTGAAAGGGAATGGAGAGAAATTCAAGAATTGAGATCAAGAAAATTAATGGACAAAAATTTGAGTTATGGAAGCTCAAAATGGAGGATATTCTTGTAGATCGGGAATAGTGGATTGCTGTGGATCTAGGTATACAAGCCACTGGAATGTCAAAGGATATTGGGAAAAAATAGAAAGAAGGACAAGGAGTACAATCCGACTGTGCTTATTAGAATTTTTGTTGTTGAACGTGTATGGAGAAGAGAATATAGTGTGCTAAATCTGTGGATGAAGCTAGGGAGTTTGTATCAATGAAAAGGATGAGAATGACACAATGACATAGCACCTAAATGTCTACAATACTTTGGTAAGTCAAATGACCTCTATTGGAATTAAAGTGGACAAAGAAGATAAATATATTACAATATTGTGTTTTTTGCCAGATTCCTGGGATAACCTAATTGTAGGAATAGGTAGTGCTAGTCAGGCAACCTTAAAATTTGATGAAATAGTAGCATCCCTGTTGTTAAAAGAGATGAGGCAAAAATCCATGGATAATCATAGCATGGATGCCTTATTTGTGAGAGGTTATCACAAATAAAAAGGATTGTAGATCTAAGAATGTGGAGAAAGCGAAGGGATTTGAGGATACCCCTTCCACAGAGTTGAAGAACTCCTCAGAAGAAGGAGCGGATGTGTATCTAGTTTCCATAGGTAATCATTCAGAATGTGATATATGGTTGATTGAATCAGGTGCTTCGATTCATATGACCCCTCATAGGGAGTGGTTTTGTGAATATGAAAAGTAAAATAGAGGAGATATGTTCTTGAGAGATGATTCACCAACCAATATCAATGGACATGGAAGAGTCAAGATGAAATTCAAGGATGGAAGGATCATAACTCTCCTTGGAGTACTACACATTCCAAATCTAGTGAGAAACTTGATATATGTTGGAAAGATGGATGCTGCAGGTGTACAGACTGTGTGTGGAAATGGAAAATGCAAAATGGTTTGAGGATCAATGCTATTGATGAGGGGAGTTCGGTTTGGAAATTTGTACAAACTATTGGGAAGAACCATCATTGATGAATGTAACAGTTCTGTTGTGCCCGAGGGAAGAGATAAAGAAGACATTGGGGCACATTGGAGAAAAGGGCCTTCGAGCATTTCAAGGTAAAAGTATGGTTGAAGGTATGTCTGATTGCGCACTTGATTTTGATTTCTGTGAACATTGCATATATGGAAAACATAATCGAGTAAGATTTGCATATGGTGTTGCAAGAGCAAAGGGAATTTTAGAGTTAATACATAGTGATGTGTTTGGACTTGTTCATGTTCCATCATTAGGTAGATATGTGTATTATGTTTTGTTTAAGATGATTTCTCAAGGAACACATGGATTTATTTCCTTCGAAAGAAATCTAAAGTATTTTCTAAGTTTAAAGAATTTAAGGCTCTTGTAGAGAATCAAATAGAAAAGAAAATAAAGGTGTTGAGGACATATAATAGTGGGGAGTTCTGTAGGAATGAATTCGAGGAATTCTGTAAGAAGTGCGGTATAACAAGGAAGAAGACTACTCCATACACACCTCAACGGACTGGAGTTGTAGAAAGGATGAATATGACACTGATGGAAAAGGAAAGGAGCATGCTCAGTAGTGATGGGATATGACAAGAATTATGGGTAGAGGAAATGGATACTACATGTTACTTGGTAAATCGATCACCCAAATCAACATTGGTTGACAAAACCCACATGAGGTATGGAATAGAAAGAAACCCTCTATTAAACATATGAAAGTTTTTGGTTGTGATTCTTATGTACATGTTCCAAGGGGAAAAGGAGTAAGTTGGATAATCAAGTTGAAAAATGTATCTTTATCGGTTATAAAGATGGTCCGAAAGGTTATAATCTTTGGAATCTTGTAACTAAGAAGACTGTTTATAGTCGAGATGTTGTCTTTAGAGAGATCAAAGAATTTCCCAGATAGGAAGTGACTCCAATGGAAAATGAACTAGATAAAATAGAGGTTGAGTTAGAAGATGAAGAATCTAACTCAACAGAAGAAGCTGAATCAGAAGAAGAAGAACCTCATACCCCATTTTTGAGGAGATCATCTTGTGAAAGAAGGCAACCAGGAAGGTATTCACCTCTTGAAGGTGTATTTTTTCTTTATCTATTTCTAATGATGATCCTAGAAATGTGAAGGAAGCTATTGATTCAGAGGATAACGATCTCTGGAAGAAGGCCATGGTTGCAGAAATGGATGCCTTGGAAAAAAATGAAGCTTGGGATCAAGTTCAGTTACCAGTTGGAAGAAAAACCGTTGGCAGAAAATGGATATTTAAAAAGAAGTTGAATGTAGAGGGTAAAGTAGAGAAGTACAAATCCCGCTTGGTAGCAAAGGGATATTATCAGGTAGATGGAATTGATTTTGGTGAAATATTTTCTCCTATTGAAAAATTAAATTCTATTAGATTCCTTCTTTCTATTGTTGTTGCTTTTGATCTTGAAGTAAAGCAAATGGATGTGAAGACAACATTCCTACATGGGTACTTGGAAGAAGAAATCTGCATGAAGCAACCTGAAGGATTTACTGTAAAGGGTAAGAAGGAGTGGGTTTGCAAGCTGAAGAAGACCATTTATGGTCTAAAACAATCTCCAAGGATGTGGTACTAGAAGTTCAATACATACATATTAGGACTGGGATTTGTGAGAAGCAAAGTTGATCACTATGTCTATTGCAAGCAGGCTGGGGAATATTTTGTTTATGTATTGTTATATGTCGAAGACAAGTTGCTAGTTGGAAACAACATGAAGGTTATCAGGGAGGTGAAAATGCAGCTATCCTCCAAGTTCGACATGAAGGATCTCGGTGCTGCTAATTTCATCTTGGGGATGGATATCAAGAGAAATCGTGTAGAAAGGAAACTCTAGCTGAACCAGAGAAAATATATTGAAACAATACCGCACAAGTTTAATATGCAGGAATGTAAACCAATAAAAGTTCCTATTCCTATAGTTGTAATATTATCTGCAGAACAATGTCCCGAGATTGAAGAAGAAAAAAATACATGTCACGTGTTCCTTATGCTAGTATAGTTGGAAGTTTGATGTATGCCATGGTATGCACTAGATTAGAAATTACCCATGAAGTGGGATTTTTGAGTACGTATATGTCAAAACCGAGAAAGGAACATTGGACAACTGTGAAGAGGGTGTTAAGGTATATGCGTGGAACTACATATAGTGCAATCTGTTATCAAGGAAGAATGGGACATGATAGAGTGTTGAATGTACATGGATTTGTTGATCTTGACTGGGCTATAGATATAGATCATAGAATATCTACAAGTGGGTATGTATTTAACCTATTTGGAGGTGCTATTAGTTGGATGATTAAGAGATAGGTTGTAGTGGCATTATCAATTACAGAAGTTGAATACATGACTACCACTCATGCAAGTAAAGAGGCAGTATGGTTGCAGAGATAGTGTTTAGAGATTGGGTTTGAACAACAAGATGTAAGGTTAGATTGTGACATTTAGAGTGCAATATTCCTAGAAAAGAGCCCTGCTTATCACTAAAAAACGAAGCATATTGATGTGCAATATCACTTTATAAGAGACATGGTTGAAAGCAAGAATGTGTTACTGGAAAAAGTTAACACTTTGAAGAATGTTGCAGATTCATTGACAAAATCTGTGAGCACTGAGAATTTCTCTTGGTGTAAAGAAGCAATGAGCATTCATGCCCTGGATTTCTAATCCAATAAAATATTGTACTCCATGTATGCAAAGAAAACAACAAGTGGGAGAATGTTGGGTATGTGTTATATTCTTTGCATGTGTGTGTGTGGGGGGTGCATCTTTGAACGCACACCTGAAAAATGTGTCGAGCACTGTGTGAAGCAATAGCTCAAGGGGGGTTATGGGGAGGTGTGCAAACGTCTTCCCCCTTCCACGAAGCAAGTTCGAATTTTTTTGGGCTATTTTCGGCCTATTTTTTGGTTCTTTCTAAAAATATGTAATTTAATCCTGATTAAGGGATTGGAGCCTATTTTCTAATCCATGTTGATGGATTAGGGTTTTGGATGCTATGGAATACCTATATCTATATTGTGAGTGGTTAATAATCAAGATGAGAAAATAAGAGGTACGGCTCTAGGTTTTGTTGGTTTTTTCGGTTAAGGGTTTTCGAGGTAAATCTCTATGTATTATGTGTGAATACTGTGGTGTAATATCTATTTTGCTTAAAAGAATATGTATACTTTGCTTCTATGCATAGGTTTAAAACTTACATGTGTCAGAAATACCATGGCCAAAGATGTGAATTCAGAAAAAGTACTACAAGGTAGTTCAATGTACCATTTGGATGTGCTTCAATGTACCATTAGAGAAATTTTGAGGTCAAAAAAGGGCCTCAAAACAAAGAAAATGTACTATAAAATACAACCAATCACATTCTAGTAGATGACATCATCCCCCTTGGTGAGGTGGCATTGCATGAGTTAAGAATGCTTATTTGTCAAATTTTCTATGGTGGATGAAAACACATAGTTAACCAAGGTAGTGGTGTAAGTACTTTTAAGTCATAAAGTAAAGTACTCATAGTGATAGTCTTTTTATAAAATAATATTATTGTCATTTTCAAGTAAAGTACTCATAATGAATGTCTTTTCACACTTTCTCATAAAATAATATTATTGTCATTTTCAAGTGAAGTACTCTTAATTCATAAAGAAAGTCCTTTCACATTTTTTTATAAAATAATATATTATCATTTTTATGTTTTTAATTTTAAATTATATATTCACTCCATTCTATTTAATAACATAATGTCAAACTAATAAAGAATAATAATAGATTTAATAAATAATAATAATAATAATAATAATAATGCAATGTGGATTATAATAATATTATTGACATTTTACATGTAAATAAATTCTCAATTAAATTACATTATTAAATTCATGAGAAAAGTATTAAATATAAAAAGTCAACATAAAATTAAAAAAAAAACTCTTAAAAATGTTTTTTATTATTTAATTTTATTTGCAAGTTCAAGACAAATAAATGTTAAAGGACAATACATTTTTGGGAATTTACAATGAATCTTAGTCACATCAATGTAGACTTATTTTATTAATTTTATTTCTAGTGAATTTTGAAAAGTAACTCAACCATGGTTATTTATATTGTGCATAGAAAATAGTGTGGGAGGTGACTTGTCATATATACCTACCCCATAAAACCCCCAATTCATAATATTTTAATATATCTCATATTTTTGTAGTACATTTCTTAGGAGGCCCTTTTTTGACCTCAAAATCTCTCTAATGCTATTAAAGTATGTTGGAAAATGCACCAACAAATGCTATCATCCACCAATGAATTAGAAGAACACCATAGGTGGAAAGTCATGACTATAAGTTTTAAACCTGTGAAGTGGAACAATGCATGCATATTCTTAAGCAAAATAGATATTAAACAATGACATACACATGTTACACATAAGTTTACCCTGGAAGCACTTTATCAGGAAAACCTATCAAAACTTAGAGCCACCCCTTTATCTTTCTCATTGTGTTTTCTTAACCATTCATAATACAATATTTAGGTATTCCATAGCATCCAAAACCCTAATATGTGAACCCGAATTATATTTAGAATTCAATACCTTAACCGATATTAATTACATATTTCCACCAAAAATAGCTAAATTTTTTTTGAGTCGTTGCTCTAAACCACGTAGTTTGGGGCTATCACCCCTCACCAAAATCCACTTCCTGGAGTAGGGGGTCGTCGCTATGACCACCATTGAGCTTGCACCACCCACATTGAAAGAATATAAGGTGATGCAACTCACATGTAAAAAATATAACACACCCAAAATTCTTCCACTTGTTGTTTTCTTTGCATAACAGTGGGCCACGTACTGGTAGGGTTACAAGTTCAAGTTAGTAATGCCCATATATTCTCTACACTAAGAGAAATTCTCAGTAGCAATAGAGTCCGTAAATGAGTCTACAAAATTCTTTAAGGTGTCAACCTTTTCGAGCAACACCTTCTTGTCTTTAACCATATCTCTCACAAAGTGGTATTGCACATCAATAGGCTTTGTTTTAGCATGATAAGTAGGGTTACTTTCCAGAAATATTGCACTATGACTGTCACAATCTAACCTTAAAAATATTTATATACAAATCCAATACTTGACATTAATATCTGCAACCAGAAAGCTTCTTTACTTGCATGGGTGGATGGAATGTATTAAACTTTTGTAGGCTTTGTTTTAGCATGATAAGTAGGGTTACTTTCCAGAAATATTGCACTATGGCTGTCACAATCTAACCTTGCATATTTCTATACAAATCCAATACTTGACATTAATATCTGCAACCAAAAAGCTTCTTTACTTGCATGGATGGATGGAATGTATTAAACTTTTGTAGTTGAGTACAACCTATCTTTTGCTCATCCAACTGATAGCTCCTTCAAATTAATTAAACACTTGTAGATCTTCTGTGATCAATATATCTAGCCCAATATACATTAACAAATCCTTGTACATCTATTACTCTGTCTAGTCCATTTCTTCCTTGGAAGCAGATTGCATAGTCTATGGCGCCAGATAAATACCTAAAGACCCTATTTACAATTATCCAATGTTCCTTCCATGGTTTTGACATATATCTGCTTAAAACTCACACTGCATGGAAAATTTTCGGTCTAATACATACCATTGCATACATCAAACTACCAACAACACTAGCATAGGCAACTCATGACATGTTGTCTTCCTCTTTTTGTCTCTTGGGACACTTATCTACATACAACTTTACACCTATTGGAATATGGACCTTGATTGGTTTACTTTCATGCATGTTAAATCTCTACAATATTGTCTCAACATATTTTCTTTGATTCAACTAGAGTTTCTTGTTTATACAATCTCTTTTAATATCCATTCCTAGTATGAAGTGAGCAACACCAAGATCCTTCATGTCAAATTGGGAGGATAGTTGTGATTTCACCTCATTTATGACATTCAGGTTAAGTTCCAATCAACAACGCCATCAACATACAATACTATATTAATGAAGTGATTACCAACCTACTTGGAGTATAGATAGTGGTCAAAATTGCTTCTCACAAACCCCAATCCAAGGATGTATGTGTTGAACTTTTGGTACCACATCAATGGATATTTCTTTAGACCATAAAGGGACTTCTTTCTTTAACTTATAGACCAACTCTTTCCTTCCATTTATTGTAAAACCTTCTAGTTGTTTACTGTAGATTTCTTCTTTAAGATCCCCATATAGGAATGTTGTCTTCACACCCATATTCTCTACTTCAAGATAAAAAGAACAAAATTAGAAAGAAGGAATTTGATAGAAGTTAATTTAGAAACCAGAGAAAAAAATTCACCAAAAGAATTCCCTCTACTTGGGAATATCCCTTTGCTACTAAGTAGACTTTGTACCTCTCCACTTTATTTTCTACATTCAACTTCTTCTTAAACAACCATTTGCAACCAATAATTTTTATTCTAGTTGGTAACTCAACCAGATCCCAAGCTTCATTTTCATCCAAGGCATCCATTTCTTCAACCATGGCCTTCTTCCTAAGTTCACTATCAATTGAATAAACTGCTCCCTTCACATTTCTAGGATCATTATCAGAAATAGATAAATCAAAACAAGACTAAAAATAAGGATGGGAATACCTTTTAGGATGCATTCTTTCTCGAGATGATCTCCTCCAAACTAGGTTATGGGGTTATTCTTCTTTTTATTCATCTTCTTCTATGGAGTCAGATTCTTCATCCTCTAACTCAAACTCTATTTTCTCTTGTTCCTTTTCCATTGGAGAGACTTCTTGTTTGGGAACATATATAACCTCTTTAAAAACAACATCTTGACTGTAAACAATCTTCTTGGTTATTAGGTTCCATAGTTTAAAACCTTTTAGACACACCATCTTTATAACCATTAAAGATACATTTTTCAGCTTTATTATCCAGCTTACTCCTTTTTTCCTTTAGAACATGTACATAAGCATCACACCCAAAAAAATTCAGATGTTTAAGAGCGGGTTTCTTACCAATCCATACCTCATATAGAGTTTTGTCAACAAATGATGATGTGGGTGATATATTTACCAAGTAACATGCAATATCCACAACCCCTGCCCATAATTTATCCGAACCCATCACCATTTATGCCTTTTCCATCAACGCCATATTCATTCTTTATGCAACTCCATTATGTTGAGGTGTGTATGGATTAGTATTATGCCTTGTTGTTCCAAACTTCTTATAGAATTCTTTGAACTCATTCCCATAGAACGAGTCCCCACCATTATTTGCCTTCAACACCTTTATTTTATTTTATGTTTGATTCTCTACAAAAGACTTAAACACTTTAAATTGATCAAATACTTCATATTTCTTTAGAAGGAAATAAATCCATGCGTTCCTTTAGAAATCATCTATAAATGAAATATAATACACATATTTACCTCATGATGGAACATGCATAGCCTCCAAACACATCACTATGCATTAACTCTAAGATAAGATTCCATTTTCTCTTGTAGCACTAGATCTGGATCTTAATCTATTTTGTTTACCATATATGCAATGCTAAAAAAAATCAAAATCTAGTGTGCAGCTAGACATACATTCAACCATATTTTATCATGTAATGATCGAAGGCCCTTCTCTCCAATATGTCCCAATATTTGATGACATATAATTATCTTTCCTCTAGAGACGATAGGGGTTTTGTATTTTTTACTTTGAGCCTCAAGCATAACATAACTATTACACCCATCAATGATTGTGCTTCCCAATAGTTTGTATAGATTTCTATTCCAACCCCTCCCATCAATACCATTGATACTTGGATCATTTTACATGATTCTTTTGCAAACACAATTTGTATTCCTGCATCACTCCTCTTGCCAATGGATATTAAGTTTCTAGCTAGATATGGAATGTGTAAAACACGAGGGAGAGTTTTAATCCTTCCATCCTTGAGCAACAACTTAACTCTTGCAAATCCTATGATTTTAGTTGTTGAGCCATATCGTAAGAAAGTGTCACCTCCATTATGTTTCTTATATTCACAAAACTACCCTCTACAAGGAGTCATACGAAAATATGTGATTGAGTCAACCAACCATACATCACAATCCAAACAAGTACCTATGGAAGCTATGTACACATCCCCTCCTTATGAGGAGGTATTTGTCTTTATGGAATGGGCATCATCATATCCATTTGATTTATCAACATTTTTATATCTACAATCCCTCTTATAATTCCCAACTTAACCCTATTTCTAGCATTTCCTTAAATATTTTCTTGGAGATTTAGATCTACCCTTAGATTTATATCTTTCCCTCCAAGCCGTATTTTTATTTCTATCTTGGGGACATATGTCTGCTTAAAACTCCCACTGCATGGGAAATTTCTGGTCTGATACATACCATTGCATACATCAAACTACCAACAACACTAGCATAGGGAACTCGTGACATGTCTTCTTCCTCTTCTTGTGTCTTGGGATACTTATCTACATATAACTTTACACCTATTGGAATATGGACCTTGATTGGTTTACTTTCCTACATGCTAAATCTTTGCAATATTGTCTCAACATATTTTCTTTGATTCAACTAGATTTTCGTGTTTGCACAATCTCTTTTAATCTCTATTCCTAATATGAAGTGATCAACACCAAGATCCTTCATGTCAAATTGGGAGGATAGTTGTGATTTCACCTCCTTTATGACATTCATGTTGTTTCCAATCAACAACATGTCATCAACATACAATACTATATTAATGAAGTTATCACCAACCTTCTTGGAGTATAGATAATGGTCAAACTTGCTTCTCACAAGCCCCAATCCAAGGTTGTATGTGTTGAACTTTTGGTACCGCATCAATGGATATTTATTTAGACCATAAAGGGGCTTCTTTCTTTAACTTATAGACCAACCCTTTCCTTCCATTTATTGTAAAACCTTCTAGTTGTTTAATGTATATTTCTTCTTTAAGATCCCCATGTAGGAATGTTGTATTCACACCCATCTTCTCTACTTCAACATCAAAAGAAACAAAAGGAGAAAGAAGGAATTTGATATAAGTTAATTTAGCAATCGAAGAAATTTTTTTACCAAAATAATTCCCTCTACCTGGGAATATCCCTTTGCTACTAAGTAGGCTTTGTACTTCTCCACTTTATTTTCTACATTCAACTTCTTCTTAAATAACCATTTGTACCAATAATTTTTCTTCTAGTTGGTAACTCAACTAGAACCCAAGCTTCATTTTATCCAAGGCATCCATTTCTTCAACCATGGCCTTCTTCCTGAGTTCACTATCCTTTGAATAAACTGCTCCCTTCACATTTCTAGGATCATCATCAGTAACATAAATCAAAACAAGACTAAAAATAAGGACGAGAATACCTTTCAAGATGCATTCTTTCTCGAGATGATCTCCTCAAAACTAGGGTATGGAGTTCTTCTTCTTATTCATCTTCTTCTATGGAGTCAGAATCTTCATCCTCCAAGTCAAACTCTATTTTGTTTGGTTCCTTTTCCATTGGAGAGACTTCTTGTTTGGGAACATATTTAACCTCTTTAAAAACAACATCTTGACTGTAAACAATCTTCTTGGTTATTAGGTTCCAAAGTTTAAAACCTTTTAGATACACCATCTTTATAACCATTAAATATACATTTTTCAGCTTGATTACCCAACTTACTCCTTTTTTCCTTTAGAACATGTACATAAGCATCACACCCAAAAAATTTCAGATTTTTAAGAGAGGGTTTCTTACCAATCCATACCTCAGGTAGAGTTTTGTCAACAAATGATGATGTGGGTGATAGATTTACCAAGTAACATGCAACACCTCCCATGCCCAGAATTCTTATCTGAACCCATCACCACTGATGCCTTTTCCATCAATGTCATATTCATTCTTTATGCAACTCCATTATGTTGAGGTATGTATGGAGTAGTATTCTAACTTGTTGTTCCACACTTCTTATAGAATTCTTCGAACTCATTCCCACATAACTCTCCACCATTATTTTCCTTCAATACCTTTATTTTCTTTTATGTTTGATTCTCTAGAAAAGACTTAAACACTTTAAATTTATCAAATACTTCAGATTTCTTTAGAAGGAAATAAATCCACGTGTTCCTTTAGAAATAATCTATAAATGAAATATAATACACATATTTACCTAATGATGGAACATGCATAGGTCCAAACACATCACTATGAATTAACTATAAGATTCCATTTTCTCTTCTAGCACCAGATCCGGATCTTAATCAATTTTTTAGCACATATGCAATGCTAAAAAAAATCAAAATCTAGTGTGCAGCTAGACATACCTTCAACCATACATTACCATGTAATGATCGAAGGCCCTTCTCGCCAATATGTCCCAATATTTGATGACGTATAATTATCTTTCCTCTAGAGACGGTAGGGGTTTTGTCTTTTTTACTTCAAGCCTTAAGCATAACATAACTATTACACTCATTGATGATTGTGCTTCCCAATAGTTTGTATAGATTTATATTCCAAACCTCCCCCATCAATACCATTGATACTTGGACCATTTTGCATGTTTCTTTTGCAAACACAATTTGTATTCCTGCATCACTCCTCTTGCCAATGGATACCAAGTTTCTAGCTAGATCTGGAATGTGTAAAACACGAGGGAGAGTTCTAATCCTTCCATCCTTGAGAAACAAATTAACTCTTCCACATCCTATGATTTTGGTTGTTGAGTCATATCCTAAGAAAGTGTCACCTCTATTATGTTTCTCATATTCAAAAAACCACCCACTACAAGGAGTCATATGAAAATATGCGTTTGAGTCAGCCAACCATACATCCCAATCTGAACAAGTACCTATGGAAGTTATGTACACATCCCCTCCTTATGAGGAGTTCTTTGTCTTTATGGAAGGGGCATCATCATATCCATTTGATTTATTAACATTTTTAGATATACAATCCTTCTTATAATTCCCAACTTAACCCTATTTCTAGCATTTCATTAAATACTTTCTTGGAGATTTAGATCTACCCTTAGATTTATATCTTTCCCTCCAAGTTGTATTTTTATTTCTATCTTGGGGACAACCTATCACGAACAAGGAACCCATGCTCTTATTATACATGGATTTCCACCTCACTTCCTCTGATAGCAAGGATTCCTCTATTACCTCAAACTTTAAAGTGGCTTGACAAGCACTACCTATTGCCATAATCAAATTATCCTAGGAATCTAGCAAAGAACATAATAATGTAATGCATTTATCTTCTTTCTCCATCTTAATACTGTTGAGGGGCCGATAGGCTTCCCCTTATGTCATCATATTATCTTCTAATCAATGTATTAGTTAACCCATAACACATGAGAAGTTGGAGCGGGTGTAACCGCTCCAACCATCCATACGATGTATAAATTAATAGCTCAAGATGAATAATAGATGTTGAATGCATTCGACCAATCTTCCGTCTTGATTATATCTGTGTATGATTCTACTGTCTGCTTGAATACAACATATGGCGCCGTTTCCGCCTCTGTCCGATTTGGGTGACAGCAGCAGCAGATAGAGTTGGTATGAACTCGGAAGGGAGTGAGATGCTCGTGAAAAGAAACCTGCAAGACTGCTTGTGCGTTAATCTCAAAAACTTTATGTGCAAAGAAAGATAAGATGTTGTTATTTTATTTTGATACTTGGTTGCTCGATTATGATCATTGCTGCAAAATTATGTGTTTAAAGAATGGCTATTGGATGACTGCAAACTATTGTATAAATGCTAATGCTCAATTATTTTAAGTTATCACGTTAAATTGGTAATGTTCTAGACATCACACTGTTACTTGGTAGAGGGGATTGAGGTTTGCACTTTTTCTCTTTGGCCATGGCTTCAAAAAGAATGTAGCACCCATGTTGCGTGTTAACGTTTGCAAGGGCGCCCATAGATCAACCCCTGTAGCCTTCGGAAGGTTTCGTGGCGATGTTTTGAGAAGTGGCCGTATGGAAGGGGACGCCTTCACTTGCCCTTTTCTGTGAACCATGCTGTCAACTATAACATAATCCTTGTGGGAAGGGCCACACCTGATCGCATCATGAATGTATTAGAGAGTCTACTGATCATAAGGTTGAAATAAGTATTGAATGCTTCTTGATTCATCGTGAGGCTCCTTCAGAAAGATAGATAAGATTCAGTTGATTGAGTATTGAGTTAGCAATTTAAGAAATATTTTTTTTCTGGAAATATTGTGGCTACTAACACTAACTGAATTTCATTAAGGTGATTACCAGTTGTTTTATAAAGAAATTGACCATTGCTTGGAAGATTTGACGACTATGTACATGTGTGTTGACGTAAAGAACTTGATATTGCTGACTGAGTTCCTCATCCCTTCAAAACACCTTTATGCAGTGGCTTACCCATCCGTCAGAGGCTTATCGTTTCCCAGGCAATGTTGCAATTCAACATCTTTCAGTCTTGCTCGACGATTGAGAAATTTAATGCACTTAATCGACTGGTGAAGTCGGTCGGCGACAGGTGCAGATGACCCTGGCAATTGACCAAGCCTATAGATGATGACCCTGGTAGTTTACCAGCAAGTAGCCAACCACGTGTTAACAGCCGCGGTAGCTGAATGCAGTCGAACACCGCCAAATACAGTCGACTGTCAATATCATTTAAAGCTTTTGCTACCTTTGCTACTGGCTCTGGTGCTTATTCAACTGCCCTTGCTACTGATGCTAGTGCTATTTCAACTGCTCGTGCTGCTACTATACTACCCTTTGATTTAATCGTGCATGGAGAGCTCCTGCTCTGTAGCGTTCAGCCCCGGCCAGGTGGGACCGTGTATTTTATAGCGGTAAGTGAGGTCGATGGTCTAGGGTCGAGGTAGGGGGCAGGCATATCGAAGTTGAAGAGATGTCATTATGCCAGGAAGGAGGGCGAGGAAGAGATAAAGATATATCCACAAATTTAGGAATATATTCCCTGAATGTAGCAACGTAAATCCAGGAAAAAAGACCTGGCGCATTCCTTAGTCCGAAGGGTATTGTGTTATATGTGTACGGACTTATAAATATTATCATGAAGGAAAAATTGACGTGGTTTGCCTGAAGTAACATATGAAGAAATTCCAGCATCAAAGTATAAATGTGGTCGAGTAGTCGACTAAAGCCATCGGAAAACAAGAACTCGGCCGAGAAAATGAGTACTTAATCAAAGAGGAAGCCCAGTCTCCTCGAGCATAGAAAGATTTATATTATGTGTAAAATTTGGCGCATGAAAGAATAATAATGTTGTTCGTTGGTGTCATTTAAGTCGACTATGCAAATTTGTTATCACAAGCATGACAGTTAAATACCTACTCGACCAATCCAATTAACTGTCATCAACTAAAGTCCATTAATGGAGATCATGACTACTCACGAAGGTAACACAATTTTTGTTGCAAATTCCAATATTAGGTCAATAGTATTTAATCTATCTTCTTATGAAGTCAATTATAAATCATATAAAGATGTGGTCGATAGTGTTCCCATCGACATATATTTGGTCGAGTTTTTAAAGTGTTCCATATATTTTGTAAAAGAAGTCGGGTCTTTGAAAACAAGTCAAAGATCGACTCCTTTAATGTAGTCGATATATTTGCTTGGTTGGTATCCTTATTTTGGTCGGTCTTCAAGACGAGCTAAGTAAAAATTAGTTGATGTGATTGATGATTGTACAAATATGGTCAATACCCTATTGGTCGATATTGTGTTCGGTGGTCGAAATTGTATAAAGGGTTGTTCAAGTTTATTGAACCATGTATATTCATAAAGTTGTAAATCAAGTCGGTCTCTTGCCGACCATTGTCAGTCGAGTCGAGTCAAGTCGACCACGACCAATATTTTTGGTATCGACCACAAGCAACAGCGACACATTTAAACTTACAGGAAGCCTCACGACAGATGAAGTCTACGAAGACCATATATTCAAGCAGAAGCCATCTTATGACACACAGAAGACGAGCTTAACGCTTGATGATGACAAAAGAACACTTGTAATGACCAAGCCCCCTAGTGTTGAAATACAAAAACATTTTTTGAGTGTCATTTCAGAAGTTTGAAGGAAGTTGGTGAGATGGTGTAAAGGTAGAGCATGGAATCCCTCGTAGTTCCTGACCGATGAAGATGAATTCCGGAAGGAAGGAGAAAGGGTGAGGCTCGATTGACCACTACCAGATTGCTAACAAAGGATAAAGAAATCACAATTCATTGTTGTTCCTGTTTTCTTCGAGACGAAGAAAGGCTTTGTTGGTGGGGGAGATGTTGAGGGGGCCGATAGGCTTCCCCTTATGTCATCATATTATCTTGTAATCAATGTATTAGTTAACCCATAACGCATGAGAAGTTGGAGCGGGTGTAACCACTCCAACCATCCATAAGATGTATAAATTAATAGCTCAAGATGAATAATAGATGTTGAATGCATTCGACCAATCTTCCATCTTGATTATATCTGTGTATGATTCTACTGTCTGTTTGAATACAACAAATACCAACATAGGTAAGTTGAAATACTATATTACTATAGACATTAAGATGATCTGTCATTGAACCGTTATCATCCATCCTGATGTGATACAAATTATTTTGAAGAAACAACTTGTTTACTATGGACTTTGATTTATACAAACTCCCTAGCTTATTCCACATCTTCAATGCATTGTCTTCTCCATATATATTCAAAAAAATTGAATATGATAGGAAAATTCAAATTGTTCTCCTCACCATTATTTCTAGCTTCTCATAATATTCTTTCATCAATCAAGTAGGTTGTGTGTCTGGATCCATATCAATCCACTGTTCTCGATCTATATGAAGATCTTCCATTTTGAGCTTCCATAACTCAAAGTTATGACCATTAAATTTCCCAATATTGATTCTAGAACTACTTTGTATTTTCTTTCAACACACAAATCACCATTGCAAATATCCCACTCGACCCAAGTTTATCACAGACCTAAGATAACCTTGCTCTATCAAAGGAGTTGAACCCTGAGTAACAAAGGCATCCCCTTGAAGCCAATAATCAAGCTTTGATACCACATGTAAGTTTTAAACCTATGAAGTGAAACAATGCATACTAATTCTTAAGAAAGAAAAAGATTAAACAGTGACACACACAGTCATAGTACATATAGATTTAACTTGGAAACCCTTAATCCATAAAAACCAACAAAACTTAGAGCCACACCTTTATATTTCTCATCATGTTTTCTTAACCATTCATAATACAATATTTAGGTATTCCACAATGTAATGTCCCCATTTTGATCCCCTTTGCATTAAATCGTAAATGATGTAAATATTGTAATTTAATCATGGTGAGGAGCTCAAGGCCAAGGCCCCACCATTGATTTAGCATTTTATGTATCGGCAATTAAAAATAGATGCCTATGGCTCTTGTGCTAGATATGCACAATGTAAATTAAGACATCATGTAAATACAAATTTTAATGAAAAACCCACAACTGCCTATGCTATGCAACAAAGAGATGGGGGCATGATTCTACAAGGAATAGGGAGGAAAATTATTCAAACCCTTGAGCCAATGGTGTTAATCCATGTGTCAATGAGAAAATCCATAAACCACCAACTACCCATTTTGGGTTATGGACCCAATCATTTAATTCTTCCAGAAATTGGTTGAGGTAGTTAATGGGAAAGCCATCAAGAGGTATGGCAGCCAATTTCGTGTATGGGAAAGCCATCAACCTGGGAAATCGTATTTTGTCTCCTTGGGAAAGAAAACACCCACGAAATGGTGCCCAAACCAATTCTAAACCCACAGTCTTTCCTCTCTCACGCAGTCTGAACTACTGGGCCTTTTCCCATCACGTTTTTCACCATTTTTCCTGCATTTTCCATGCCTGGGAGCTCGTTTTTGCATTGGACAAAAGCTGGGAGAGAAGGGCCACGATTTGGGACTGTTATGGAGGTCGTTTTTGTCCCAGAATGTCCATGGACGTTTTTCTGAAAACGGATTTGGCTTCCCAGGGTTGTTTCCCCATCTTCTAGTTTCGTTTTTGGGTTTCCCATGTTTTTCTGAAGCTAATGAAAACCCCATCTTTGGGCATCTCACTGTAAAAACGTTTCTTCATGCCCAACACTTAGACTTCTGTTGTTATGTGCATCCCTGTTTTGATTTGAACCGTGAACAAGAAACTTGGAGTGGTAGTGGACAGAATTGGCTTGATAAACCTAGTGAAGGGAGTAACCTCTCAAGAAGATCAAGAGGGTTGGCTACTCTTCTATGCACACCCGGGACACTCTAGAATTGGAAGGTATGGCCCGAGGGACTGTGAATTGGTGAAGGGAATACTTCCTTGAGTAGGGGTGTGTAGGCATTGTGGGTGCCAAGCTAATTAGATCTGGTAGAGGTATCCATAGCTCTGTGGTTGAGCTCACTAGCTTAGCAATTCTTCCTTTCCATTTCCTAGCAGCCTGATAAACCCAATTGTAGATTGGCTTGGCTCATCTTGGTGTATGCTTGGCTATGTGAGAGTCTGCTGTTCCCCGATTCCTTGTAGAAATCATGCCCAACTCGGGGGTGGCAGTTGCATCAAGAGGTTGATAAGCACAACTGGCCTATGGTTGGGTGGAACGTTGCAGTTGCATAGCCAGTTGCTTGGGACTACTGTTATAAGATAAGTACTCTCTTGTGTTAACTTTGCAATTATTATTTGATGAATATCTTGAATGTATGATGGATGTGTTATTGATATTATTTTCGCTGTGTTTTTCTTATAATTATACACTCCATATGTCTTTTATATTATGTGAATGCTTATTTAAAAGTTCATGAGGCTAGATGCCCGATTTTTAGCACCACGTCCTCTCCATCATGCTGGTATGACGGGAGGGGACGTTACACACAACATCCAAAAACCTAATCTATTAACGTAACCCAAATGCAAAGAATATAACACATACCCAACAATGACATGGGTGGACATGTCTTCTCTTGGTTGTCTATCAAATTCAGGAATGCCAGACATTAGTTTGGTCGGGATGGAGGTCCATCTCGGTTGATGTTGAATGTAGTCATTGATCAATATTGACAAGTCTAGTAAATTCAAGGTGGCCTAAAATAACGAACGAAATTGAGCATATGGATTAGGATTGCCAATAGATGGAGCTTGGTTTCCCTAAGGGCCTTGGTTTTCCCCTTGAAGTTGGTTCGATTTGGAGGAATTGTTTCCCCAAAGAGGATCATTTCCCCTAGAGGGCCTTTATTGCTTCTTGGAAATTGATTAGTCCCAAAGAAATTTCTTCCCCAGGGAGGAATATTGTTTCCTAGAAATTGATTGGGTCCGAACACATTGTTTCCCCAAGGAGGAAACTAATTGCTTTATGGAAGGACTTGGGTGTTCCCCTGAAACTGGGTAAGCACAAAAGCATTATTTTCGCAAGGAGGGTTTTTTTTTCTCGAAAATATCCACCCCGAGTTGGATTTTCATCCCAAGGTGGAGTGTAGTCACCTAGTGCAGTGCCACCCCAAGCGTAGTATTACCCCAAGGAGGATTGGTAATCCCTATAATATAGCTAATACTAAGTTGGGGGGTAGTCATTCACTATGCATTCCACCCATAGGAAAACCAATGTTTGGAGCTGATGAGCCATCTGTAGGAATTCCAAATGTTGAACTAGGCCCACATCTGGGGTGAAAAGTAGGAAAGCTAATCATTGGCACCGAAGTGATCAGGGGAGTTGTTGTAACAAAGGGGATTCCTTGAGTTGCAATCTATGTGTTGACTTGAGGGGAATTCCACAAGGATGGGTGCCTAATGTTTGAGGTCCACTTGTAGAAGGAAGGACTCCACTAACTGATGGTATGAAGGGACCACTGTTAGACCCTATAACCACATAAGGAATAACGGGGATCACTTCCCTTGCATTGGGTATGGAGCTTGGGCCTGCCATTTGGTGATGCCAAGTGTGTAAGAAGGAGAATAACTCTCGGGGTAGTGTTTCACCTACTAGAAACATGGTGGGACCATAAGGATCCGTTAATGGAGGGGTAAAATTAACTAGAGTATGATTATCAATGGTTTCAATCTCTAGTGTGTCAAACTCCTTTGCTGAGATGGAATTTGATCTCGATTGATCAATTTTTATTTAACTGGGTTTTCAAGAGTGTTGTGTGTTGCTTTCTAAATTTTGTTGAACAGGTTCAAGAGAGTTCAATCGCCTTCGTGTAGGGGTGAAAACTAAGGAGAGTATCCTCTCTTCCATTTGGAACGATAGAGTGACTAGTTAACCTTTTTAACTATTAGGTTATACAACACGAGATAAAAAATAAAGCAATCACCTAGGGTAAACTAAACACACAATACCACAAAGCACTCAACTAATTAAAAGTGTCGGCAACAAAAAGCAATACTACTTTCCAAAAACCAGATAGGATGGTTAAGGTCTTGGTATGATTATTAAAGAGTCGAAAGAGAGAACATTCTAAAAATTAGTTATGGGGATATTAAGCCCCAATAATGAATAAGCGAAGGTGTGAAAGAGACAGTTACAGTAACCCTCACACAACAATCATCCAAGGGGAAAGTACATGCACCAAAGCGAATAGCCTCCAAAGGAGATAAGGTGGATGTTATGCATATATCTCAGATACCACAAGCATTTCCCACTTGTAGTCACCTATGTGATATCATAGAAAATCCCCCTAAGGTCACCATTTTACAATCAACGATTAGGGGGAAAAATCATGATTCAAGATTAGGCATATGAGAACGGAATGCAGGACTAGTTCCTCAACCCAAAAATCTAGAGAAAAATGGTGTCACCCTGAGGACTTGCCACTTCAATCCGAATCCCCCATACACACAATAATCCCACTAAACAAGTGAACTAGGGATTCAACTTCACTTGTGTAGCTTGAATGTAATGTTTGACACATGTGTAATATATGCTTTCTCAACAAATTCTCTTTGCTGCTAATGGATTTAACTCTCTTTAATCAAATCCTAGTTTCATTTTGTGGCCTTGGAGAATTTACTCTCCAATGTTACACCAACTTGGGCCCTTTTAGATAGACTAAAATGTATTTTCTATAATACAAATTCTTGTAGATTTTAGTTTAATCGTTGCTTTTAAAGTTTGTTTCTTACTCAAATGTACGATGTGAAACTCTTTGGGATTTTTTGACTTTAAAACTTGCTAAAGAAAAGATCACTGAAATATGTAAGATTCATTTTTTTTTATATTTGTTGAACACTTTTTGAAAAAGGAGGAATCTTTCTTTATGCATGCAAATTCCAAGCATGAAACTCGCATTCAATTAATCAAAATTCATTGGCTTATAAAGAAAGGCCAAAGTGCAAAGTGCAATTTTTCTTTTCATGCAAACAACTCGAATCTCGAAAGAGGAAGAAAAGATTTCATTTAACAATCAAATGCATAGACAAAATCTACTTTGTAATCGAACAAGATCTATTGGTTTGATAAATAAAATGCACAAAATGCAAGAGGTAAAATATTTTCCTTTGTTTTTCTTTGAGATAAAAGTAACACAAATCTCGAAAAGAAAGCTAACTTGTACATTCAAAAGAAACATATAACGTGATAAAGAAATAACAGAAAGGAGGGATGCCATGTGATCTTTTCTTTCTATGAAATAACACGAAATATGATTATTTTCTAGATGAATGCACACATGCAAGGGACCAAATTAATATATCTGAGTTCAAATTATGACAATTACTCAATTAACACAAGAAAATAGGAATTTGGAATGTTGCAAGCTCAAAAATGGGTTGGAAAGTCCAATGTCACACTTGTTAGGCCTCTAAGGGTGAAAAAAGAGGCTTGGTCATGCTTGTTACCCCAAGAAGGGTGATCGATCATGACTCTTCAAGCAATAAGTGTGACCAAGTGACCATAAAGAGAGAAAAATCACTCAAAACTATGGTAAAACCACCCAAATTTGTTCCAAATACTCACTAACTGATCCTAATTCTATCACAATCAATATTAAAGATTTCGAAAGTGGAGAAACGAACAGAACAACCCTACCTGAGAGTTTTTTATAAAATTTTCCCAAGTGGAGTCACCATTTTGGAGTGGAATGCTCTCCCTCCCGTGAGTGGGTTAGACTCATAGATAGATGAAATAAATTTGTATTCTACCTTTCCTAGAATCTAACATGCATTCAAGTATAGACTAAGAGTTGAAGGAAATAATGGAACTTGATTTAATGAAGGTTGTCCTTAGCTTTGTCAGCCTAGTTCCTTTGATCCCGATCCAACTCCGAAGCTTTATGAACATACGTGCATATAGAGACAAACAATAATACCCTTCTCATTTTCCATTTATAATAGTTTAAATAAACAAGCAATCATGCATATTAAGAAATTTAATGTACTATCCAAGTTATAGATCTCCAACCAAAACATATTGACACACATGAAAATGATGCATATCCTGGTTGGGGAAAGATAATATATATTTATATTACTCAAATAAAGAATTTAAAACATAATGGATACTTATTTATACCCGCAACACCTGCTTCTTCAGAGTATGAGTTCTCTCCTTTGCCAACAACATTGATCCTCTTGCCGATATGCTCCCTCAACTTACTATGGTGAAGCAAGCCAATGTGGTTTGATGGAATTCAAACAAGCTCAAAATCCCTTGATAAGTAGAAGCTGTAGCCAAACAGAGTTCTACTCCACACAAGAATTCTCTAGCATACAAATTCATTGGATTTTTTCTCCCTTATCCTTCACCTCACCCTTGATTTTATAGGACTAGGGAGGGTGATGAGCTCTAGGTACGTTGCTAAGCATGGATTACATGTTCCTTTCATGCAAAACTAACTCAAACTCTACCTTTCATGCACACTTTCAATGCTGGAATTTCCCTCAAAGATGCTTGGTCGCACTTAATAAGCCAAAATGAATGACAAGATGCCCCTAGTGTTAAAATATAGAGCAAGCAAATAAGAGACACTGAATAGCGAAAAAGGCTTGAGCAATTGTTAACCTTGATATTAATACCAATGATGGTATTATATACTACATCGATCATAGTTACCTCAAGATCTAGATCTCATTGATAACTCATCAGTTGATAAGTATGACAACTCATAAAGTGATAGAGGCGATTTATGACTTTGTGATTGTCTAGGGAATTATAGTCCAACATTCCCCACTCAATCACAAGTTTGAATAATTATGAGAGTAAAGTAACATGAACTGATATCATTTTCAATTTAAAACTTTTGAACCGAGCTTTGATGAAGATATGCCAGAAAAAATGTCAATCTAGATGTTGAAATTTGTACGAGAGTTGGAATTTTGGAAGTGAACAATTGCCATGTTTGAACATTCCCTGATTTTTCTAGAAGAAGACAACATCTTCTACTAATCTGGTGAACAAATAGGATCACCATTATGCTATCAAGAATAATTAGGATAATTGAGCGCTCTCTGAATTTATACACAATTAGGTGTTGAACATCCCATGAATAGTTGAATAATTTATTGAGGAGAGTAATTTACATGACGTAATTCCTAGATGATGATTTGATAATTTGAAGAGGAGATCAAATGCCATGGTGAAATTCCCCCATTTAATTTGTAGATTAGCTGCTGACCAATTGTAGGACTTCAAATCTTGAAGCTTGACTATCATCATTGAGTGAGAAGAATATGGAAGGGATCCAAGCTTTAGCTTTTGGATTCTTATGTAATAGATGAATTTGATATTTGTATTTGGTGGTTTTGGTCTACCACTAACCAATTTCATTTGATATTATTTCTTTATTCATTTTTGTACTCTGCCCCTTAAGGTACAAGGAGTACCTTTATGCTTTCATTTTTGTACTTCCCCCAATTAAGGTATAGGGGAGTACCTTTCTGCTTTAATTTTTGTACTCCCCCCCCTTAAGTTACAAGGGAGTAACAATTGAGAATGGGTCATAGTCATGCCCAAAATTATCATCTGCAATAACTGATTGAAATTTGTTTGCTTTTGTAATTTCACCATTCAAATGTGTATTTACCTCTGTTTGAACTAGATGGTAAGGCTTATGCAACTTCTCGAATTTCTGATTCATGATGGTCGGTTTTCTTTTTATCCTTCTTCTTCTCTATACATTTTTCTGAATGATGATTTGTCTTCCCACAATGAAGATAAGAATAGAGATCAAAACACCAATCATCCATATGGAAAACTCTATGACAATGCTGGCATTCACAATGAATTTGCTAAATATTTTTATCATCAACTGTATCATCATCATTCTCAACTTCTTCATTAAATTTTGGAGCCTTCAAATTACCATCAAGAAATCAAGCACTCATAAACTAAACTGGTTTGGAGTAATTTGGAATATGAAAGATGTTTCCTTTTTCATATCCTAACCCATATCGCTTTATGTTGGATTGTAATTCTTCCCTAGGTCTGTTGACCATCTTGGAAAGATCATGTCGTATTTGATGATGTCCTTTATTAATATGTTCTTAAAATTCACATTCATTGCTATTGTTGTCACTCTATGCTTCTGCTTACAACTCATCTTCAAAACTTGTGCTCATCAATTGATTGAATATCACTGATTCCTTGTCATCCTTAGTCTTATCTTTTGGTGCATCCGTTTCAACCAATAGGTCATTTGTATCACATGTAACACCAATTGTTTGCATTAGTTCAAGTTTATCACAAGATGCATCAACCATATGCATTCTTACCATTTATTTCTCCTTTTCAATCATTTTTTATTGAAGTGTTTCAATCAATTTATCATTCATAACAATCTGTTTGTGATGTTCAACAATCCAATTATCTAATGCATGTAATGAGTCATGTAGTTCTTTGATTTCATGGTCGGTGTTTTGTAAATGCTTTCCTTCTTTACCTATTTTAGATTTTCCATTTGATCATGCTCACTTGTACTCATTTGTTTTCATGCTTGCTTTCTCTTTATGTCAACTTGAGGGTGTCAAGTACAACCAATCAAGCGCCCCAAAATTGTGATTACAATGATTACAATTTGATGAAAATGATCTCCTCATTCCAATTTCAGGTAGGTCAATTTGGCAATTTTTTACAAGTGTTTTGAAAGGGTTTTCAACTATATAGTTTTTACAATTCCATTTCTCAAATTCAATGACATATCCTTCTTTTACAATTCAATGATGCAATTAAACCTTCATACAAAGAATTGTTTGGTTTGATGGATTTTACAATTTTCCCCTTAGAGTGTCCAAATATAGACATAACACATGACAAGCATCCAAGAAATCATGCACAATCACACACATCCAAGAATACTTAGACCCCCTTATTCATATTCTAGGTCGGGTTTGGGACTCAATCACCACCAAAAACATGTTTTTGTTGTTGTTTTTTATATTATAAGGTGTGATACAATCAAGTTTTAAATGATGCTTCTTTTCTTTTCTTTAAGGAGAGTTCAATGTGAACAATATTGCAAAAACTTACTAGCCCCTTCCCTCAAAATCAAATAAACCCTTTTATAAATGCTCTTAACAATTACAGGCCTTTAAGCTTTTCAAATCTATTTTCAACTTTGAGTGATGCTTCTTTTCTTCTCTTGAAGGAGAATTCAATGCTCTTTTCCTTAAAGGCAAATAAACCATTTTACAAATGTTCTTCAACAACTACATGGCTTTAATATTTTCAAAGATATTTGAGAAGACGATTTTCCACCAATGACAATTACAAGCCTTCAATCATCTACTAACATTTTTGTTTGAATCTCCTTTTACAACAGTTACATAAGTATGTGTTTTTTTTGTTTGAATCCCCTTTTACAAAAGTTTTGTTTGAATCTCCTTTTATAATAGTTACAAAAGTATGGGTTGTTTTTGGTTTAAATTTCTTTAGAGAAAAACTTGACGGGATACAATGTGAAGATCCTTCGTTACAATTAATAATAACATACAACATCATGCTATTCTATTATGGATAATAGAATATAAAAGGGTGAATTTCTCATTCCATTTCTCATGTAATCAAACAAACAAATAAAAAATATATTGTTTTGTCTTTTCCACTCAGCGATGAAGAGAATGTTGTATTGTCATGTCCCCACCCATCATATTAGTGCGATGGAGAGGATCGTGATGCTAAAACCGGGCATCTAGCCCCATACTTATTAAATAAAACATTCACATAATATAAAAAGACATATGCAAATCTATAAATATAAGAAACATAGCGGAAATAGATTCAATTACACATCCATCATACATTCAAGATATTCATGGGATTCATCAAATAAATAAATTGCAAAGTTAACACAAGAGAGTACTTATCTTATAACAAAGTAGTCCTGAGCAACTGGCTATGCAACTGCAACGTTCCACCCAACCATAGGCCAGTTGTGATCATCAATATATAAACACACTGCCACCCCCGAGTTGGGCATGATCTCTACAAGGAACCAGGGAACAGTAGACTCACACATAGCCCAAAGATACACCAGAATCAGCCAAGCCAATCTACAATTGGGGTTTATCAGGATGCTAAGGCAATGGAAGGAAATGAATTGCTAAGCTAGTGGCTCATCCACAGAGCTATGGATACCTCTACCAGATCTATCTAGCTTGGTACCCACATTACCTGCACACCCAATACAAGGAAGTATTCCCTTCACTACCACACAGTCCCTCAGGCCATACCTTCCAATCTAGTATTGTTCAAGGTGTGCATAGAAGAGTAGCCAACCCTCTTGATCTTCTTGAGAGGTTACCTCCTGACTAGGCTCATCAAGCCAATTCTGTCCTCTTCCACTCCTAAATTCCTGCTCACAATATCAAACCAAAATAGGGATGCACACAACAACAAAAACACAAGTGCAGGGCATGAAGATAGATTTTTTTACAGTGGGATGCACAAAATGGGGTTTCCCTGAGCTTCAGAAAAACGTGGGCAAGCATAAACAAAATGGAAAATCTGGATTAAACCCCTGGGAAGGAAAATCCATTTTCAGAAAACGTTTATGGACAACCCAGGAGCAAAAACGACCTCCATCAAACCCCCAATTCGTGGTTCTCCTCTCCCAGACACTGTACCCACCAAAAACGAGTTCCCAGCCATGGAAAATATAGGAAAATGGTAGAAAACATGAAGGAGAAAGACCCAGCTAGCTTAGGCTTCGTGAGAGAGGAAAGACCATGGGTGAAGAATGGCTTTGGGCACAATTTCGTGGGTGTTTTCTTGCCCCAGAAGCAAAAGTACGTTTTCCCAGGTTGATGGCTTGCCCATGCACGAAATTAGCTGCCATACCTCTTCATTCCCAAGGCATTAACTGCCTCAACCAACTCTTGGAAGAATTAAATTATTGGGTGCATAAGTCAAAATGGGTAGTTGGGGTTCATTCATTGACATTTGGCTTATCACCATTGGCTCAAGGGTTTGAATAATTTCCCTCCCTATTCCTTGTAGAAGCATGCCCCCATCTCTTTGTTGCATTGCATAGCTAGTTGTGGGTTTTTCATTAAAATTCGTATTTACATGATGTCTTAATTTACATTGTGCCTATCTAGCACAAGAACCACGGGCATCTATTTATAATTGCCGATACATAAAACGCTAAATCAATGGTGGGGCCTTGGCCTTGAGCTCCTCACCATAATTAAATAATAATATTTACATCATTTACGATTTAATGCAAAGGGGTCAAAATGGGGATGTGACATGTATTAAATTAGAGATGAACATATTGTTGTATTAAATCACTGTAGGTGATTCCTTTGAGCATATATCTGTGATTTTTTCACCAGTTCTCAGAGGAACTTAAGAGATAAATACTCATAATTTCATTAAATCAGATCAGAGTGAACTGTCATTTCCAGATTAGATCACTGCTACAGAACAAAAACAAACAATTCCACAAGCTCAAGGATTATTTGCAAGCAAGTCTAACATATAGTTACCTGCGAGTTCTTATGGATAGGTATAAATTCTCATAGAATGGACAACCATTGGTGCGTGTTTCCCTACACTTTGCATTTCGCATAACATACAAAGAAAAATCAAATGTAACACAAGGTTTCAGTGCATTAATTGACCTCTTCTCATTCAAATCACATCAAATTAGCATATTTGCGAGCAATCTCAAATCTACATCAAATCAGTTTCTGATTTTCTTGCAATTTTTTAGGATGGCACCATTGGTTTCTTGCCAGGGTATGGAAAGGCGTACGCTCAAATCAAATCAGTTAGTGATTTTCCTGCAATTATGTCACCATTGGTTTCTCACCAGGGTATGTAAAGGCACATGCTATTTCTCTTTGAGGAAAACATGACACAATGCGTGTGGTCACTGCTTGTCAGCTCTACGTGCACATTTTCTCTCATTCTACATTTGGTACATGGATTGTTGTTTACTCCCTTCAGATTGCAACCTCCTCAACACCCTTTAAACAATGTGACAATTCAACCACCTTCTTCAAGGGACATACCAAACCTTCCAATTTTGTGGAGGCCCCAATTTCTTGAACAAATGGAAAAATTGATCTAGAGGATGGTTTTTTCTACTCCAAGACTATCACAACTATCACAAATATGCAAGAAGGATTTGTTGATCTGTGATTTTTACTCTAAAAAAAAAAAATACTTCCATAACAACAAGCAAATTCTTCAATTAATTATGATTTTGTGACCGGTGTAGTAGATCGATTGTTATGCAACAAATTTCCAAAAAGAGCAGAAATAGATCAGTAAGAGTACTCCACGACTTCAATGAAGAAAACATATGAATATTAAGCCTCTTGAAAGGGGAAAATTCCTTATACAATGTACTAAGTACACAAGACAAGATGCTCTAAATGAAAAGGTCTCCTTCCTATATATAGGAGACTAAGAGGTACAATTCCAACTAACTAACCCAAGCCGAAGTAACTAATATAACCATACTAATGATAATGAAAACTAATGGACCAAGCCTACATTAGAACTAATATAATGTGATCCATATAAGGAGAAATGTGCCCACATTTAGGGCTTAACATGTCCCTTCCATTCAGACAAGTGTTGTCCTCAACACTTGGTTAGTTGTGGATGCTTCTATATGAAGGACTCATCTTCCCATGTCGAATATTCAATTGTAAGTTCTTCCACTTGATGAGGTAATCTATAATAGCTCGATTCTATAGCTGCTTGGTCCTTGTGTCAATGATTTTTTTAGGTTCCAATATGAATTTTCCTTCTTCATCAAGTTCTGGTAGGATTGTTTTAATGGGAATCTGGTCTCCGATTACCTTCTTTAAGCAATAAACATGGAAAACTAGATGTACCCTTGAAGATGAAGGGAGCTCCAATTTGTATGCCATATTACCAATATTTTGTAACACTTTATAAGGATCACAATACTTTGGTGCTAATTTATTGTCCTTATTTAGTTACTTGAGGGACATCTATTTGTAAGGATGTAGCCTCAGAAATACCCAATCCCCTTCTTCAAAACTTATTTCACTCCGATGTTGACCTGCTTGTTGTTTCATCCTATTTTTTGACATAACCAGGTTGTATTTCCGTATTTGGAGAACTTCTTGCTGGTGCTCTATGTGATCTTCCACAACTTGAACTTTAGATTTTCCTTTTAAGGGAGATGTGATAGATGGAGGTTGGTACTCATAAAGTGCCATGAATGGAGACATTTTTGATGATGTATGGAAGGAAGTATTGTACCACCATTCTGCCAAGGAAAACTATTTCACCCATTGTGTTTGTTTATTAGATGCAAAGCAACGAAGATAGCCTTCCAAACATTTGTTCACTATTTCAGTTTTCTCATAAGATTGAGGATGATAAGATGAACTGTGAGCCAACTGGGTACCCAAACAAGAAAATAATTCACTCCAAAATTTACCAGTGAAAATTGGATATCTATCACTTACAATAATCTTTGGGTTTCCATGTAACTTCTGAACTGAATCCATGAAGGTGACAACTAATGTACTTGCATTAAAAGGGTGAGAAAGTGCACAAAAGTGTGCATAATTTGTGAGTCTATAAACAACCACCATAATAACATTCTTCCCTTCTGAATTGGGTAGTCCTATGATAAAATCCATTAAGACTTCCTCCCAAGGATAGTAAGGTATCTCCAAAGGTTTTAAAAACCCGGGGTCTTAACTATTTCAATCTTATTTTGTTGGCAAACCAAACATTCTACCACGAACTTTTGAACATCAGATTTAAGACCTTCCTAAAAAAGTTCCTTCTTGACCCTATGGTAGGTTTTCAAGAATCCTAAGTGCCCACCTATAGGAGAGGTGTGTAATTCCAAAAGGTTCCAAAAGGACCTTTTGTTTGATTTCTGATTTCTTGTATAGATATAAGTGGTCCTTATACCATAGTGAATCATTTTTCCATGCAAAAATATTTGATACATTGGGATCCTTCTGTAGCTTTTGTATGAGCGTCCACACACATATGCCATTTTTCCATTTTTCCCTTGCTGCTACCACCCAACTGGGTTGTATGATGGAAATCACACAAAGTACTGCCCCAACATCCTCATCTTTTCTGTAGAGTGCATATGCCACCACATTCTGTTTCCATTTTTTTATAGATGATTTCAAATTCATATCCCAACATCTTGGTTACCCATTTTTGTTGCTCTTTTGAATATAGTCTTTGTTCCAAGAAGTATTTAAGACTATCATGATCTGTTTTGACCTTGAAGTGACTACCTATTAGGTAAGGACAACATTGCTTAAGTGAATGTAGTATTGCCATCATTTCCTTCTCATAACTAGGTTTTTGTAAGTTCTTTCCCTTGATTGGTCGACTTTAGAAAGAAAGAGGGTGTCCTTCTTGCATTAGAATAGCACCAATTCCATTTCCCGAGGCATCACATTCCACAATAAAGGTTTTTGTGAAGTCTGGTGTGGCCAAAACATGAGCTTTGCACATTGCCTCTTTATGTTCTTCAAAATCTTGGGTTGCTTGTGGAGTCCAAGAAAATGCTTCTTTCTTCAATAATTTTGTTAGAGCTGATGCTATTCTTCCATAGTCATGAACAAACATGTGGTAGTACCCTGTAAAACCTAAGAATCCTTGAAGATTCTTCAAGGTTTTAGGAATCATCCAGTCCATCATGGCTTTAATTTTGTTTGGGTCTACCTTGACACCTTCATGAGATACAATAGGACCCAAATATTATACCTCCTTTACCCCAAAGGAACATTTGGAAGGTTTTGCATATAGTTGTTGCTCCTTTAGTAGTTGTAGCACCCTGTCAACATGTTGAACATGTTCTTCCCAAGACTTGCTATAGATTAGTATATAATAAAAAAATACTAGCATAAATTTTCTAAGGAAGGGCTTGAAAATGGAATTCATCAAACCTTGAAATGTGGAAGGCGCATTCGTGAGACCAAATGGCATGACCAAAAAATCATAATGACCTTCATGAGTTCTGAATGTTTTTTTTGGGATGTCCTCATCCTTCATTCTAATATGATGATACCCGGAACGAAGATCCAACTTTGTGAAGAAAAATGCTCCATGTAATTCATGTAACAATCCATCAATGATAGGAATGGGAAACTTATCTTTAATGGTGATCTTGTTGATCTCTCTATAATCTGGACACATACGCCATGAGTCCTCCTTCTTGTGTACCATTACCATTGGTGCAGAGTAAGAACTTTGGTTAGGCCTAATTATTCCATCCTCTAACATTTCTTCAACCATACGCTCAATTTCACACTTCTATCCATAGGGGTATCTGTAAGGTATGATGCTATAGGGAACACTTCCTGGAATTAAGTGGATAGCATGATCAAAATCTCAAACATGTGGAAGATCTTCTGGAATTCAAATACCTTGGAATTATTATTAATGACCCTTTGGAGATCCGGGGAAATAGGAGTCTTAGATGTATGAACATCTAATGAGCATAATTGTTCAATTACACCTTGATGTCCCTTTTTCAATAATTTTGTCATACCATTAGAGCTTATCACCTTTATTGGTTTCCCTGTGATACCATTTAAATCGTATTCTTTTCCTTCCCATGAAAATTTCATGAAAAGCTTCTGAAAATTAAAAGCCACGGTTCCCTATGATTGTAACCATTGAACCCCTAATACAACATCAACACCACCCATTTGGATAGCAATCATTGGAATATTCAATACATATCCCCCCATCGTAAGATTAATATTATGGAATTTCCCATAGCAATTGATAGTTCCTCCATCTGCAATCATTACTTGAAACTATGGTGCTGGATATACAAATCAATTGAGAACTTTGGCTAATTTACAATGAGTAAAATTATGAGTACTACTAGAATCAATCAACACTGTTACCTTTTACTTTTTTATATATCCTTCAGCATTCAGAGTTTGAGGAGTTCTAATTCTAGCCAGTGCATGACAAGATATGGAGTAATCTCTTCTATTTCTTCAACTGGAGATGGTTCTTGTTCTTTTGCTTCTTCCTCTTCACAATCAATGTAAAATAATTTATTCTCGCCACACTTATGTCCCTTAAAATACTTGCTGTCACAATTAAAGCATAGACCTTTTGCTCTTATTTCATCCAATTGTTGAGGTGTCAACCTTTGAGGTTGGTTAGAAGAAGGAACATTATTCTCTCTATATGTGTTGGAAGTGGTCCTTTTAGTATTCATTGCCATATTTTTACTTTCAACCTTCCTCACCAACATGAAATCCTTCCCTAAGGATGTGGGTTCAAAAAGGTGCATCTCATGTTGGATGTTATCCTTCAAGGTTACAATAAAGATATCCAACAATTTCTCATCTTGTATTCCCTCCACTTTGAGACTCAACTTTTGAAACCATTGAATGTGCTGGCTTACTGGACCCTTTTTCCTTAGATTGATCAATTGAGTAAACAAGGAATTGCTCTTAACATCATCATGATATGATATCGATTCTTTTGTAAAAATGGAAAAAGAGATAATGGAGTTCTTTTTGTGTTCACAAAGTCATTGGTACCACACAAAATGCTCAGCTTATAAATATAAAAATGCAATAGGTACCTTTTGGATACTAGGCACCTGATGTATATCAAAGAATTGCTCCATCTGGAATATCCATGTTATGGGGTCCTTTCCATCAAAATTCCTCATGTCAATCATGGGGAGTTGGATACCCCTTGGGGAACATCCTTGATTACTTCCATTATTAGCATCAAATCCTCTTGGATACTTCTTATTAATGAAAGGTTTCTCAACATGGACATTATTTTTATCTTCCTGCATAGCTCAAGACATATTTATCACCTTTAGGAAGATTTTAATTTGGATTTTGTAAGATCTTAGAAATCCTTTCTATATTGTTATCAACATGTCCCATCATTTCCTCCACCTTAGTCTCCAAATTAACTAAATCAACCTTACTCATTGTTCCTTTGATCATATCTTCCGATTTGGACACCCGAAAAGATAGATCTTCACTTTCATCAAAGGTGAGGGATGAATCCTTTGGTGGATTGATTGGAGTGTAAGTTTTTACACTATCTTTTGGTGGAATTTTGAACAATATAAATATATATGACACCCTATGGTTCACCTCAATTAGATCCTTCTACTCAAATATATTCAAATTTAAAATGGTGTACCATTTTCAAACCCTGATTTGGAGACTATTTACTAGCTGACTTGGAACTGAGGTAAATTTGAATATTCAGCTCTTTTGGGTCTAAAACTTTGGCCTGTGGTAGCATGATCTGTCTTATTTCCAATGTGGCAGGTCTCGTTGAATTTGGTGTTAGAAAAAAAGGATCGCATAGAAATAACAATAAACAAGATGCAAATATAAATCACATAAAACACATTAAAAGAGATACACCAATATAACGTAGTTCACCCAAGATGGCTACGCCCACACATAAATTGCCAGTCCTTATTATTATACCATCCAATAAATTAAGGGATATAACCTGTAGCACATCCACTGCAACTTCCTCTTCACTCTCTCACAGTTTCTCTTACACAATCAAAGATCTTTACAATGCTACAATACATTACACAGTCATATTACAATGTCTTCAGTTTAAAGGGGAATTACCATGGGATGAGTGTACAATCCACCTGCACAATATATAAAACTGGAGTACAAACACGACTGAAACAACATCTCTAAATCAAGAAGATCAGGATCCACAACCAACAATATCCCACTTGGAGACTGATCACAACAACTCCACTGCTGCTGCACTTGCTGGACTATGTTCTGAACCTTGGACCTGGAAAATTTGTCATCTCCACCTTCATGTTTGAATGCCAACTGAAAACGAGCATTAAATCAGTTTCTCTCTGGTCACTACTTTTGTCAACATGTCTACAGGATTATGGCTAGTGTGTATCTTTTCCAGCTTCAACAATTCATCTTCTAGAATAGACCATATGAAATGGTACTTGAGCTATATATTTTAGTCTTAGAATGGAAGGATGAGTTCTTTTCAAGATGAATGACACTCTGGCTATCATTGTATAAAATTCTATTCTCCTGCTTCTTACCCAATTCCTCCATGAACCTCTGTAACCAAATCATCTCTTTATTAGCCTCTGTAGCAGCAACATACTCTGCTTCCGTTGTTGAAAGTGCAACAACCTTTTGTAGCTTCGAAATCCAACTTACTATTGTTCCACCTGCAATAAAAACATACCCTGTGGTGCTCCTCCTGCTGTCTTTATCACCTGCCTTATCTGCATCAACATATCCCTGTAGAATAGTGTCTGAACCTACAAAACATGCATGAGTGGTAGTACCTCTCAAATACCTGAGAATCCACTTTACTACTTTCCAATGTTCTTTTCCTAGATTGTTCATATACCTGCTCACAACTCCCACTGCATGTGCAATATTTGGTCTTATGCACACCATGGAATACATCAAGCTGCCAACTGCTGATGAATAGGGAACCCTGGACATGTAATATATCTCTTCTTGTGTCTTGGGGAACATCTCCTTACTTAGTTTGAAATGGATGGCCAAAGGTGTACTAATTGGTTTTTCATTCTGCATTATAAACCTCTCCAACACCTTTTGTATGTACTCACCCTGAGACAATGTCAATTTGCGATTTTTCCCGTCTCTTGTTATTCTCATACCAAGGATTTGCTTTGCAGCACCCAAATCCTTCATCGCAAATGAATTAGCTAACTTCATTTTGAGCACATTTATATCATGCATGTTAGACCTTGAAACAAGCATGTCATCCACATACCATAACAAGATAATATATCTTCCATTATCTAGCCTCTTGAAATAAACACAATGGTCAGAGTGAAATCTACTATAACCTTGTTCTGTCATAAACCTGCTAAATTTCAAATACCACTGCCTTGGAGCTTGCTTCAGGCCATACAAGCTCTTCTTCAACCTGCATACCAAATTCTCCTTCCCTTTGACCTCATACCCCTGTGGATGCTGCTGCATATAAATCTCTTCCTCCAAATCCCCATGGAGAAAAATTGTTTTTAAATCTAACTGTTCAAGACGTAAATATTCTACCACCACTAGACTTAAAATAGTTCTAATTGAAGTCATTTTAACAAAAGGAGAATATTTCATCAAAATCTATACCTTTCTTTTGTGTAAACCCCTTTACAACAAGTTTGGACTTGTACCGCTTCTTTCCTCCATCTTCTTCCTTCAACCTGTAAACCCATTTATTTTGCAATGCTCTTTTACCTACATGCAACTGAACCAAATACCAAGTCTAGTTTCTTACCAATGAGTCCATCTCCTCATTCATGCCTTTCTCCCACTTCTTTCTAGTTTCCACCTGCATTGCTTCTTCATAAAATTATGGTTCACCAGAATCAGTCATCAATAAATAATACAGTGAAGGAGAGAATCGTTTAGGGGGTCTACTTAACCCGGTATATCTTCGAACACTTGTAGGAGTTTGAGGTACCTGCTGCTGTTCTTGATTTTCCAGCACCTTTGGAACTTCATTTTCTTTGATTTCATCAAGCACTATGTACTATGTGTTTTCCTTTTCTTGTTTCTTTCCCTGCAACTGATCTTTATACATGAAATTTTCATTGAATACCACATCTTTACTCCTAATGATTTTTTTATTTTCATAATCCCATAAGCGATAACCAAAATCATCAACCCCATATCCAATAAAGATACATTTCTTGGATTTATCCTCAAGATTTGTTCTATTTTCTTTATCAATATGGACGAATGCTTCACACCAAATGTTCTTAGAAATGGGTAGTTCACCTTTTCACCTATCCATGCATCCTCTGGAATACCACCATCCAAAGCACTTGAAGGTCCTCTGTTTATTAAGTAAACAACAGTATCTACAACATCTGCCCAAAACTGTAAGGGCAACCCTGCATGCAATCTCATACACCTTGCATGCTCCATGATTGTTCTGTTCATCCTTTTTGACACACTATTTTCTTGTGGTGTTCCTGGGACTGTCTTCTCTCTATGAATCCCATGGTATGAACAATAACTATCAAATTCCTTGCTGCAGTATTCACCTCCATTATCATATCTGATACACTTCAACCTTTTTCCTGTCTCATTCACAACGAAATCTTTCCATTTCTTAAAAGTGGCAAACACATCGGATTTCTGTCTAATGCAATAAACCCAAGTTTTTCTAGTTGTATCATCAATAAAAGTAACATAATAATGAGAGCCACCAAGATATTGTACCTGAGATGGTCCCCATACATCTGTATGCACAAGCTCTAACTTTTCACTCTTTTTTGTTTCCCAACCCTGAGAAATCTGACTCTCTTTTGTTTTCCATAAACACAGTTCTCACAAAATTCCAAACTTACCTGCTTCAGATTTGGCATCAACTTCAAGCCTATGATGCCACAATGTTGTATCTATTCCTGTGGAAGCTAAAGAGATAGAATAGTCAGTATTATGAGAACATAAATACAATGTACCTATCCTGTCTCCTTTTTGTATCACCATCGATCCTTTAGTGATCTTCCACCACGTCTCTCCAAATGTAGATAAACAACCACCATATCCTAACTTCCATGTTGAGATTATATTTCTTTTCATAGCAGGAATACTTTACATCTTTCAGCAGCTATTCACCATTCTTTAACTTTATACGTACCTTACCCATTCCAACAATTTTACATGGTTCATCATCACCCACTAGAACATGTCCAAAATCGCTTGGAACATAATCATGAAATAATTTTCAAATGAAAAGGTCTCCTTCCTATATATAGGAGACTAAGAGGTACAATTCCACCTAACTGACCCAAGCCGACGTAACTAATATAACCATTCTAATGATAATAACAACTAATGGACCAAGACATCATTGGAACTAATATAATGTGACCCATATAAGGGGAAATGTGCCCACATTTAGGGCTTAAAACCGATTCACTTTGTGGAGCAGATCATGAGTGTAGGTTTAATGCAATGAATGAATTGATGAGATTTAATGATGGAGCATCCATGCTCAATGCTTACATATACACACTTTATCTCACATTGAAGCAACAAATATGGCAATCCATGAACAAATCCAATTTTTTTTTATTTTACATGCTTCAACAACACTAACCGTCATATAAAACATATTTCATTAGTGAATGTATGTAGTTCTTACTTGATATCAATGAATATGTAGATTTATAATGGCTTCAATAAGCTCCTTTTTTTGTAGCGCCTTGATGATGTAGCTCACGTTCACCCACTATTCTTCTTTTGCTTCACTCCTTAGCACCATTTTTTCATAGTAATGGCTACACAAATTGGACCTCTCATCATGGAGGCATTAGGTCCTTAAGATTCAAGGAGCTATGATATAATCATCATTCTCACACCATGGAAACATCACGCCCTTAAGACCAAAAGAGTTATGATACCAGTTAAAATATAGAGCAAGTAAATAAGAGACACAGAGTGACGAAAAAAGCTCGAGCCATTCTCAACTTTGATCTTCATACCAATGATTGTATTGAGAGGAGCGAGGTGCTCTACAACCCAGTATGAGGGATGCATTCCTAATGTTCCTAACATAATAAAAAAAAATAAAAAAATTCACGTCGGCCTAAACTAAAAAGTCATGTCTTTTTTGATATATTTATATTATATAATCTCCGCACAATCGGAAAATATATTCAATCAACAAAATAATTTCAATATGCATTAACGTTTTTTTTTTTTTTCCAAGAAAAAAAAACGTAATTTCATTCATCTGTAGAGATCAAAATTACATTCTGTAGATTCACCATAAATAGTGAATTCTTCAAGATCATATATTCCTTTGTTGGAACTGTTATGTCTTCTTTCAGATTACAAAAAAAACATATTATGTTGCTTCATAGATAAGGAGCTCAGCCCCGTAAGGCTTCTTTCATAACTTATTTCTGACAGTGTTTCTGGACCGTCACATAAAAAACCAGTGGGTAAATTATATGCTTTTACAGTGTATCAAAATATAATGTCTGAAAGGTAAATAATGTGCTGCTATATTTCATAGATCCTCTATAAATGGCCTATGATAGTAATTCTGTGTCCGGCCATTAAGAGTTTCTGTCACATGACAAGTGCCATAGTCCCTCGATAGCCCCTCCTTGGATGCGGTGTCCGCTTCTTTGTTATTATTCCTGTAAACATGTCGGCAAGAAATATTGTCAAACCGTAATAGGATCATCCTAATGGATGTGAGTATATTCACCAGCCGCAAATTTCTGCATTCTTGTATCTGTTGGATCCAATTAATAACATTCATTGAGTCCCCGAAACAATTCAATGTGATGCATTCTTTCTCAAGAGCAAAGATTAATAAAAGTTTCAAGCTCTGCATTTCGGCAAAGTTGTTAGAGCCCACCCCTAGTCCCATAGAAAGAGTGAATGAATGCGTATCTGAAATATGGAGTACCGCGCCACCCCCACATAGATTATGCTGTGAGGCCCCATCGAAAAAAGCCCATGGCCGAGAGTGGTCAATCTCCACCTCCAGATTCCTACGTTGATTGTCAGCCCTTATATGTTCAGGTAGTGACTTGCTGATACCAATCGTTTGAGCTGCAGTTATCTCTGGAAGGCATGGCTTTTCATTGAAGATGGCATTGTTCCGTGCCATCCATATCCCCCAGATAACAAGCAGAGGTAGGCACTTATAAGTCTTAATAGTGTTCCTCCTCCACCATGTTTCCCATGCTTCCCCAATCGACTCTCCATCCCATTGACAAAGAAATCCCACCAATACTGTGCACTCCTTCCAAACTGCAACAGAATAGGGGCATGTAAGGAACAGGTGTAAAGCAGTCTCAATTTCCCTTTTGCAGAGCACACACCAGCTTGGCCCCTGAAAGGACCTCTTCAGCAGATTATCCCATGTAGGTGCTTTGTTCTCGAGTACACACCACATAAAAAGTTTTGATTTTGCAGGGCATTTTAACTTCCAGAGAGACTTCCACCACCAGAAAACCTCCCTCTGTTCCATTTCTGAACTTAATAAGGTATAACCTGCCTTGGGTGTATACTTACCTTCCGGATCCGCCTCCCAGACCAGAGAATCCACCTCATCATTCAACATTACATTTGTCACTTCCAAATGACGGATATAAACCTCCACGATAGCCGAATCCTGTTCCTGAAGCCCCAATGTGTTTGCCCTAAACCATCCCTCTCTCCAAGACTCCACAGGTCTCGGAACAGCCAACTGATTCAGTGTGTGAATCCCTAATCTTCCAAGTGCCGCAATAACATGACCAGGTAGAATATGTTCATGTGTGCATCCCAACCAAGGGTCCCTTCCTACCAACAGCTTTTCACCATTCCCCACATACCAGGCTAACTTGGATTCAATCAGACCAAAAGATTTTACCACAGCCTTCCAAATAATCGATCCCCCCAAATGTGATTTTCTAGAAACCCTAATCCAGTCTTCAATGCTATAATCGGCCAAGTATTTCTGTTTGATAACCCTGGTCCAAAGACTAGTAGTCATCACTAGTCTCCATCCCCCCTTGGCTGCCAAAGCCTTAGCAAACAAGAAAATGTTCTTAATCCCCCAGCCCCCCAAACCTTTTGGAACTGCAAGTCTCTTCCAATTAACCCAAGGAGTTACCTGTACATCCTTCTTACCGCTCCATAGAAACCTAAAACAGATCCTCCTAATGCTTTCAAGGATGCCTTTAGGTATCCAGGCTAATGACATCCAGTATACAGGAATTGCTTCCAGTACTGCCTTGACTAGGACCAATCTGCCTGCTCGTGAAAGCCACCTATGGCTCCAAACCTTCAGTCTCTTCTCCACCTTCCCAACCAACCAAGTCCAATCCCTCTTCACATATAAATTAGCTTTTATCGAGAACCCAAGGTATTTCAGACCATCCTCTAGTCCCGCAGTGTTGAAAGGAAAAAACCTAGTGAGTTCTGCCTCCTCTTCCGGTCTCAGCAAATGTGTGGATAAGGTAGACTTCCCAGCATTTATTTCCATACCAGTGGCCTTAGAAAACAGTTCCAATATCTCATTTAGTACACGAGTATCCCCTCTGCTTCCAGAACAGAAGATTAAAACATCATCCACGAATAGTAAATGTGTAATATACAGATTTGTAGCCACCGGAATCCCCTGAAAATGCCCTTCGGCCTTTGCCCTGCTAATGGCCCTACTGAGTCCTTCAACAACCAACAGGAAGAGCAGCGGAGATAAAGGACATCCCTGTCTAAGTCCCCTTTCAACATGGAAAAAAGTCGAAGCCGCCCCATTGATAAGTACAGAGAAGGATACAGTAGTGATGCAGGACATAACCCATCTAATAAAAGCAATACCAAACCCTAGATGAGTAAAAAGTAGGCGAAGATACAACCAACTCACTTTATCATAGGCCTTGGAGAGATCAATTTTTAGTATGGCTCCCTTCAGATTCTTGGTCTTCAAACTATGCATCCCTTCCTGAGCCACTCCAACAGCCTCATGTATTTGTCGACCCTCCAAAAACCCAAACTGTTCTGCAGATATATGTTGAGAGAGGATACTTTTTAACCTTCTGGCTATAACTTTGGAGATGATCTTATATATACAATTGCACAGTGAGATAGGTCTGAATTCATTTAGTGATATTGCATTATCAGACTAAGGAATGAGGGCGATAAAAGTAGAATTGAAACTTGCCGGTATTTTCCCTGATTCCCTGGAGTCTTCAACAACTGCCATAAGGTCATTCCCCAGAATCTCAAAGAGATCCAGGAAGAAATCAATAGTCCACCCATCAGGGCCAGGGCTCTTGTCTTTTTGAAAGCTTATGAGTACCTTCTTAAGTTCCTCCTCCGATAATGCCTTCATAAGTTCCCTGTTACCTTCATCATCAACAAAACTAGGAAACATCTCTGCCACTTTGATCACCTCAGCAATAGTAGCCTGATTTGGTGCCCGAAACAAATTTTTAAAATGTGTTACCCCACACCTGGCCTTATCATCGAAATTGATATGGGTGTGTCCTTCTTCGTCCTTCAGACTCCATATGGTGTTAGCTGCCTTTCTCCCTCTAGCATAAGCATGGAAAAATTTTGTATTATCATCCCCACATTCCAGCCAAATCGCTCTGCTCTTCAGCCGCCATGTCTCCTCCAAATCACATAACATTGTGTTCCGTCGCCCTTCCAATCTGATAAGAGCCTCCTTGGATTCCTGAGAGATAATTCCTCCCCCTTCACCCTCATAAATCCGAAAGAGCTCATCCTCCACTTGTTTCAATTCTGCATCTTCCCTACATCTCTTAGCAATAGCCCAGTCTTTGACCAATCTTTTCATCTTTTTAATATTATCGGCAAACTGAAAGGCAGCTGATCGATCCTGATCCCTATCAAAGGGTATCCAGTTAGTAAGAAAGAGATTCTTAAATGTCTCATCTTGTAACCATAATTTATTGAATTTCAAGGGGATCGGAGGATTTGTTGGCCCTTTTTGTATCTCAAAAAAGATAGGGAAATGATCATATATACCCCCATTACCAACCCACTGTCGAACCTGAAAGAATCGGTCCACCAACTGTTCAGCCACCAGAAAACGATCAATCCTTTTCGCCACCCTAGCATCCCCACTGCGATTATTTCTCCAGGTCGGTTTCAGCTTGAGAGGTTCTATATCCAACAAACCCTTTACCATTAACTTCTGAACAAAGTAGCTAGCCAACGAATCTACATGAGCATGTGGTCCCCATACCTCATTCATCCCCAGTGAAAAGTTTAGATCCCCCCCAATGATCAATGTGTCACTACTCATTAGGGGATTTCCAAACAGTGAGTCCCAAAACTCGATGCGATGCAGGTAAGGTCCATAGATATTAATCACCTTAAAAATGTTCCCCAATTCAACCGACATAACATCAACACAAAGAACAAAATCCATTCCCCATGAATTCACCAGCTTAAAATTACTAAGCCTCCATCCCATAGCCAGCCCCCCATAACGTCCCTTTACATCCAAAGTGAGAAAGGACCATCCAGGCAGCCAGCTCTCCAAACGATTCTTAACAAAATCTCCTTCTCCTAAGGTCTCTTGTAGCAAGATCACATCCGGGTGTTCAAGAGTAAGCACCCTTCTGAAGGATGATTTCTTGTTGGGACCAGCCAGACCCCGGCAATTGTAAGACATTATCTTCATAAACGCCCTTTCTTCAAGGCATTCCCCGCTCTAAGTGCCTTAACAATCGAAATTTGTTTCCCTTCCATAAGATCAACCCTTGCCCTATATTGTGCCTTATGAATATTAGATTTTCTTCCCCTTCCCTTGCGAGCAGGAGTAGTGTTTTTCCCCAGCCCGCAGAGGTGGTTTTCGTACAGGAAAGAAGTAAATATCCGGATTTATGTGACTCCGTGGGAGAGAGGTAATCCTCCTCAAGATCTTCACCGGGATCAGGGTCAAATAATCCATGTGTGGTATCATCCACAGTACCGATACATTCAGTAACAGGTTCCAATACCGGTTCCAAAGTGGGAGAAATCATAACCGTTTCATTCGTCTTACCATCGTGAAGACCAGACCGAGACCCCCCAGGACCCAAATTGCTCGAGAGAGAAAGGTTGCGCAGACCCTCCACCCAATCTTGCCTCAATAATGTAACAGAGTTCATAAATAAATTGACAGTATGGGGTAAAGAGAGAGAGGAGATACCAGGGAAGTCAGGTCCTCGAAGTACATCTTCAAGCTTCTATGTAGTCACCACCTCCATCTGTTCAGCCGTAGTCTGTTCCACCACCGGACACACCTGAGTAGGTTCCTCATCGGATGGCACATTCCCAAGGTCATCTGAAGAGGAATGTACAAAATCGGAAGAAACCGATCCAATCTCTGTGTAGCGAGCCTCATCTCCTGAAGTAAGATTTCTCCGACCCCCCCATCTGATTCCGAAATGGAAGGCTGCAATCAGATACAAGGTGTCCATAAGCGTGACATCGCCGGCACCTAAACGACACATTTTCATAGTCCAAGATTTGAGTGATGGTCTCCGGACCCCATTCCATCTTAATTTCTTCTGCCAACCCCTCTCTGATATTGATGTTAACCAGAATGCGCGCAACCTTTTGACATAGAGTCTCCTCAAATGACATATCCGCCTCCAGGAAAGTCCCCAATATATCCCCAATCCGTTTGAAATGATGTATGTCCCAGAAGTGAAGAGGAAGGGCTGGCAAACGAACCCAAAGCGGAACTACATCCACCCTTTCACGGCTGGCATCGAACAAAGAGTGCCATGGCTTCAGCAGCATCGGAGTATGCTTGAGATGCCAATTCTTATTCAAAACCCTCCGCAGCTCCTCCTCTTTAGAAAATTTGAAAGCGAACCACCCCCGATTCAGCTCCACCACAACCGATAGCTGACCCACCAGATCCTTCCAATTTTCCCCAACCCAATCCGCCACCGTCTTTCTAGAGAAATTGCGTCCCATAACCCTGCCAACAAGTGTAAAATGTGCCATCTACAAAACATTACCCCATGCTATGTCTTCACCCACCGCATAGTTCTTGACCACTTTTATCTTGATCCAGCTCTTCCTCCGCTTCTTCACAGGGCCTCCTCCACCCTTCTTCGAACCCTCAGCAACCACAAAGGTCTCCTTCCCCCGTCTCCCGTCCCACTTCGGAGAGCCAAAACCCTGTTGCTCCGCAACCTCGAGGGAAACCCTTCTATCTTCCTCCGACGAGAACCCACTTGAACTATTGTCCAACCGACCCTGTCGAGCCACACCTTCCGCCGCAACCCTGTCGAAACCCTCCTTCACCTCAGACCCACCCGGCGCCGTTGCAGCAGAAAACCCAAGGGCCTTTGAGAAAAAATCCCCAGCTTCCCTCCAGCTCGTATCCCCAAGCAGATCAACCGGATGTTGTTCCACCACAGGGCCCTTCCCACTCCCAGGTGTAAGCTACTCCAGCGAAGAGAAGAGAGCAGATGGAGAAAAATCAGTTGAAAAGTTTAACGGCTCCATTCCCGCCGGCTGAAGCATCTCAGATCCCATCACCGGAAAATCCACCAGCTCGTCAAGTTCCCTACCACATGGCATCCCCCATCCAACGCGACCGTCCAACCTGTCACATCCACTTCCAACGGCTTCCTGTTCTTCCATGGCTGTAGAAAAGGTTCAAAAAAACCGTCACAGATCTCAAAACCCTAGATCTCCAAACTGCCCTCCTGTCAAAAATAATAAAAAAAAACCCCCATCGTTGGATAGAAGTCCATATCCCAAACAGCGTCCCATGTCAATGCTATGCACGAGGCTGACCGATCCCTGACAGGGATGGCCCTCCCAAAACCCTCATCGCCCAGCTCGCCGTCTGCAACCTGTCGCCGTCGTCGCCTCCTCCTCCCCCAATATGCATTAACGTTATGCATTAATAAAAAAATATAAAATGTAATTTTTTTTTTTTTTATGTTGGTCATACCAAAAAATAAAAAAATTAGTTCATAACATAAGGTTAAAAATAAAAAAAAGTAATTAAAAAAAATCACGTCCTCTCATAAAATAATTTCTTGAGATATAATTTTTTTCCCGCATGTAAAAACTATAAGATAAAAAAAATTACACATCAAAATATTGGATCCCTCTCGGTGCTTGATAGATCCGGGTTTTGAGATGGATCTATGTTGTGTAATGTCCCCATCCCTCAATCCATCCAATAGGAGGGGACATTCACTAACTTAACCAGGGTCTCAAAATTCACCCCATAATCACATTTACGAATTTATACAGCTAAAATCAACATGTGCATAGACATGGAAATAAAAACACACAACCAAATTAGAATTGATCCACACACACGTAAGATGCAATTTACAGGCATAATGATCACATGAATACAAATAAAATTAGTGCACATCAAATACATAAGAATACTTATCTTTAAACAAAGAAGATCTAAGCAACTGGCTGTGTAAGAGCGATTTTCCACCCAACCATAGGCACTCTGTCCAACATATACTCTTTCTGCTGGGAGGGCACCCCCAAGCTGGGCTATGAGGCCACCGGGGCGAAGGAAAAACCTATAGGCTTCTCTCTCTTAGCCCACAACCCACTTTGTTCTCTATGCTTAGCCAAAAGCTCAACCAGAGCTCTACATGGGTCTCATTAAGCTATCACAGCCATGACACTCCTTCCAAACTTCCCCACAAACCACAAGGAAGTAATTTCCCTTCACCGATCCACAATTGCCTAAGGAAATCCAACCCTTACAGTGCTTACCAGTGTGTGCAGTAAGAGTCCAACCTGTTTATGCTAATGTAGAACCTCCTGCAACATTAATTCATGGATTCTCAAGCATCCAAGAGTAGCAAAACTCAATTGGTAAAGGTTCCTAGCTTTCCAAACCTCCATGATCACCTACAACCATCTATTTTCCCTTCCAAAAATGCATCCTTCTGTCTTCAATTTTTGGATTAAACACAGTTTTTGGTAATGGTCATGGACGACAATGGAATACTCTACGTAGTGTAGAAAACATGCATGAGAGAATGAGATAGTGATCAAAATGAGTGTTGAATACAAGGATATGATGTAAGGGTGAAAATACAACTGACATAGCTTATGGCCATAGAAGAAATAGGACTACTGATAGCTGACATAACTGTCATAGCCCCCATGCTTCAATAACTACATGAAGTGACTTTTCCCACCAGCCTCACATATGCATTCAATGATTGGATTTAATAGTCAAAAGAAGGTAATTGGATCATTTAAGGCACATGGAAGATTTTGGATGATTTCTAAGGTTGACACATGACAACATAGGATTTGGTTTCCCATAGCCCCCCTTTCCTCTTCCCCTCTAGTGGAATCATAGCCCCTCTAGTGCTCTTTACACAACCATCTTGGACCATTTTATTAATTCCCAACATAATATTTACATACATTTCGAATTGGCATGGTAAGCCAATCATATGGTCCAAATAAAATATATACATCATATATGCCTAACCATTCACTAGTTGGGTCTTGGCCTTGATATCCACACTAGGAATCCATACTAGCATATTTATATCATTTACATAATTTTGATTAGATACATTCCAAGTAAAAAATGGGGGTATTACATGTTGGTGATATTGTATAGTACATGGATCATAATCAACTCAAGATCTAGATCTCAGTGACAACTCATCAATGGATAAGTATGACGACTCAAGTGATAAGAATAACAACTCACATGGGAGGTGATATATGACTTTGTGATTGTCTAACACCTAGTCGCTCCTTTCCTTGGTAAAGTGGTGACTAGTTGCTACTTTCCTTGGTAAAGTAGTGACTAGTAGTGACCAGTCGCTACTTCCATTAGGAAGATTTCTCTCACCCTCATTGTTAGATCCTTCTTACTTTATAATCCTAAATTTTTTTCATTAGATCTCAAAATAAATTAATTGACATTTATTCTTTAATTTAAAGTCGGCTTGTAAAATTTTTAGGGTTTCAATACATATTTAAGGTTAGTTATTCTCTTACCTTAACTCTTGATACATTTTCTACTCCTGATGATGAGCTTGACTTATAGGCCTGAAATGTTGAGATTACTCCATTAACAATGCAACCGTCCTCCTTTTATGAAGAGTACTACCATACCCGTTTTTGAGGAAATTCTTCAATATTTCACTATTCTTACAGGCATAAAAGGTGATTGGAGTCAGAGTTGTTTTGGCTTCATTAAGGGTGTCAAATATTGTTTTAACTTACGTTTCATGTGTTCATGAACCCTGGGGTAGGGTTCACGAACCTATGGATTCGTTTTGGGTGTGGGTTCACAATTGGTGAACCCGTATGAATCTGTTTTGTTGATGGAGAACCTGATTAGTCAGCGGTTAAAGCAAGGTTCATGTTGCTGATTGGGTTCACTGTACCCCAAGTTTGGTTTCACCTTGGGGTCCACCATGGGTCTGCTGTTGGTCTCTCTATCAGATAAAACAAATGTCTCATTCCCAAATCTAAAACAATGAACCCAACTTTCATTGCATCACATTTCTTTCATTCCTTGGCGGGGACAACGTTCCACGAATCCACAACAACAGAGGGATTTTTGGTGGTGTTGATGACGATTTTCGTCACCAACAATACTTAGCCGACAGAGAGTTTCCAGGCTATCTACATATAAAAAGTTTCCACCATAACACACAATGCTTATTGAGTTACTGCCTCCAATTGATCAGTCCAAAAACTAGCCTATATCTCTAGCTAACTTGAGATTGTATGGGGTTTCCACCGTTAGGGAGTCTTTGGAAGTTTTAATGAAACAATTTGGTTGTGTTAAATTTTCAGAATTTACTTCAATCTGATCTAGGATCTTAACTGAGAGAACAACATGTACATCAAATCTACAACATATCAATCATGGACACAATAATACAAGCACGCAAGAGACACAGAGTTTACTTGGGGAAAACCATAAAGGTGAAAAACCCCAATAAATACCTCAGAGATAGATAGAGCAATGATACAACCAGAATACAAGAGATAGTCTTCTCCTAGCAGCAGAACCTCCTCCTCATAAGTGCGCCACTTTCCGAATGAGAGAAGTGTGTGAATGAATGATCAAATAGAGATCTCTCGATCTCTATTTATACTTGTTCTGTCATTCCCAATAAACTAATGGGGCCTACATGTCTAGCTTAACCCATGGTTAACTTAATCCGGGACGACCCCACACTTGGTGGTCTAATAACCCTTTGACCCACATGGCTGACCCCCAATAGAGTGGTCTAATAACCCTTCGACCCACATGACTTATACAGGGCCGACCCCAACAAGGTGGTCTGATAACCCATCAAGTATAAGTTACGACATTTATAATATAAATGACGACACTTCCGTATAGAGGAATAATAACATCTCTATAGGAATACAAACACTTTCGTATAGAGGAATAATGCCATCTCTATAGGAGTACAAAATACATATATGAAATACATGGGTGAAATACATTCCGAAGTTACATATACATCAACACTCCCTCTTAACTAGGAAGGTATTTCTCAACACAGGTCTGCTAGCACAAGTCTTCTTCTCTGGATCATCATCAGTGAATCATCATCCTCGAATCATCGTCATCGTCACTGCTACTGCTATCTCAATCAATCTCTGAATCTACTCGTCATAGGAAGTTCTACAGAGCCAGTCCTTTTTCATACTGGATGTAGGCCCACCATCTGCAGGTCTTCATCATCTGTGCGAACGATATGATAGAGGTGGTCTTTCAGGACTAATTTTATGTGTGGATGCAATAACGGAAAGAGAATCCCAAGAACATTTATGTGCCTAAGCACGACCGACAAGATCTCCTAGGACTGATTACATGCATCTCCTTCACAATACCTTTAAAGAGAATCCCAGGAACATTTATGTGCTGCAGCACGACTGACAAGATTTCTAAAGAGCATCCCAAGACTTATTACGAGCACACAGCTCAACCTCTCGGATCTCCAGGACTGATTACATGTGAATAGACAATACCTTTAAAGAGCATCCCAGGAACATTTATGTGCCACAACACGACCAGTAAGATCTCTAAAGAGCATCCCAGGACTTATTACGAGCACACAGATCAACCTATCGGATCTCCAGGACTGATTACATGTCTCCGTAGTAATACCTCATCCCAGGACTGATTACGAGCACACAGCTCAACCTATCGGATATCTGAGTACTGATTACATACTACATATCAATACCTCATCCCAGGACTGATTACGAGCACACAGCTCAACCTATCGGATATCTGAGGACTGATTACATGCTATTTGCACAACCTGCCACATATCATCTCTGACCTCCAAGTATCAACCTGATACTCATGATCCAACGGATCATCATCGCATGAAGCATCATCTTGATGCTCATGATCATACTGATCATCATCACTGTACCATCCTGGTACATATCATCTGGAGCAACATCCTGAAGCTCATCATCTATGATCATCCTGATCATACACTGCATCTACCTGTTGCATACCAAGTATCTACCTGATACATATCATCATACATGATCCACCTGATCATACAATGTATCCACCTGATACAAATACAAATACATGATCCACCTGATCATACCTGATACATATCAACATACATGATCTACCTGATCATACAATGTATCCACCTGATACATATACAGATACATGGTCCAAGCATCCAACATGATGCATATACAAAAATACATACAAATGATCCAACTGATCATATCGAGCATCAAACATGATGCGTACATACATATATATATAAATGATCCAATTGATCATATCCAACATCCAACATGATGTGTACATATACATATAGAGTAGTAATTGGAGCATCGTCCTGATGCTCATCATCCATGATCCTCTTGATCATCATAGCATCGTCTTCTTCAGATCATCTCATCGTCCATGAAGCACAACCCAGATGCACATCATCCAACACTTACACCACTGACATGGGAGAACACATCTACCACCATTTGGGGAAGGCTCCAGCCCTTACTTTTTCACCATGGGAGAACACATCTACCACCATGTGAAAAATGGCTTCATCCCTTACATTTACACCATGGGAGAACACATCTACCACCATGTGAGAATGGCTCAACAATTACATCACGACCATGGGAGAACACATCAACCATGTCAGAAAAGCTCATGTGCATTTGCATCTTCCAGAATCATCACTTCCCTTTGGAAGGAACCTCAATCTGAAGTGCACCAAGCCTCTCTCTGAAGTACTCAAACTGCACTCTGGCCAACGGCTTGGTCAATACATCTGCAACCTGCTCATCCGTTGCAACATACTCTGCTTCGACTATACTCAGTGCTACGTAGGACTGCTTCCTGCTAAACCAAGAGATCACACCTGATCCCATACTGAAGCAACACCCATAAGTGCTCTTCCTATCTGCAGCACTGCCTGCCCAATCTGAATCAACATAACCCTACAGGTTAAACTTTTGATTCACATCATACTTGAGCCCATAATCAACCGTACCCTTCAGGTACCTCAGAATATGCTTTACAACAACCAGGTGAACATCTCTCCTATCCGTCAGGAACTGGCTCAATGTATTCACCTCAAAGTAAATATCTGGTCTCGTGTTTGTCAGTACATAGAGGACCCAATCATTTGACGATACATCGTGACATCAACCGGATCAGATGGAGCATCACACAGAAGCTTTAGGTTCGATGCCATAGGTGTGACCATAGCCTTGCAGTCCATCATCCCAAACCTCTTCAGGATCTCTACTGCATACTTCCCTTGTCCAAGGAAGATTCTATCTGCACTCTGCCACACCTCCATGCCAAAAAAAATAAAAATAGTGCATCATCCCCAAGTTCTTCATCTCGAACTTGGCAGCAAGCTTCCGCTGTGTGTCGGTAATCAATCTATCTTCACCTGTAATAAACAGGTCATCCATATACAAAAGTAGTATCACTGGATTTCCTTCCTCAACCTTGTAGTAAAGGTTGGAATCCGCTTTACTTTTGGTAAAGCCCAAACTAGATAGAAAGCTGTCTATCCTACCATACCAAGTTCTGCACATATATGACTCCCTGTCATGTGTCTCAGAACCAAGTGGTTGCTCCACATACACTTCTTCTTCAACTACACCATTCAAGAAGGCTGTCTTGAAATCCATCTGGTGTATCTTCCACTTCATCACTGTAGCCGGAGCAAGTACTGATCTAATGGAAGTGTATCTGGCTACAGGAGCAAAAGTCTCTATGCTACCACCTGCAGCATGCTTGATCTTGTAGATTCTCTTGGAAGTCACTGCAGACTCTCCTTCAGGTCTTGGGACAGTATCCCAAACATCTTCATGATCGACTGGTACTCCTCGATCATGGAATTCTTCCCAGATCCTGGGAAATTCAATATCTTCAATATAATAGATAACTTTGTTGCTGAAAAAATGTTGTAGTCCTTCTTTTGTAGGTGATGGTATACGATCTTTCCTACACAACAAGTTAAATTGCATGCTTAGAAAACATCTTATAGTTTTCAGAACAAACTCTTACACATAAATAAATATGTCATACAGTCATGCAATTATCTTAGCCAATGCTTCAATACAACATTTATCCATATCTTGTAACTTTCTAGATGCCTTCCAATCTCTACCAGAACATTGTTAAGAGTTTGCACTACTCCCAACATGTCAGCAAAGAGGTTTCATTCTAGATAAGTAGCAATGGAATGTTGCATAGTGCCATAGGCCACTTACCCATCACATGCATATTAGTAGTATACTGTTCATTAATGCAATTATTCTAATATGCATAATACACAACCTAAGTCTAGGAACATAAGCATATACATCATTGAATAACATTATTTAAACAAACAAATATGTAAGAAATGATAATTCAAATACTTATCTTTGTTTGGTTGTTGGGTTGACTCCCTCTTAGTCTTTGCTTCTTTTCTGCAACTCCATTCCAATGTGGATTGTGAGAAGTGGTCAACTCCGTCTGAATATCGCAGAAACTACTGAAGTGTGCTTCTTCTTGATCTTTGCTTCCTTGCAGGAACAACTGGAGTGTCCTCCCTCTTGATCTTTGTTTCCTAGATTACCTGTCCTTGAACTTATATCCATCCTTAATCACTATCCATGCTTATTAGTATCATCATTGTGTTATCGTTGAGGTCTCATACATAATCATACATTCATTAGTATATTTTTAATACTATCAAAACACAATAATCTTAAGCATGTATAGTCATGATCATTTCAAACAGAAATAATAAGCATTAGTATTCAAGGTTTATATAGGACTCTTATGGTTAGTCATATCATAAATTAAAGTAAGAAACATAATATGCCTAAACTCGTGATTACTCAAACCGATACCTTCATGATTCTTCTGGTTAGTCATATCATCAATTATGGTAAGAAACATAATATGCATACAACCATGACTATTCAAACCTATGACTTCATGAATAATCATTATCAACAACACAACAGTATAAGATCCTAACACAAGGTAGGATTCTAGCTTGATATAGGAAAAACATACCTGGATTAGCATGCTAGCTAGTTATATCTAACATACCCGCATAATGTCTTCTGGTTCTCTTCAAAGACTTGTGCTAGTAACTTGCATGTCTCATAAGTTAACCATTGTAGAACCAAGTTATACATACCTCATAAGTAGATCTTCTATGTGATCCATGGCAATGGATGAATCTTTGTCTTCATGTCACCATGATCATATGTTCTTGAAGTAGAACATGATTTGTCTTTCTTGGTGTACCTTTTATGTTAGCGAACAACATAAACCTCATACAACATCACAATGCATTAGTACAATCATAAGTGTCAAAACCTTAATCAATGAATATCTTCTATTAAGGTGATACGACAAGTCTAGTAATTAATCAAGATGGTATTGTAATGATATGAATACAAACATGTCATAAACTTAACCATGAACAGAATTCGAAACATACCTGTAAGCCATACCTGTCAAGATTGCTTGTAATCTTCTTATGGAAGGCCTTCGCCTCATTTCCCTCTGAGACAGGAACTTCTTCACTTATGCAGGTGACCAATCCATCTTCTTCTAGGATTAACCCAATCCACTTGATTTGCAAGAACTGGAGCTAGAGCTGGATTAGGGTTTGTTAGAGAAACCCCAAAAATTCAAACTTTGAATTTCAAACTTCCAACAGGATAGAAATATGCACCTTGATGAGCTGATCAGGCTGGTATATTCAGAATTTGAAAACTGCAAAGTTTCACTCCTCAATTTTGCCTTTGAAACTTCTGGATTCACTGGATGTGACCCCAAACTAGGGTTTGATGAAACCCACTCTTCTTCCCAATCAAAAGGTTTGATCTAAGGCTCTAAGTTTCTATTTTTCTGAGGAGCTTCCAGCCGTGGTCACAGATTTCAAAAAATCCCATTTTTGCAGAAGCCCTAATTTTTCACTTTTCGAATTAAATTCCTGAACTAGGGTCTGATCAAGCCCGGTCTTCTGCCCAACCAAAAATTCTGATATTGGTCTCTAAATTTTTATTTTGATGAGTATCATTCAGCCGTAGTCTCCGATTACAAAAATTCCAACTTTCTCCGAAACCCTAAATTCCGGAAGCCATGAATGAAGGTGCTAAAAAATAATTCTGTTTTGACAAAAATATGTACCTGATTGTTTTTGGTGTAACTACGCACTTTTCGATCCACGGGGTCTGAAATTTTTTTTTGTGGTAGCCTGACCTGTCATCTTTCCATTCCGATAGGTCTGACCTCAATTGGATTATCTGAGAGAGAGTTATTCCAAGTGTCGCAACGTGACCTGTTTATGGGATACAACAGGAGATCGAACTTGTACGGCGTGCCACATATCACTGGTTCAACTTCGGCCTCTGAAAACGTTTCTTGAGATAGTACAGTCTGTGTACTACCTGTCACTTTTTATGAAATTTCATTTGGATCTTCCTAGCCCAAGTTATGACCTTTTTTCCAAGGTCACCTATTTATGACTGAGATCTGGAAGAGGCAGAAACCATATATTGTACAGATCATAAATCACAAAGTACAACGAATTATAGGTTGTCCTTTGGACACAAGGTACATGGAGATCTTAGCTTCTACCTGTAACAATTTTAGATCCGAAAACTTCGCCAAAATGGATTTATAGCGAAATTTATACGATGACTGGTTTTTGCTATATCAAGCCCTAACATCGTAAGTGCAACAAGTGTCATACATGCCATATCATGCCTTCTTTCAGGCTAGCTCTGATACCATGTTAAATTTTCAGAATTTACTTCAATCTGATCTAGGATCTTAACTGAGAGAACAACATGTACAACAAATCTACACCATATCAATCATGGACACAATAATGCAAGCACACAAGAGACACAGAGTTTACTTGGGGAAAACCATAAAGGTGAAAAACCCCAATAACTTCCTCAGAGATAGATAGAGCAATGATACAACCAGAAACCAAGAGATAGTCTTCTCCTAGCAGCAGAGCCTCCTCCTCATAAGTGCGCCACTTTTCGAATGAGAGAAGTGTGTGAATGAATGATCAAATAGAGATCTCTCGATCTCTATTTATACTTGTTCTGTCCTGCCCAATAAACTAATGGGGCCTACATGTCTAGCTTAACCCATGGTTAACTTAATCCGGGCCGACCCCACACTTGGTGGTCTAACAACCCTTTGACCCACATGGCTGACCCCCGATAGGGTGGTCTAATAACCCTTCGACCACATGACTTATACAGGGCCGACCCCAATAAGGTGGTCTAATAACCCATCAAGTATAAGTTACGACACTTATAATATAAATGACGACACTTCCATATAGAGGAATAATAACATCTCTATAGGAATACAAACACTTCCGTATAGTGGAATAATGCCATCTCTATAGGAGTACAAAATACATATATGAAATACATATATGAAATACATGGGTGAAATACATTCCAAAGTTACATAGACATCAACAGGTTGATGGTAAATTGCTGCTCCAATGTTGCATTGTACAGATAAACTACAAGATTTTATTGATTCATACTATCTTTTGGCAAAGTTGAAGCAAGCTTTAGTTTAAAAATGTCAATTGCACATGGTAACTTGACTTGTGATTTTTCTCTTTCCATTTTCCTTTAGCCTCCATTTCTCATTCACCATTTATGCATTTTATGAAATTTTTTATCCATTTATTTTACTACTATGTAAAAATTCACCTTTTGATTATATATATTCCTATAAAAAATATGAAATATCATGAACTCAAGGTGAGTTTTTGAAAAAACAAAACATATATCATTTCCCTTTAAAAAAGGGTCTCAAACCTGGTTTAGCCATTTTATATGTTTCATTTACCAAAAAATAAAGTCGTATATCATTACCCTTTAAAAAAAAGTTCTCAAACCTTGTTTAGCCATATTATATGTTTCATTTACCAAAAAATAAGTTTTCTAACCCTTCGATATCTCCATTTTGACGTGCAATTTATTCATCTACCGAGCAACCAAGTCATGTACAAAGTTCCCTTGGCATCTACCGAGCAACCAAGTCATGTACAAAGTTCCCTTGTTGAGAGGATGAAAATGGTTAATATCGCCGGTTACATAATGTGCTCAACGCGTTGAGGCATGACTCAAATAGCAATTAATAAAAACGATTGTAAGAAGTAATCCGTGATGCAGGTGGGATATGATTAGTGCAGATAGAATTTAAAAAAAATAAATATAACAAACGTTACTCCAGTAAAAAAGATAACTCCATATTCTAAGTCTGGAAGCATACATTCCAACAAGTATATTCGTGCTCTTTTGTGGACCGCCTAGTCGTGGGAAAAATCTATTTGTAAAAGCCATTGCCAGTGATTGCTGGACCAATTTCATCACTGTAACTAGAATGATTAAATGCCCGTATGGAGATAATAAGGCTTATCTTACAAAGCCTAACAGCTAGCACTGTGTGTTTTTTTATGTGATGAGCTCGATTTTGTTGCTATATGTTGGTGTTTATAGTTTCATGAGGTATCTTCACAAGTTGATCCAGCAAAAGAAATATTATTTAAATATATTAATAATATTTATTATGAAATGACATTTTGGTCAGCAACAAAGGGATGTGTCTTTTCACTTCATTCACTAGTAAAAGTCATAAACTTGTAATTTACCAATTGTTAAATTGATCCATCTCTCTACTACAACTATGTGATAAAGATGCAACTCTAATCTCATGATAAATCTTATGTCTCTTGCTTGGATATATTTATGTGATCCTATTGCATATGTGGTTGATATTTTCAGTGTATGGTTATTCTATGATATATGTTATATCATAAGGTAGTAATTATCAATATCTGGAAATAATTATAAAATCAACATGGTATCGGAGCCAATGGTTTGGTTAGTGGTTTGGAGTTGTGAGGGTATTGGTCCATTATATTCCATTCCAACCCATGGTATCTCATAATTAGTATATGGTATTTACTAATTTCTATTTACTATGGATAGGATAGGTTTTGTATGTGGTATTTCACGTATTACATGGTTTTGTATGTGGACTTTCACATATGAACATGGTTTTCTTTCCAACACATGGTTTTACCAATTGGTTGGGTGATTTATATGCACACGTTAAAAAAATGTTTTTACCAATGTTAAAACAACGATTCCAATTAAAGGAAGTCAACAATAAACATACGTATTTAATGTTTTGAGTAATAAGCCTTATTTACTTAAAGATGATGTTTTGTTGATGATTAGCATAAATGGTTATGGAGATCTAGTGTGGAAGCTCAAGCATGAAAAGAAGTATGAGTTGGATTCCAACTCAAAGTGATGACATGAATAACTCAAACTTGAAGAGTTGCTTGATGAGGAATATACCATGAACATAAACTTCTATATTCAGAGGGAGCAACTACCTAGGATGTAGCAGTGAGGCTCAACATCAAGAGGAAGCATGGTACTCCAAGATTGATGATGAGTTTAAGCTTAAGGAGGAGCAAGGGGAACTCATTTGTAAGAGAGAGTTGGATTTAGATGCAGAGGGAGCAAGATGCGCAGATGTAGAGCAAGCAATATGCTTAGATGCAGAGGGAGCAAGATACTCGGTTGTAGAGCAAGCAAGATGCTTAGATGCAGAGGGAGAAAGATGCTCGGATGCAGAGCAAACATGATGCTTAGATGCAGAATGAGTAGTATGTTCAGATGCAAAGGGGTTAGTTAATATGCTTGGATGTAGAGCAAGCGGGATGCTCAGATGTAGATGGATCAATATGCTTGGTTGTAGAGAAAGCATGATGGTCAGATGCAGAGGGAGCAAGATGCTCAGATGCAGAGAAAGCATGATGCTCAGATGCAGAACGAGTAGGATGCTCAGATGTAGAGGGAGTAAGATGCTCAGATGCAGAGCAAGTAGGATGTTCAGATGTAGAGGGAGCAAGATGTTAGGATGCAGAGCAAGCATGATGCTCATATGCAGAGGGAGCAAAATGCTCGGATACAGAGCACGCATGATGCTAAAAATTAGAGGGAGCAAGATGCTCGGATTCAGAGCAAGCATGATGCTCAGATGCAGAACGACCATGATGCTTAGATACAAAGTAAGTAGGATACTCAGATGGCCTATAGGAAAGGCAATATCAACTCCCATCCACCCTGTGATGGGGTGGGGAGACTGGCCCTTGATGAATAATGTTGATGCATCGAGCAGGTGTTTCCCCAGTATTAGCCATGTGAATTGTCTAGGGGTGAGTGGATTAGAGTGGGGCAATGCCTTATTCCGGACATCCTGTGATGGGGTGGGAACATTAGTCCTCAGTTGCACACACTATCCTACTAGAGGTTGAGCGCCGAGCATTTCCCCAGTATTAGCCATGTGACTTGTCTAGGGGTGGGTCAAGTGGGATAGTTCTTTCTCTAAGACACCAAGTGGGGTGGAGATATTAGTCCCTAAGATGACTCAGAATAAGGAAATTCCTTCTCTCGGACACCAAGTGGGGTGGAGAGATTAGTTCCTAAATGCTCAAAATGGGGCAGTGCCTTCTCTTGGACACCAAGTGGGGTGGAGAGATTAGTACCTAGTTGTTCACTCATCAAATCATGACTCAATATGGAACAATTCCCTCTGTTGGACACCTTGTGACAGGGTGGGGATATTAGTGCTTTCTCCTGGACACTTTGTGACGGAGTGGGAGGATCTCCCAGACATCCTGTGATAGGGTGGGGCGAATAGTCTCAAGATGATTAATATGGGGAAGTGCCGTCTCCTGGACATTCTATGATGGGATGGGGAGATTAAACCAAGATGATCAGTATGGGGCAGTGCCTTCTCTCGAACATCTTGTGACGAGATGGGGAGAATAGTCCCGAGATGATCAGTATGGGGTAGTTCCTTCTCCTTAACATCTTGTGACGAGATGGGGAGATTAACCCAAGATGATCAGTATGGGGCAATGCCTTCTCCCAGACATCCTATGACGGGATGGGGAGACTAGTCCCAAAGATGACTCAGGAGGAGTCAGTGCACATATTTCTTTCGTGACAGAGGGAGAAAATATAAGAATCCTGTGATAAATGGGAAGGTATCCCATATTTCGGATCTTGTACATTCTCCAGGATTGATTATCAAGAGGAAGGCTTCTATGGATGAGATGTTGATGTTTCTCCAGGGTGCAACATCGCGCAGACATTCTACCAGATTGGTCATGTGATTTGACCAAGTAGAATGATACAATCACTCACAAGAAATGGCCATGTGACTTGGCTAGTGGTGAATGGCCCCAGCCTAGCCTTGCTTAGCCATGCAATTTGGCTATTAGATGTGATTAGGACTCAAGGTGCTTGCACAACCTTTCTTAGTCATGTGATTTGGATAAGTGTGAATAAGGCTTGAGGTCACATTGCATACTCTGTGAGGGAGTGCTCTGTGATAGAGTGATCTATCTCATTATAGAGTTGGTTTGGCTTGTTTATTTGATAGGGACTAGCTACCCCTTATGGAATAAACAATGTCTAGTCTAATGTGTATGCACAAACATTAGAGCCCTATACATGAATATATGTGCATGTGAGGAGAACAATAACATCAAATAGGTAAGGAGGAGCTCCAGGTAGACTCTCGATAGGAGACTTGAAGTGCTAACATTGTGTATGTCAGCATAGGATCTGATTCTTCGGTTGATATTTTAAGGAGAAGCTCTAGGTAGAGTCTCGAGAGGAGACTTGAAGTGATAAAATTGTGTATGTCAACATAAGAGAATATTATTGGGTCGGTATTTTAAGGAGAATCTCAGGTAGAGCCTCGAGAAGAGACTTGAAAGTTCTAACATTGTGTATGTCAGCATAGAGCCGATTCTCTTGTTTCTATTTTGACTAAGGAGAAGACTTTTTTGTGGAGTGTATCCCTATGTGGAGCATGGGCCCAAAGAGGTGGACTAGCTGCAGTCATCACCGCCTTCAAGTTGTAATGACTAGTAAATTGGAAGAAGAGTCTTCCTGAGGAGTGCAGCCTCCTTTCGGTTTTAGACTGATAAAGTGCATGAGGAAGTAATCCTCTTTTATCTAGGATGACCCAGTTGATTAGATAGATATGATATTATCATTGGAAAGATGATATGGTTCCAGTGGGAACAATTGTTCTGGTCAGAAAGACTTGATCAAAAGAGACCTTTCTTATGATGACGAGATGTACGAGACAAGCCACGACGATTAGACGATATCCAGATGTGTTCCAGTGTGATGATACCTCCCTAACTAAGAGGGAGTGTTGGTGTTTATAGCTTCATGAGGTATCCTCACAAGTCTGCCCAACAAAAGAAATATTATTTAAAGACATTAATACTATTGTTTATTATGAAATGACATTTTGGACAGTAGCAAAGAGATGCGTCCTTTCACTATAAGTAAAAGTCACGAACTTGTAATTTACCAAGCAATAAATTGATCCATCTCTCTACTACAGTGAAGTGATAAGGATGCAACTCTAATCTAATGATAAATCTTATGTATCTTGTGCTTGGGTATATTTATGTGTTCCTATTGCATGTGTGGTTGATATTTTCAGAGTATGGTTATGGGCGGGTGCATGAAGATGGTCCCCATTTTCGTTGCAATGGGGGCGCGTTAGCGGAAAACAAAAATGGCGTGTACGCACTTAAGGCAGCGCGCACGCGCCACTAGGTTCGGTACCGAACCGAGGCGTGTGCGTGTGGCTGGTGCGTGTGCGCAACGGTGGCGTGCATGCGCCTCTGTTAAAAAAAAAATAGAGCACAATTTCCCCATTATTCCATTTGGCCGAGCGCGTCCTCCTCCTCCGCGTGCACGTCGATTCAACCACCAAAGGAGGCCAAATCAACTCCAAAACCACCCAACAACACCCACAAACTCATCAACACTTCGATTAATAGGTAAATATCACATTTTTTTTTCATTTGATTCATTATTTGTGTCAATTTTTTTTTATTTTTTATGTTTATTTAATTGTAAATAATTCCCAAATTTTGAAAACAATGAACCAATTTTCTATTGCAGATTGTAAACTGAGACAATGAGTGAACAAGATGTTAACCCCGAGTCTGGTGGAACACAAGAAAACCCAAACCTTGGACCCAATGCCGAAGAAAACCGTGAACACAATTCAAATGCCGAACAAAACCAAAACCCCCAACCCAATTTTGAACAAGATGACCTTAACCATTATGTAAATGAAATGCGATTGCACAATCGTGAACTTAGAAACTTGGGCGAACCATCTCGATTGTCTCTTGCCACGTCAATTGAGAACTCAATTGACTCCCTCATCCATGCACACCAGCAATTGACCGACATGACTCAATTTAGAGCTAGGAATGGGGAGTACTACTCCATGGGAATCTCTAAGGAAGCAATAAAATATTTGAACAGTACAAAAGCTCAATTATATAGTATGTTCACTGATCCGAAAACAAACCAACCACCGAACATTTCAAAGCCACATGTCTACATGAATTGGTGTCATTACCAACCGTGGAGGGACAATTGGATGCGGAGGTGGTTCATGTTGTATGATAAACCTCCCTGCAATAATAGGGAGGTTCCATAGTACTTCCTTTGCCAAATGTGGGCTGAGTTTTGCCTCGGTTTACATGTCAACTATTTTGACATAACCAAGTTCCAGGGTGTTGGGAGTGGCTCTACCCAAGATCGACCTGTTGCCAGGAGGAACCCACTAAGAGGGCCACCAGCTCCGAGGCGCGACCCCAACCCCTCTCCCCAACCACCTCAGTTTCCCCACAAGCTTGATCATATCGAGGTGGCAATGAGGAATGTTGCACGTGGACTCCTCAGACAGACCTCCTTTGTAGTAACGACTACAGTGGAGAGGTCGGGTGACCTTGATAGAGATCCAGGAGCAGGGACTTCATGACAGGGCCTTCACGATAGGGCCAGGATAGACCCATGACAGATGGTAGCCATGCTGGGCATTCCAGTTTGACGTTGACAATGCCACATATTTGTCCCCATTGCGGGCACACTTTCCCTGGCCCGATCGAGGGCTGTTATATGGATCAGGTCAGCAAGTTTTTTAATGTGTTTTCAATCATCACTTGATAACTTGTAAAGTAGTTTTAAAGTATTTTTGTTTGATTTAAACTATTATTTCAATGTACAGTTATTCAGAGCTAATACACCAAGATGGGAGAACGTAGGATCTCCCAACCTAGATGCAGCAATGGCAGCTGCAACTGAAATTGCGACACCCCACACGGAGGTATTTTCAGTACCTGACACAATATTGTTATTACTTATGTCATTTATATTACTCAAGTATTTATATTTATGGCATACAAATTGATAGTTCTTGCAATGTTTTTGAATATCTTGATTTCCTAGATAATGACTTGTTTAACATGTTCATAACATGCATGCATTTTGTTTTCCACATGTGTTCCGTGACTACGGTGATCAACCACCCTCGCTAGGGATTGGCACATCACCATATACACAGGTACAATGTGTAGTTATAAGCATGCTTTTAATTTGATTTGTTATGACTTACCATGGTTTAATTTATTGTTTGTTTACTAAATTGTGATATTACAAATGTACATGTAGGTGCCACTAGCAGCTGCGTCTCCCCATTTTAGTCCTATGTATCCACCCTCTCCCATGAGTCCCCTCCCTCGCTTCCATCTAGACCCCTCCCTACGTCCACCCCCTCCCTTCCATCCAACCCCCCCTCTCCGACCATACTCCCCCCTCCATCCATCCTCCCCCACTCGCTCCCCCCCCACGTCCATACATCCTCCCCAATTTATCCATGCCCCCATGTCTATCCATCCTCCCCCATTCATCCACGCTCCCCCTTCCTTCCACCTTCCCCTCTTCGTCCACAACCTCCCATTTGTCCATCCTCCTCCCTCCATGCAGGACTGCCCTCCCATGCACCATCCCTCAACATCCCCCCTAGCCCTTTTCGTTCGATACTCTCTATCCTACAACCGGCATGGGTTCATCGTCCACAGGGTCCTCCTCCACCCCATACCACCATGTCTTCTCCCACCATATCATCCCCACTTCCCACCACTATTGTGGCATCTACTCTTCCAATACCCTCATCAGTATCTCCAGTGGTTGCACCTGTAGTGGCTTCCACTACATCTGTGCCCCCCCCCATCATTACATCGGATCTGGTTGTCCGAACATCTGCTCCACCTGCTAGCCCAAAATCCTAGCCATGTCCATCGTCGGAGGTGTTCACGGTGAGAATCAAGCTAATTTATGAAAATATTTTGATGCATTAATAAAAATTAATTTAAGCAATTATGACTTTTCAATGAAATGATTGTTGTAAATGTTGTAGGCTGGAATTGTTGAGAGGCTCTGCAGATCTAGGACACCTCTCCGACGTTTCCCACTCATGTCAGAGGTGATTTATTTAAGATTCGAATTCTACATTTATTTTATAAATGTGGTAAATGTTGCAAATGCTTGAAAATGACGGTATCTTATATCATTTGTTCCAGAGCTTGGAGAGACGGTCTAGTCCTAGACGGAGCAAGACCTGAGGCACCGGTAGCTCCAAGAGTAGGAAGATCGAATTCGGATCTGCGCCTGGGAGTGATGGCGGTGGTCACAATGCTTGACACACCACGTGTTATGTACATTAGCCATGATGTGGCACTTTTGTGCACCAGTTTTGATGTACTTTGTATCTATGGCACGCGTTGCCGTGTATTTTGTATCTACGACATGAGTTGTCGCATTTTTTGTAGGGCATGAGTTGCCATTGTACGTACATTGGGAACCATGTTCCACTATTCTCTAGAAATTGTATATGTTTGGATGAGTTTTGTAGCCTCGATGTACATGGATTTTCAGTTATGTGATTTATATATCTCGTTGTCTAATGTGGCTGTCTCATGTTGTGTGTATCATGATGTGATGTTGTGTAAATTTGGGTTTTACCTAGATCTTAGAAGAGAAGTTGGATATCATAGTTAAGCTTGGTTTATCTTTCCACATGTAAAAGCTTCTAATGGTATCTATGTTAAGAAAACATTGTAAACATAGGCTAACTCAAACAAAATCATGTGTGATAATTAATCTAAAAACAAACGAAATAAATGGATGGACAAATCACACCTCATGGCACATAAGATATATATTGGGAACTTGAGTATTAGGAAAAGAATACTAAAAAATAGAAAATGTCCATTGTCGTCAAAAGGTTAAAATGAGATCCAACATGATTTTTAATAGCTCTACATAATGAGATCCAAAATGTCCATACTCTACATAATGAAATGTCGTCACTAGTATTTATTTTGACCATTTTGTCCACTTAAGATCATGCAACAAATTAATAACCAAGTTATGGAATCATTTCTTAATCAATTGTCACCATACAAATAGGACAACCTTGAGCACTATGTATAGCTAGCTCATTAATTCTCACTCACGGATATAGCCACCTTTGATTTGATGACCATCACATCCACTACCATTTACAATTAGGACTTCCTTAATTTATCATTATGTGATAGCGATATAATTTTATGTAGACACATTGACTTAAACACATGTATAGTTGACATTACAATACATGACTACTATGAGGTTTATTTTTGAGGCTATATCCACCTTAACACACCAACTTGTTACCCCAATACCCCAAATGTTGTCGAATTTTGTATGGAAGGGATAGAGGGGTATTAGGACATCATAATTCATCTATTGGACACTCAGACACTTTTTAAAGACATTTAGGACAAGTGCATTACATCAATGGAGTCACAAATACACCCTCATCAAGTTGCATGCATCCATTAGTGCGCCATCAACACTAGAACATGTAAGCATTACTACATGTTGGAGTAAGCTTTACTAATGTTATGATAATATTAGGTTTTCCATCCATTGAGAAGGTTGCCATAGGTGTGCATATCCAGCATATAAAAATGTTCATGGTACAACCAATTTCAAACCATTACATTTCTAAATTAGGTATCCGGTGCTAGGTACAACGGTTTTCTAGTTGTATGCACCCTTGCTATATAGATAAGAAACTATGCATATATGTGTATAGTGATTTGGATTCAAATGTATGCACATGAATATATATGTACAATGAAAATGATTTAATCTTTACATGTATTATAATTTAGGGCTAGATCTTAGGCTACATAATAGGGTTTCATTGTGATTAGAATACAAACTAGGGTTTACGCTACCAACTAGGGTTTTTAGGCTAGGCTCTCGTGTTTCTAGGCTAGGATCCAAGCTCTAGGGTCACCATCTTAATGTTTAATTCCACTATCATGACATCATTCTCACCAATACCATGCCCACTACTACAATCACCATCAAGCCTCTTAATCCCACTTTGAACATTTCCCATACTTCCAAGTTAAAATTGATAGGTCTTGTTGCTAAAAGCTTTTCACTTATCTATTCATATAGACAAATCCATTCCTGTGAAAGGTTTGTTGTAGCTTGGTACGTGCAAGTTCACATGCAATAATACTTGAGAGATCATTTTACCCCATGATCCATGGAAGATTCATTGGAGTCATTTGAACCTCATTGTCATCACCCCAACCATGGTCAAGACACCAAGATCCATCCTTAGTAGACAAAACCTCATGTTGGCACCCATACCACACTCAAAGATAAAAAATTCTTTGAAAGGGCATGTTTGGGGGTTGAGGGAATCTTGATTTTTTTATAATCACACATGAGAGGTTCTTAGAGTCAAATACATTGGATATAAATAAATTCCCCAATGCCTTCATCATCTTCATCATCATCTTCATCACCATCTCCATCATCATCAACGCCTTCATCATCATCACCATCTTAATCATCATCACCATCACCATGACCATCAACTTCACCATCATCAACGTCACCATCTTCATCATCATCACCATCTCCATCTTTTGGATGTGAGACAGAACCATCACCATCTTCATCATCACCATCACCATCACCATCACCATCACCATCACCATCACCATCACCATCACCATCACCATCACCATCAACCTCACCACCATCACCATCATCATCACCATCACCATCACCATCTTCATCATCATCACCATCTTCATAATCATCAACATCTCCATCTTTTGGATGCGAGATGGAACCATCACCATCTTCATCATCACCATCACCATCACCATCAACCTCACCACCATCACCATCATCATCAACGTCACCATCTTCATCATCATCACCATCTTCATCATCATCACCATCTCCATCTTTTGGATGCGAGACGGAACCATCACCATCTCCATCAACTTCACCACCACCACCATCACCATCACCATCTTCATCATCATTATCATCTGTAGGTCCCTCATCACCGTGTCCATCATCATCACCATCTTCATCATCTTCATCATCATCTTCATCACCATCGCCATCATCATCAACGCCTTCATCATCATCACCATCTTCATCATCATCACCATCTTCATCATCATCACCATCACCATGACCACCAACTTCACCACCATCACCATCATCATCAACGTCACCGTATTCATCATCATCACCATCATCATCATCATCACCATCTCCATCTTTTGGATGCGAGACGGAACCATCACCATCTTCATCATCACCATCACCATCACCATCACCATCAACCTCACCACCATCACCATCATCATCATCATCACCATCTTTGTCATCATCACCATCTCCATCTTTTGGATGCGAGACGGAACCATCACCATCTCCATCATCACCATCACCATCACCATCACCATCACCATCAACCTCACCACCATCACCATCATCATCACGATCACCATCTTCATCATCATCACCATATTCGTCATCATCACCATCTCCATCATTTGGATGCGAGATGGAACCATCATCATCAACTTCACCACCATCGTCATCATCATCACCATCTTCATCATCATTGTCATCTATAGGTCCCTCATCACCGTGTCCATCATCATCACCATCTTCATCATCTTCATCATCATCTTCATCACCATCGCCATCATCATCAACGCCTTCATCATCATCACCATCTTCATCATCATCACCATCACCATCACCATCAACTTCACCACCATCACCATCATCATCAACGTCACCATCTTCATCATCATCACCATCTTCATCATCATCACCATCTCCATCTTTTGGATGCGAGACAGAACCATCACCATCTTCATCATCACCATCACCATCACCATCAACCTCACCACCATCACCATCTTCATCATCATCACCATCTTCGTCAACATCACCATCTCCATCTTTTTGATGCGAGACAGAACCATCACCATCTCCATCATCACCATCACCATCACCATCACCATCACCATCAACCTCACCACCATCACCATCACCATCACCATCAACCTCACCACCATCACCATCATCATCACCATCTTCATCATCATGGTCATCTGTAGGTCCCTCATCACCGTGTCCATCATCATCACCATATTCATCATCATTGTCATCATCTTCATTACCATCGCCATCATCATCAATGCCTTCATCACCATCACCATGACCATCAACTTCACCACCATCACCATCATCATCAACGTCACCATCTTCATCATCATCACCATCTTCATCATCATCACCATCTCCATCTTTTGGATGCGAGACATAACCATCACCATCTTCATCATCACCATCACCATCACCATCAACTTCACCACCATCACCATCATCATCAACGTCACCATCTTCATCATCATCACCATCTTCATCACCATCACCATCTCCATCTTTTGGATGCGAGACGGAACCATCACCATCTTCATCATCACCATCACCATCTCCATCATCATCATCACCATCTTCGTCATCATCATCACCATCTTCATCATCACTGTCCTTTGTAGGTCCCTCATCACCGTGTCCATCATCATCACCATCACCATCACCATCATCATCAACGTCTTCATCATCATCACCATCATCATCATCATCATCACCACAAGTGCTCGGTGGATGATTTTCCAAAGTTGATCCCCGTGTGCAAAAATTGCACACTCCCTCACTGAGCAAAACCCTAGTTTCCAAGATGGATGTACAAGATGACACCGGGGCCACCAAACCAAAGGGGAGGGGCACCCCTAGCACTATCCCGACGTCCCGAATCCAATGGAGTCGACGGTTCGTCGATCCGAGCCACGGTCTTCATTCTATGGCTCGTTCCGTGTTGTATCCAAAAGGCCTTCAGGAACACCTACTCGATACCTGCCCGGGTCATAGAACTCCAACTGTGCAACAAAACCGGGTTTCGGGGAGTCATGCAAGTGTGTCTAGGTAGGTTCCGGCCGGGAACGCTAGCCACAAGTGCCCGGTGGATGATTTTCCAAAGTTGACCCCCGTGTGCAAAAATTGCACACTCCCTCACTGAGCAAAACCCTAGTTTCCAAGATGGACGTACAAGATGACACCGGGGCCACCAGACCAAAGGGGAGGGGCACCCCTAGCACTATCCCGGTGTCCCGAATCCAATGGAGTCTACGGTTCGTCGATCCGAGCCACGACCTTCATTCTATGGCTTGTTCCGTCTTGCATCCAAAAGGCCTTCAGGGACACCTGCTGGATACCTGCCGGGGGCATAAAAATCCAATCGTGCAACAAAACCGGGTTCCGGGGAGTCATGCAAGTGTGTCTAGGTAGGTTTCGACCAGGAACGCTAGCCACAAGTACCTGGTGGATAATTTTCCAAAGTTGACCCATGTGTGCAAAAATTGCACATTCCCTCATTGAGCAAAACCCTAGTTTCCAAGATGGACGTACAAGATGACACCGGGGCCACCGGACCGTAGGGGAGAGGCACCCCTAGCACTATCTCGGCGTCCCGAATACAATGGAGTTGAGAGTTCGTTGATCCGAGCCACGATATTCATTCTATGGCTCGTTCCGTCTCGCATCCAAAAGGCCTTTAGGGACACCTGCTGGATACCTGCCGGGGGCATAGAACTCCAATCGTGCAACAAAACTGGGTTTTGGGGAGTCATGCAAGTGTGTCTAGGTAGGTTCCGGCCGGGAACGCTAGTCACAAGTGCCCGGTGGATGATTTTCCAAATTTGACCCCTGTGTGCAAAAATTGCACACTCCCTCACTGAGCAAAACCCTAGTTTATAAGATGGATGTACAAGATGACACCGGGGCCACTTGATCAGAGGGGAGGGGCACCCCTAGCACTATCCCGGTGTCCTGAATCCAACGGAGTCGACGGTTCGTCGATCCGAGCCACGGTCTTCATTCTATGGCTCGTTCCGTCTCGCATCCAAAAGGCCTTCAGGGACACCTGCTGGATACCTGTCGGGGGCATAGAAATCCAACCGTGCAACAAAATCGGGTTCGGGGGAGTCATGCAAGTGTGTCTAGGTAGGTTCCAGCTGGGAACACTAGCCACAAGTTCCCGGTGGATGATTTTCCAAACTTGATCACCGTGTGCAAAAATTGCACACTCCCTCACTGAGCAAAACCCTAGTTTCCAAGATGGATGTACAAGATGACATCGGGGCAACCAGACTAGAGGGGAGGGGCATCCCTAGCACTATCCCGGCGTCCTGAATCCAACGGAGTCGACGGTTCGTCGATCTGAGCCATGGTCTTCATTCCATGGCTCGTTCCATCTCGCATCCAAAAGGCCTTCAGGGACACCTGCTGGAACTAGGGAATCCTTCGTTGTGTTCCATTATCCTTTTGTTCAGCATTTCATGCTCTGATAAGTGGTAATTCATCTCTATCATCGAAAACTTGGGTCTATAGGTACCTTCCCTTTCATATTCCTCGTTATCCACAGTTAACACAAGTTAGAGATGCCATTCAAACCCAATTGAAAGCTAAGGAAGTGGTTTTATGTGACGTCATCTTTGGGAATAAACATTTATGTAAACCAACAGAAGCTCGAACAATACTCCTTGATTTTAAACACATCCTGGATAAAGCAAGAGGACAAGTTCATTAAAGCGACTAAATTCATCTATATTCTCGTAATGTACACATAGTCCATCCTTATCTTGATAAATAAGAGTTTTATAATAGCTTGAAATTTTTGGGAGTGGTTATCTCCCTGTATGGTTATCTCCATGTATTCGGTTGTCTGATTGGTTGACAAGCTTGCTTGAAAATCTGTACTTTGAACTTCTTTGTTTTATTGCTGAAAATTGGAAGGGATTTTCAAGTCACCTGCAAAACGCTCCTTTGTTGAAATATGTAAGTTATTCCAACAACATAGATTTGGCTAGTGTATCAAATGTTGTCGCCCACACTAGAATTTATCTTTCGTCGAAGGAGTCGCACATATTGTGGCTAACCAAATGGTCTGGGGAGCTTGGAAGTGCTGCCAAATATTATTCCATGCCTGAATCTACCCAGAAGGAAATTATAAATTTAGATTCTCGAGAGTGCCTGAATCTACCTAGAAGGAAATTATAAATTTAGATCCTCAAGAAGGTGAGAAATTGTATGAGTGGTTGAATTAGTATCCTAAAATTACAGAGCTTTCTATCTCAAAGTTTGTTGAGCGGCTCCTAGGTGTAGTATCAGACTCAACAGATAGTAAACTTGTTATCACCACTAGAATGGCCCCAGGGTGCCCGAATAGAATGCCCGTAGCACCCGAACCGTGGCTCGGTTCGCGAATCTGTCGATTTCGGTGGGTCCGGGACGTCGGGTTTCAGCTTGGGGACCCCCAACAGCGTGCCTTGAAGGCTCGGAAGCGGTGCCAATGGGCCATCTCCGTAGCTAGGGTTTTGCTCAGTGATGGCCATTCCAAATTCACTAAAGGGGTGCATTTCTCGTCCGGAGGCCCCTGGGCGTGCGTGGCCACTGTGGACAGGTCCACAATGGCCACGTGGACCTGTGGGAGCCGACGGAATCCAAGTCCTCTCGCCGGTTTGGGTTCCGTGGCCCCGGAGCAAATCCCCAATGTGTCCCTGAATGGTCCCGGGGTGCCCAAGTAGAATGCCCGTAGAGCCTGAACTGTGGCTCGGTTAGCGAATCCACTGATTTCGGTGGGTCCGGGACGCCGGGTTTCAGCTAAGGGACCGCCACAGTGTGCCTTGAAGGCCCGAAAGCTGTGCCAATGGGCCATCTCCAGAGCTAGGGTTTTGCTCAGTGATGGCCATTCCAAATTCGCTAAAGGGGTGAATTTCTTGTCCGTAGGCCTCTGGGAATGTGTGGACACCGTGGACATGTCCACAATGGCCACGTGGACTTGTGGGAGCCGACGCAATCCAAGTCCGCTCGCCGGTTTGGGTTCCGTGGCTCCGGGGCAAATCCCCAAAGTGTCGCTGAATGGCCCCGGGGTGCTCGACTAGAATGCCCGTAGCACCCGAACCATGGCTCGGTTCGTGAATCCATCAATTCCGGTGGGTCCGGGGCACCGGGTTTCAGCTAGGGGACCCCCCATAGTGTGCCTTGAAGGCCTAGAAGTGGTGCCAATGGGCCATCTTCAGAGCTAGGGTTTTGCTCAGTGATGGCCATTACAAATTCGCTAAAGGGGTGTATTTCTCGTCCGGAGGCCCCTGGGGGTGCATGGACACCATGGACAGGTCCACAATATCCACGTGGACCTATGGGAGCCGACGAAATCCAAGTTCGCTCTCCAGTTTGGGTTCCATGGCCCCGGGGCAAATCCCCAAAGTGTCCTTGAATGGCCCCGGGGTGCTCGACTAGAATGCTTGTAGCGCCCGAACCGTGGCTCGGTTCGCAAATCCGTCAATTTCGGCGGGTTCGGGACGCCGGGTTTCAGCTAGGGGACCCCCCACAACGTGCCTTGAAGGCTCGGAAGCAGTGCCAATTGGCCATCTCCAGAGCTAGGGTTTTGCTCAGTGATGGCCATTCCAAATTCGCTAAAGGGGTGCATTTCTCGTCCGGAGGCCCCCGGGCGTGCGTGGCCGCCGTGGATAGGTCCACAATGGCCACGTGGACCTATGGGAGCCGATGGAATCCAATTCCGCTCGCCGATTTGGGTTCCGTGGCCCCGGGGCAAATCCCCAAAGTGTCCCTGAATGGCCTCGGGGTGCCTGACTAGAATTCCCGTAGCACCCGAACCGTCGCTCGGTTCGTGAATCTGTCGATTCTGGTGGGTCTGGGGCGTCAAATTTCATCTAGGGGATCCCCCACAGCATGCCTTGAAGAACTGGAAGTGGTTCTAATTAGCTATCTCCGGAGCTAGGGTTTTGCTCAGTGATGGCGATTCAGGGACACTTTGGGGATTTGCTTCGGGGCCACGGAACCCCAACTGGAAAGAGGACTTGGATTCCGTCAGCTCCCACAGGTCCACATGGCCATTGTCGACCTATCCACAGTGGCCACGCATGCTCGAGGGCCTCCGGACGAGAAATGCACCCCTTTAGAGAATTTGGAATGGCCATCACCTAGCAAAAACCTAGCTCCGGAGATGGCCAATTGGCACCGCTTCTGGGCCTTCAAGGAATGTTGTGGAGGGTCCCCTAGCTAAAACCCAGCGTCTCGGACCCACCGAAATCGACGGATTCGCGAACCGAGCCACGGTTCGGGAGCTATGGGAATTCTAGTTGGGCAGTTCGGGGCCATTCAGGGACACTTTGGGGATTTGCCTTGGGGCTACGGAACCCAAACCAGCGAGCGGACTTGGATTCCATTGGCTCCCACAGGTCCACGGTGGCCACGCACACCCTGGGGCCTCCAGACGAGAAATGCACCGCTTTAGCGAATTTGGAATGGTCATCACTGAGCAAAACCCTAGCTCCGGAGATGGCCCATTGACACCGCTTCCGGGCCTTCAAGGCACGCTGTGGGGGGTCCCCTAGCTGAAACCTGGCGTCCCAGACCCACCTGAATCGACGTATTCATGAACCGAGTGATGGTTCGGGTGCTACGGGAATTAATGTCTGGCACCCCAGGGCCATTCAGGGACACTTTGGGGATTTTCCCCGGGGCCATGGAACCCAAACCGGTGAGCTGAATTGGATTCCGTCGGCTCCCATAGGTCCACGTGGCCATTGTCGACCTGGACACGGTGGCCACGCACGCCCGGTGGACTCCGGACGAGAAATGCACCCCTTTAGAGAATTTGGAATGGCCATCACTGAGCAAAACCCTAGCTCCGGAGATGGCCCATTGGCACCACTTCCAGGCCTTCAAGGCACGCTGTGGGCGGTCCCCTAGCTGAAACCCGGCATCCCGCACCCACCAGAATTGATGAATTCACAAAGCCAGCCACGGTTCATGCACTATGGGCATTCTAGTCGGGCACCCTGGGGCCATTCAGGGACACTCTGGGGATTTGCCCCGGGGCCACGGAACCCAAACTGGTGAGCAGAATTGGATTCTGTCAGCTCCCACAGGTCCATGTGGCCATTGTTGACCTATCCATGGTGGCCACACACGCCCGGGGGCCTCTGGACGAGAAATGCACCCTCTAGCAAATTTGGAATGGCCATCACCGAGCAAAACCCTAGCTCCGGAGATGGCCCATTGGCACCACTTCCGGGCCTTCAAGGCATGCTGTGGGGGGTCCCCTAGCTGAAACTCGGTGTCCCGGACCCACCAGAATCGACGGATTCGTGAACCGAGCCATGGTTCAGGCACTATGGGCATTCTATTCGGGAACCCCGGGGCCATTCTAGTGGTGATATCAAGTTTACTATCTGTTGAGTCTGATCCTACATCTAGGAGCCGCTCAACAAACTTTGAGATAGAAAGCTTTGTAATTTTAGGATACTGATTCAACCACTCATACAGTTTCTCACCTTCTCGAGGATCTAAATTTATAATTGCCTTCTGGGTAGATTCAGTCATTCTCGAGGATCTAAATTTATAATTTCCTTCTGGGTAGATTCAGGCATTCTCGAGGATCTAAGTTTATAATTGCCTTTTGGGTAGATTCAGGCATGGAATAATATTTGGCGGGTACTTCCAAGCTCCCTAGTGTGGGCAACAACATTTGATACACTAGCCAAATCTACGTTGTTGGAAGAACTTACATATTTCAACAAAGGAGCATTTTGAAGGTGACTTGAAATTCCCTTCCAATTTTTAGCAATAAAACAAAGAAGTTCAAAGTACAGATTTTCAGGCAAGCTTGTCAACCAATCAGACAACCGAATACAGGGAGATAACCACTCCCAAAAAGTTCAAGCTATTATAAAACTCTTGTTTATCAAGATAAGGATGGACTATGATTACGAGAATATAGATGAATGAAGTCGCTTTGATGAACTTGTCCTCTTGCTTTCTCAGGGATGTGTTTAAAAGAAGGGAGTATTGTTCGAGATTCTGTTGGTTTACATAAACGTTTATTCCCAAATATGATGTCACATAAAACCACTTCCTTAGCTTTCAATTGGGTTTGAATGACATCTCTAACTTGTGTTAGCTGTGGATAACGAGGAATATGAAAGGGAAGGTACCTATAGACCCAAGTTTTCGATGATAGAGGCGAATTACCACTTATCAGAGCACGAAATGGTGAACAAAAGGCTAATGGAACACAACGAAGGATTCCCTGGTTCTGACATGTATCCAGTAGGTGTCCCTGAAGGCCTTTTGGATGCGAGAAGGAACGAGCCATAAAATGAATACCGTGGCTCAGATCGACAAACTACAGAATCAGTTGGATTCAGGACGCCGGGATAGTGCTAGGGGTTCTCCCCCCCTCTGGTCCGGTGGCCTCGGTGTCATCTTGTACGTCCATCTTGGAAACTAGGGTTTTGCTTAGTGAGGGAGTGTGCAATTTTTGCACACGGGGGTCAACTTTGGAAAATCATCCACCGGGCACTTGTGGCTAGCGTTCCCAGCCAGAACCTACCTAGACACACTTACATGACTCCATGAAACCCGATTTTGTTGCACGGTTGGAGTTCTATGCCCCTGGGAGGTATCCAGTAGGTGTCCCTGAAGGCCTTTTGGATGCGAGACGGAACGAGCCATAGAATGAAGATCATGGCTGGATCAACGAACCGTCGACTCCGTTGGATTCAGCACGCCGAGATAGTGCTAGGGGTGCCCCTCCCCTCCGGTCCGGTGGCCCTGGTGTCATCTTGTACGTCCATCTTGGAAACTAGGGTTTTGCTCAGTGAGCAAGTGTGCAATTTTTGCACACAGGGGTCAACTTTGGAAAATCATCCACTGGACACTTGTGGTGATGATGATGATGATGGTGATGATGATGAAGACGTTGATGATGATGGTGATGGTGATGGTGATGAAGATCATGGTGATGATGATGGACACAGTGATGAGGGACCTACAGATGACAGTGATGATGAAGATGGTGATGATGATGACGAAGATGGTGATGATGATGGAGATGGTGGTGATGAAGATGGTGATGATGATGGAGATGGTGATGAGGGACCTCCAAAAACTCAAGCATTAACATGGGTGACGTAGGTCTAAAGCCTTCCTCAAGGACATTTCCAACCATTAGGTGACAATTATGAACATGTTAGTGCTACTCAATCATAGCTCTCAAATGATCCTCATATTCATCCAAGTACTAGACCAATATTGAAACAATTCCTAAAGCTCCAAATGGAGAGAGTGGTAGAGAAAATGGGGGCAATATCTAGATTTGGGTGCTGCAGGCATCTTGGTAAGACCTAGGGTTTGAGGATCGAAATTCCAAGATAGACATGTAGACTTGGATTCTATAAGTTGAGTTCTCTAGTGGTGTACTTGTGTGACGTGACAAACCCTTCTAATAGTGATCCTATCCCACTTGGAGTCCAAATACCCCCTATTGAGGGTACGTGTGGTGGGTCATGGATTCTAGGGCTAGAATAGGTTAATAGGGATACATTAGGTTTCTAGGATTCTAGATTAGTTTCTAAGGGTTAGATTAGTGTGTCTAGGGTTAGTTTAGATTTCTAGGATTTCTAGGGCTAGATTATGTTTCTAGGATTCTAGATTAGTTTCTGAGGGTTAGATTAGTGTTTCTAGGGTTAGTTTAGCTTTCTAGCATTTCTAGGGATAGATTATGTTTGGAGGGTTATATTAGTGCTTCTAGGGTTAATCATGCATGAATAAACAATCACATGGCTATAAATAATAACTTAATCATAACTCAAACATCAAATAAACTATCTAACATGAATAACATTAACTGTGCACGAATAAACAATCACATGGCTATACTATGTACCTCAGTCAATTAGGCCTTTTGGATCCTCTCGATTTTTTATTGTCTCGAACAACCTCTCATGATCCACATGAGGTAGTAAGTAGTGCACCTTGTTTGATGACTTCGTTGACATTGTTTGCAGTTGGATGTTTGTACCCACGATCAAGTGTGTAAAGTGATACATCCACGACCTTGGTCTATAATTTGTGTATGTGTAGCCATTGCTCTTTGGTCCCTTTCCATCCACTATAAGATATTCCCCCTGAACAACCATTGAGCCAGTCGGAAAGGTAATGCCTTCACTATCCATTAATGATGCAAGGAGGGTTTGCTTCCCCTGGATGCATCGTGCCAACCAATAATTCATCACAATTACACTGTCTGTCGGGGCGACAACTGCGTAGATGTGTCCTGCAAAAATGCATTTTAAGGTCATATTCCAACAAGTAGTGGTTTGATAACTTGGATAATTACAAAAATAAGGAGGGAATTAGGATATGCATGCATAAATGTTTACTTGGCTGTACAAGATCAGATATATGATCATATTCATTCGAAATAGAGGACTGGCCTTCCTCTAATTGGATTGTTTCAGCAACTACATGTGGGTCCACTACAAGTGATACATGATCCCATTCATCAACCCAATCCATTGATTCACACTCATCCCACTCACAACTGCTGCAAGACCCACAAAAATCAAGCAAGTTTTCGTGTCCATATTTCAAATAAGGAGTTTTTGAGCTTTGAACCGAATGAAATCCACGAGTGCCTTGCATAGTGCTACAACTATAAGAATGCGATTGATCTATATCAACTGCATTCCAGAAATTTTTGACAACATGTCCTCTACCTGTTGGTATGTGTTGCTCCATGGTTCAATCTGACATTTTTTCTTTGCACCATCGAACTGTGGATTCGGCATTCCGAATATGAGGGCCTCCCATGCACCTCATCTCCTCCCTTCGTAGGGTAGTTTTGAGACATTCTCCAGCCCCGTCGTGCTCTCCCTTTCCATGCCTGGTCTCAAAATAGTTCCATACATGCAACACATCATAAGTATTGTGCAAAATACTCAACCACTGGAAAACACGTGCATTTTTGAACTGGCCTGCACAACCATCTGACCATATCCAATGCTGATCCATCTGTATACCTCTTTCCTTCAGTTGATCATAGAAAATTTTGAAGTAATGCTGCACATAATGCAGGTCGTGGCACCTTTCGTCACTGATGTAGAAGTTGGTCTCTTTCAATATTATCCTCATGTCGTTGCTGCTCTCTGGCGCGTGCCGATACGTGATATGGACCATTATGCTAACTTGGTCTGAATGGTAGTATTGAATTTGAATCTCATTCTGTGGCTGTAGGGTGTAGTTTTCCACAAAGTCCACAACCGACAATATTGTGCCCTTGGGAAAGGTGTCTCTGCACTGTCTGTACTATTCATCTTGCCATCGTGCTACATGGACGTGCTATACATAATGGTCGGTATTTTGTTAGAATTCCTTCATGAATTTGCAAATTTGTACCTGGTGCCACAAAACCAAGGGCATTAATACAACGTGACATTTTCAATCTAAATATATATGTACAAATTCAACATGTACAGTATGAAAGCATGCAAACTTAGATTACCTGTGACTTCACCAATGCAATTTTTTTGCTTTCCTTCGAACTATCTACTTGATTTGTTATGTACTGGAAGTTCTGCATTTCTACTGACATCCTCCCAAATTCGTGCTCCGCGGTTGCGTGGATGCAGCGGCTCAATAATGCAAATCCATTGCAACTGGAACATGTCCCATATAAACATGATCTTTTATAATATTTTTGTCCTTCAGGCCTTCGACACATTATGCTATGTATAAATTCTTTGGATGCATTCGGTGGTTGTAACGAAGGGCAATCCTGCATAATGTTAGTATGCAAACCACAAAATATATGTCGATATGTATCATAATAGTACTCAAATTCTACATGGTATCTACAACAACATGTATTGCGATCAATGCAAATTCTAACATACCAGGTTTTGCATTTTTCAAAGGACCTTTGGCCCAAGTTCAATTGTGTGTGCTCATTCTTGAACCTCTCATAGAGTTCTGTTTGTGTCGTGTCAAGGAAGTGCTTGACATGGGGTTCACCCCCCCTAACACCTTTTCTCAACTTTAAAACATCTCTTTGATTCGATGACGGTCTAGTGTTATCATGCTAAAACTTTTGCACTAGTTCTTTAATAGCATCAATGAGCTTCATGTCTGAACGAGGTAACCTACCAACAAAGGCCCAACAATCTTTTTGGCCTGGGGTCTCAAGTTTTTCTCTAATGGCAGAATACTTTTGAAGAGTCTTTCTATCTACTTTAAAGATTTTACATGTGTGTGATAGTAGGCGACGCTGCCTTGTGGATTTGTCTACAATTGATTCCGACAGTACACGACGGACCGCACTAAAATCTTTTGTATGAGAAGCTTTTCCAATCAAATTAAATGCAGATTGTAGATTTCTAATAACATGATTGTTGGCATATGAACTTCTAACTTCCTTTATGCCCAAAATTCTCCTAACATGAGCTAAACAATGTGATTTTAACAAAGCAAGAAACAATTGACATTTTGCTGCATCGGTTTTGGATTCAAAAAAATCTTTGATTATCTTGTTACAATGGAAATCAATAGTGCGTTTGGGCATCTTACCTTCAAGTCCTGAAAATGAACTTTCATCCACATGAATATGTCTGGGAGTTCTTCGTCGTCCGGTTGATAGTCGAGGCAAGGGAGTCGGCAAGGAAGTATGAGTCTCGTCAACGATTTGTTGTGGCCCTTCGTTCACAAATTGGTCCTGCAATGGAGTGTGTTTGCCAGGTGGGTGCTCTTCTTGGGGTGGTTGCCAGTTAAGAACTTGTTCAACATCCATCCCTTCATACTCGACATCAGGCAAGATTTGATTGACTTCAACCACTTCGTCATTGCTTGTTGATGGATCTAAGGCACTAACATTTTGATTTCTACGGTTTTGCATGTACAACCTGGCATTTTCTCTTATCTCATGGGTCTTTTCAAGGGGCGGCTGCGTCCTTCTAGACTTTTTTTTATTATTATGTCTGTTTCCCATATTCAATATGTTTTTTGGAAAAATGAAAATATGAACCCTGCAAGAATGAACAACAAACAAGATATTAAAACTCGATGTGCATGATTATTAAAGCTCGATGTAGCAATTGATTGTGTACAACAACATCTAGTGAGAATGTTTTCATATAATCTTAAAAGCTATTGGGAATGCCCTACATATAAAGTTACAACATCACCTCTAGGAACTCAGTAGGATGGTATTGGATGGTGGTATGGTATGTTAGTAGGAGCAAATTCCGTACAAGGGAGAAGCTCATATCACTTCATTTTCATGGTATGGATGAGGGAAAATAGCCCCAAAATACTAAGAGTTTTCAATTGTTTAGGTGTTTGTGTGAGTTGTTGTAGTGAAACCATGAGGAATTCAACAAATATTTGTCTACTAGATGGAGGAATGTGATTATGAAATGTTATTGGTGGTGATGCAAGTAATTTTTTTTTATTATCTTCATGAAAGGTTGAAAGCATTGCTTGGTGCATGTTGTAGTTTTTTTTTGGTAAGATGTTTTTATTGTCTACGTTGAAGATTAAGAAGACTAAAATAGATCTATCATACAATTCAAGAGGAAAAACCAAAATAGATGCCATTCAAACAGGTGAATGAAGACTAAATTATATTTAACAAGATAAAATTATCACCATACCTCAAGGATTATGATTTCTATTTGCTTCAAATGTCAAATGCTCTGTTGATGTGTCCACTATATGTAAGAAGACTTTATGTGTGTCCAAGTAGCATGAGAATTCAATCCAAGGTGCCAAATAGAGTCCAACTGTTGTGTATTCACTCAATTGATCCAAATAGATCCTAATAGGTGTGTATTCAATACAAAGAGCCAAATAGAGCCCCAAATGTTGTGTATTTTATCCAAGTGGTGAAGGAAGCACCAAATGGTGTATGAATTCAATCTACCATGTAAATGCTTGTCGGACTGTGCGTAAAACCAGTGAAGAGAGCACGATGAATGAGGAAAAAAATGCGAGAGAAAGAACGCGGGTGATTTTCTAAATTTTATGTTCAATAGGGACGCGCATGCACCAGATGCGCGTGCGCACTAGAGGTGCATGCGCGCATTTGGTGTGTGCGCGTCCTTGCTGAACGTTGTAATGTTTGGTGGGTAACGTTCATTGTATTTATTGCCCAACAGATATAAATGTGTCAGGTTATGCCTAGAGCCCCTCCCCCATAAAGGCCTTTAGGACCTCTTCTAACCCATAATCCCTAAGTGCATTTAAGTGCTTCTAGGTGTTTAGGGGTTTAAGGGTATATTTACAAATTTGTGTATTTTGATTTCAAAACATTAATTTAATTTTCAATTAGAAACATATGTATTGCATCAAGAATAATTCAATACATAGTAGATATATTAATGTTGTATAAAGTGATGATGTATACAACGATGATAATGATGATGATGATGATGATGATCATCTTCATCATCATCAACACCATGATCATCATCATCAACTTCATCATCATCATCATTGTGAGGACGAGGATGATGATGATGATGATGACGATGATGACGATGGTGGATGATGACGAATATGAGTACGATGATGAAGGTGATGATGATGACGAATATGATCATCATCAAAATCATCATATTCGCCATCATCATCTTCCTTAGTCACCATCATCACCATCTTCATCATCATCATCATCATCATCATCATCATCATATGATCATGGTCATGATCATCACTGTCTTCGTCATCATAGTAGTAGTCATCTTTGTCTTTGTCATCATACTTATCATCGCCATCTTCCTCATAATCATCACCATCATTGACATCTTCGTCATCATCTTCGTATCATCATCATCATCTTCATGATGATGATGATGATGATGATGGTGACGATGACGAAGATGTTGTTGGAGATGATGACGAATATGCAGCACATCATCATCATCATCATCGTCTTCGTCGTGATGATATGATGATGATGATGGTGGTGGTGGTGGTGGATGATGATGAATATGAGTACGATGATTATGATGACTAATTTGGAGATGATGATGATGATGATGATGAAGATGAGGAGGAATATGCAGCACATCATCATCATCTTCATCATCATCATCATCAACTTCCTCCTCCTCCTCCTCCTCCTCATCATCATTGTGAGGACGCGGATGATGAAGATGACGATCATATGATGATGATGATGATGATGACAGTAATCATAATACTCATCTTCATCATCCTCATCATACTAATCATCACCATCATCCTTATCATCATCATCATCATCATCATGATGATCTTCGTCATGATGATCTGATGATGATGATGATGAAGATGGTGATGATGATGATGACTAATGGAGATGATGATGATGATGTTGATGATGAAAATGAGGACGAATATGCAGCACATCATCCTCATCATCTTCATCATCAACAACAACATGATGATCATCATCATCTTCATCATCGTCATCATCATCATCATCATCATCATCATCATCATCATCATCATCATTGTAAGAACGAGGATGATTGTGATGATGATGATGATGATGATATGATGATGATGATGGTGGTGGTGGATGATGATGAAAATGAGTACGATGATGAATATGCTGATGATGATGATGAATATGATCATCGTCATCAAAATCATCATATTCGTCGTCATCATCTTCATTAGTCATCATCATTGCCATCTTCATCATCCTCAACATCATCATCATCATCATATGATCATGGTCACGATGATCATTGTCTTTGTCATCATAATCAGCATCTTCATCATCCTCACCATACTTGTCATAGCCATCTTCATCATCATCATCATCGTGGTGATGATGATGATGATGATGATGATGATGAGGATTATGTGCAGCATATTCGTCATCATCTTCATCATCAACATCATCATCATCTCCATTAGTCATCATCATCATCATCATCACCATCTTCATCGTCATCATCATCATCATCGTCATCGTCATCGTCATCATCATCATCATCATCATCTTCATGATGATGATGATGATGATGACGATGACGAGATGATGATGATGATGATGATGACGATGACGATGACGATGATGAAGATGATGACGATGAAGATGGTGATGATGATGATGATGATGAATAATGGAGATGATGATGATGATGATGATGAAGATGATGACGAATATGCAGCACATCATCATCATCTTCATCATCGTCCACAACATGATCCACAACATGATCATCATCGTTGTCATCATCATCATTGTGAGGATGAGCATGCAGATGATGATGATGATGATGATGACGATGACGACGATGATGATGAAGATGATGATGATGATGATGACTAATGGAGATGATGATGATGATGATGATGATGTTAATGATGAAGATGATGACGAATATGCAACACATCATCCTCATCATCATCCTCATCTTCATCATCATCAACAACATGATCATCATCATCACCATCATCATCGTCATCATCTTCATCATCATCTTCATCATCATCATCATTGTGAGGACGAGGACGAGGATGATGATGATGATGATGGTGGTGGTGGTGGATGATGATGAATATGAGTACGATGATGAAGATGATGGTGGTGGTGGATGATGATGAATATGAGTACGATGATGAAGATGATGATGATGATGACGAATATGATGATCATCATATTCATCGTCATCATCATCGCCATCTTCATCATCCTCACCATCATCATCATCATCATATGATCATGGTCACGATGATCATTGTCTTCGTCATCATAATCGGCATCTTCATCATCCTCATCATACTCGTCATAGCCATATTCATCATCATCATCATCATCGTGGTGATGATGATGATGAAGATGATCATGATGATGAGGATGATGTGCAGCATATTCGTGATAATCTTCATCATCAACATCATCATCATCTCCATTAGTCATCATCATCATCATCATCACCATCTTCATCGTCATCATCATCATCACCATCTTCATCATCATCATCATCATCATCATCATCATCATCATCTTCGTCATGATGATGATGAAGATGGTGATGATGATGATGTTGATGATGATGATGACGATGATGATGACTAAGGGAGATGATGATGATGATGATGATGATTATGATGTTGATGATGAAGATGATGAAGATGATGGCGAATATGCAACACATCATCATCATCTTCATCATCATCCACAACATGATCCACAACATGATCATCATCATCATCGTCATCATCATCATTGTGAGGACGAGCATGAGGATGATGATGATGATGATGGGTGATGATGATGACGATGGTGATGATGATGACGATGAAGAAGATGTTGTTGGATATGATGACGAATATGCAGCACATCATCATCATCGTCTTCGTCGTGATGATATGATGATGATGATGATGATGATGATGGTGGTGGATGATGATGGTTGATGATGATGAATATGAGTACGATGATGATGATGAATAATTTGAGATGATGATGATGACGGTGATGATGATGATGATGATGAATATGACGAGGAATATGCAGCACATCATCAACATCATCAAATTTCTCATCATCATCATCATCATCATTGTGAGGACGCGGATGATGATGAGGATGATGAAGATGGTGATGAAGATGATGATGATGATAGTCATCATAATAGTCATATTCATCATCCTCATCATACTCGTCATCACCATCATCATCATGATCTTCGTCATGATGATGATGATGATGACGACGGCGATGATGAAGATGGTAATGATGATGATGACTAATGGAGATGATGATGAATATGCAGCACATCATCCTCATCCTCATCATCATCTTCATCATCATCATCACCATCATCATCATCTTCATCATCATCATCATTGTGAGGACGAGGATGATGATGATGATGATGATGGTGGTGGTGGATGATGATGAATATGAGTACGATGATGAAGATGATGATGATGATGATGAATATGATCATCATCATATTCGTCATCATCATCTTCATTACTCATCATCATCTCCATCTTCATCATCCTCAGCACCATCATCATCATCATATGATCATGGTCACGATGATCATTGTCTTCATCATCATAATCATCATCTTCATCATCCTCATCATACTTGTCATCCCCATCATCATCATCATCATCATCATCATCATCATCATGGTGTTGATGATGATGAAGATGCTGATGATGATGAGGATGATGTGCTGCATATTCGTCATCAACTTCATCATTAACATCATCATCATCTCCATTAGTCATCATCATCATCATCATCACCATCACCATCTTCATCGTCATAATCATCATCATCATCACCATCTTCATCGTCATCATCATCATCGTCATCATCATCTTCGTCATGATGATGATGATGACTAATGGAGATGATGATGATGATGAAGATGATGGAGAATATGCAACACATCATCATCATCTTCATCATCATCCACAACATGAACCACGGCATGATGATGATCATCATCATCATCGTCATCATCATTGTGAGGACGAGCATGAGGATGATGATGATGACGATGATGATGATGATGATGATGATGACAACGATGATGATGAAGATGATGATGATGATGATGATGATGATGATGACTAATGGAGATGATGATGATGATGATGATGAAGATGATGACGAATATGCAACACATCATCATCATCATCATCATCATCATTGTGAGGACAAGGATGATGATGATGATGATGGTGGTGGTGGTGGATGATGATGAATATGAGTACGATGATGATGATGATGACGAATATGATGATGATCATCAAAATCATCATATTCATCATCATCATCTTCATTAGTCATCATCATCGTCATCTTCATCATCCTCACCATCATCATCATCATCATCATATGATCATGGTCACGATGATCATTGTCTTCGTCATCATAATCGTCATCTTCATCATCCTCATCATATTCATCATCACCATCTTCTTCATCATCATCATCATCATCTTCGTATTGTCATCATCATCATTGATGATGATGACGATGATGATGACTTGATGTTGTTGATGATGATGTTGAGGAAGAGGGTGATGACAAAGATGATGATGACAATGATGTTGATGGTGGATGATGATGAATATGAGTACGATGATGAAGATGATGATGATGTTGATGGTCATCATACTCATCATTAACATCATCATCATCATCTTCATCATCATCACCATCAATGTTGATGATGAGGATGATAATAATGATGATGATGATGACGTTGACGATGAAGATGATGACCTAGATGTTGATGAAGATGAGGAAGAAGGACGACGATGATGATGGTGTTGATGATGATGATGATGATGATGACGAAGATGATGATGATGATGGTGATGAGGATGAAGAAGATGATGATGATGGAGATGAAGATGTTGATGTTGATGACAATGGTGATGAAGATGATGATGATGATGATGATGAAGGTGGTGATGATGATGATGATGAAGGTGGTGATGATGAAGAAGATGACGATGGTGGAGATGTTGATGAGGAAGGGGGAGATGACAATGATGATGATGATCATATTCATCATGATCATCATCATATTCATCATGATCATGATCATCTTCATCACCATCATGATCATCATCCTCGTCACCATCATCATCATCATCATCACCACCATCCTCATCATCTTCATCGTCATCTTCATCACCATTGTCATCATCATCAAAATATTCATCATCATCACCATCACCATCATCTCATCATCATCATCATCACCATCACCATCATCTCATCATCATCATCATCATCATCAACATCGTCAACATCATTGTCATCTCCCCCTTCCTCATCAACATCTCCATCATCGTCATCTTCTTCATCATCACATCTTCATCAACTTCATGTATCCCCTTGACAAAGGAAATTAAATAAACCATACAAAGGCATACAATAGCACGTACGCGCAAAGACGCGTGCGCACTGTTATTAATGCGTGCACACACCTACATGTGCACGTGCACGTAGTTGCGTGCACGCGTGCCTGAATTCAAATTTTTTTTGGCGCCCTTGCACGCTTGGAATTAGCTTCGGATTGCACCTTGAGGCTTGGTCTGATTTATGGCAGAAAACATAAAATGCTGTAACTTTCGGTTTTTCACAACTAGTTCCACATAAGCTCCACGAGTGCACTGCAGATGAAATTGCACATGCTTGTCGAGCTCTGTGTGCAGATTCTAAATATATAATTTTTGAATAGATCTGTTGTTGTTTTCTATTTTTAATTCATTTTTAACTGCACTCATGTCAAATTTGTAAAAAACATAGGTCGTTTATTTGGCCTATAACTTTTGATTGGCTTGCCTATTTCGAAAACGAAAGAGAACCCGCACAAAAGCACGAAAATACCTACAACCTAAAAAAAAAGAAAGTATTTTGATTATTTTTAGACCATGATATGGTGGTTCAACACTTGACCATGTCGTTTTAGGGCTTCACTGACTTCGGTAATTTAAAAAAAATATAAAATTGACTTTTAAAATTTTGGAAAAATAGCCCCGCACAAGATTCTTCTGTTGCCTACACCTCTACATATTTTTTTTCTTGTAAATTGAAAATTTACATAGCAAACGGGTGGCTCAACAAAAACATGTGCATTATGTTTGAGAAAAAAAATATCATACCAATCTTCGAATAATGACATTTTGGGGTGGTTATACCACTTTTCCATATATAAAAGTTATATATTCTGGAAGGTCATCCGTTTTTCTACGTTTCATCTGTATACACCAAATCCAAAAAAGTTTTGTAGTACCTCTAATAATTCATTTTAATAATAATATTTCTGTTTTTCCAGAATGTCATTGCAACTAACGAGTCATAATTGGGTATCATTACTTTGCACCAGTCCTTATTCTATGATATATGTTATATCATAAGGTAGTAATCATCAATATCTAAAAACAATTATAAAATCAACACTATACAACGTGTGGTAATATCAACGATCTAACTGATGCTGCCGACAGAGTTCTTAACTAGTTGTTAACAAAGATGGTGGAACATCAATCAAGAAGAGTGTTCCCATTATTAGGGATGCAAATAAACCAGAAATCATTCGGGTAGTTTTATCATCTCATTTTATTATAATTTGTTTAGAAGTGGTTCATAACGGAGCATCATAATTTTATTCGGCTGCATGCTATCTGAAACTGGCCACAATATTTCACATGTTTTTATCGAAGTTTGTTTATCACAGTGGCTTTTGTAAGCACATACTAATATTGTGAGGTGTTTTCCTAATTTATTGATGCCAATAAGATATGATTCCAACAAGATAATGTCGAAGAGCCTCACTATCGAGCATATTTACAAGAGTGATGCCGTCGGAATGGGTTTAAACCTCAACACTTGTCAAATAAAACAATGCTGAAAGCATCAACACGTCGAGTTGTGGGAGTTGTAACGCAACGACCTAGAGTTTTGTAACGCAATGCATCAATCAGCGTGATATTACAAACCTGCAGATTGCCAGAAAGTTGCTACAGTTACCGTAGTTGGATAACTATATTGATGTGAAGATTAATTACCACGATTGTGATGATCCAAGGTTTTATGCTTTCTTCATCTCTCATCATTTTGTCGTAGATTCGACAGACCCACAGTTTAGAAGGTCCTCAACTTATGGTTGTAGCATAGTCGGAAAGCAACAAAATAAGTTTGCAGATTAAAGAATGGAGAATCTCTCTAAAATATTGGTGATAGATCGACGTTGGATTCAAGGAGAACTTGAGTGAGCTCAACTATTGAGGAAGATGTCAAGTATTAAAACATTTAGTTATAATTTGTATAACAAAACTAGTTTTAAAGGAGGTAGTGCAATGCATGTTAATGGGGCAATCACCCGTTCTACCCACAATAGATGCAACAAAATACATGAAGCATACTTTTTGTGGTTTTGAAACAAGAATTATAACATAGGTGTAATTAGAATCAGTTTTAATGGACGACATCATGAATTGAATCGTGCTTTACATTTCTCTCTTGAGTGGACTCACAAAGCCATTGTCTTATCGAAATGTAGAGTATGTGTTTCGACTTTATTAAAGAGAAAGGCATACGATTTTGGGTTATCGTGTTATACTAGCACAACCACTTTATTTGTGGCTGATGAACACCGATAGGTTATTAGTTATATGTCATGAACAAGTTATCTGCTCCATGCATCAAGTACTAGTTATTTATATAAAAAAATTGTTTATTTGGAATTTTGAACAGCGACCATAAAATCGATCTAGACAGTATACTTGTTCCATCCTCCTTCAATCTAGGAAAATCATAGATCGTAGTCCACCCCAAATTCTAAGATATAAAGACCTATCGATGTAAATATGTGGAATAGGTATCTAATAGCTAGGAAAATTAAATACAAAAGAAAGCAACATTTTAAGTGGATATTAAAATGAGAATAAAAGTGACAACACAATTAAATTACATAAAACTTTTTATTAAAGTTTCATAGATTTTCTAATCGGTCTAAGTCTCAGTCGGTCGAGAGTTAGTTAGGGATAGAAGTTATGTTTTATTTTTTATTTTTAAATCTTCTTGCAAAAATATCCTAATGTTCATAAACCTTTTAAAAGAGTAATGCATTTCACCTGGCACAGTCCATACAACAATTATCGACGAGAGGTATGTTGGATTAATAGGTTTTTCATCTAATTTCCTTACTCATTCATTCACTTCATTCTTATTTTCTCCCAAGAAATTTTAACAATGCTGTTGATAGCAGGTGTTCTCTTAAAACCTTGCAGAGAAATGGAAGGTTGAACTTGGTTTGGATTCTTTAAGGAAGAAGGCATTGCAAAACTAATTATTGATTTACTTAGTCCAACCCTTTTATCCTTCTTTCACTTTAAAACTTGATTATATAAAACTTGAACATGTCTCTAGTGATGAAACATACCGCTTTATGTGATTTTGAGAGTTATACTTGATCCAAGACTTTCCATAGTATTGAACACAAAGTTATTTCTTGAGAAAATGTATGAAGTATTTTTATCAATAAAGAAATCATTTTATGACTTAGTTATTTCTGGTTAATTAAATTGACCTATCTTTAATTTATTTTCATTATCATATCTGTGTTTATTTTATACATCGATCTTCTACCAATGTAATTATTTAATTTTACTTGAGGTGTTTTAATTTTTCAGTTTTAATACTTATATTTCTCTTTCTTTGTTTTTTTTAATTTTTTTAAACTTTATACATATTTTGTTAAATGATTATAATTATTTCATTTCTTTTATTATTTTATTTTGTCAATATATATAGATAAAGTAATAAAAAAAACGTTTCAAACAATTATAAACAAAGCAAATATATGCTAAACATAAAAAAAAATTGTATTTTTTTAGTGTTGTTCTTATTTACTTTACTTTTATTCCTTTGTTTTTCTAATCTAAATAACTTAGACACTTGTTTATATTTCCTTCAATTAGTTAAGATAATAATTTATATATAGTTTAAAAGATTTTATTATTATTTTATTTTATAACTAAAACAAACAAACTTTAAAACATGTGAATAATAGTTAGTTTATTTCTTTTTTCATTTGTGAAGTAGAATAAAAATTAATAAAATTCTAATAATATAAAAAATAAAATTAAACAAATAAGTATTATGCTCAAAGAACGTATATTTATTTCCATATATACTTTTAATTCAAGACACATGTTTTTATTATTTTAAAGTTATTGTCTTGTTTTAAGTGGCCTTAAATATATAGTGATCGTTCTCGCATATTCTGCATTACCCAAGAAGAATTCAAGGTTGTTGCAGGAAACTTCTCATTTTTCGCATCAAAAGGTGGAAGTGTCCATGAATCCACAATGTTGAGTGTATATTATATACGTTGCTATAGGATTACATCGACAGTGGCAGTGTTCCACTAGTGACGTCTTTCAGGCGACAACATTCCAACTTACATACTCTCCATAGGCTTTCATACTCTCTATGGGTGTTCCAACTTACATTTTGGTTCATACTCTCATCCTTGATAAATTCTGAACAATGAATACCTTAGTGCTATGCCCACTTATTTTTGCAACCATTGCTTCAAATTTCTTAAAGTTAAAAGTTTCGAACAAATCTGATTTATTTCTCAAAATATAGATGATTGGACCCATTTTGTTTTGAAAAATCATCAATAAATATGAATAATTTCTAAAACAATGTTTGAACCAACTCTACATACAATGGTTTGCAGACCTACTCTTCAAACTAATCACATATTATTGTGACAAGTTAATTGGTAATATGTAGACAGTAGTAGTCATAACTCCCGTAGGCTATAATTAACCTGTTACTTCTCTAGTTCTCCATAATTTTACAAATTTTGGATTTGATTTCATTTCCAAAATAATTTATGATTTGAAATTTGAAATTTCATTTGCATATTTCAAAAATCTCAAATGCCATCATCAAATACTCAATATCCACTATGGAAATATGTGGAGAGGACAAAACCACCAAAGGGTGCAGGGGGGATAGCCTTAACAAAATGCAATTTCTGTGCTGCTACTTGGAGGGGAAGCTATACTAGAGTGAAAGTCCATTTCATGAGAATTCCAAAGATGGGTGTTGATATTTTTTCTGGAGACCCAGAGGATCTTGACAAAGGGACGATGGTAAGGCAGGAAAGACAATATCAAGGCTAGGACGTAATGTCCATGATGACGATTCAAGTCCCCTGAAGATTGCATTCCATATGAAGATGAAGTTGAGTGTGGTGATGAGATTGTGCCATTAAAAGCATAAAAAAGCACTACAACTCATCCACACAAGAAACCTAAACTTGGTATCCTCTATGACATGTTTGATGTGAAAGGATGGGAGGGTGTTGATATTGCAATAACAAGATTTTTTCTCGCATGTGGCATTCCTTTCAATGCATCCCGCTCACCATATTTTGAGCAAATGGTTTGTGCCATTAAAGATGGACATGCAGGGTATAAGGCACCCGATTATGAGAAGCTCTGAACCTTTTTGGTGGATCAGGAGAAAGCACGCCTTGAGAAGGAAATGGCACCATTGAAGGAATCTTGGACTGTAGAGGGATGATCCATTGTCATGGATGGTTGGACTAATTGTAGGAATCGTCCACTAAATAAATTGTTGTCTCTTCCATATTCGATCCATATTTTCTTAGGGCCATTGATTGTTCCGGCCAAGAAAGGAACACTATGTTCTTGAAAAACCAATTATGTGATGCCATTTCAAAGGTGGGGCCATCCAGTGTCGTTCAAGTTGTCACTGATGCAGGCCCAGTATGCAAAGCAATGGAGATATTGGTCCAAAAGGAGTACATGTTAGTGACAACTGACAAGTTTGTTTGTTTTAACTTTTAAAGTTTTTTTTTTTTTAATAAATTTAAGTTTACATGTCATAAATGATCATTGATAGATCATTGAATCAATGAATTACAAATCTGATTTTTAAATACAAGTATTTTTTTTATAAATTTTTTGATAATTATTCATAAATTAGAAAATCTAATTCATTTTCATTTGTGAATTCTTCATGTACCATAGGCATATTTTCTTGATGCCATATGTAGTGCATTCCTTGAACAATGCATTGAAAGACATTGCCAAAATTGAATGGATTTGGTTGTTAATTGAGAATGGCTGCAAAATTCAGATGTTCATATGCAACTATCACCATTCACAAGCCATTTACCGAAGGCATGCTAAAATGGATCTTCTTAAACCTACTAATACAAGATCTACAACTTATTACATTCTTCTTAGATGACTTTTGGAGATGAAGGGGGATTTAGCTGCTATAGTTATCGGTGACATCTGGGAACAGTGGAAGCTATCTACCTTAGATATAACTGTGGATGTAAAGTGGTTGATTTTGAGTGATCAGTTTTGGGTTGATATGAAATTTATTGTGGAATTTGTAGAGAATTTTTTTGATATGCTTCATTATATAGGCACAAATGGTCCATGTTTAGGTGAGACCTATGAAAACATGAACTCTATGTGTGAGAGGATCAAATCTATCACAGATAGAAAAGAACCTACTTTATGGCCACCGTTGCAAACATTTATACATGGGCGGTGGAATAAGTTGAACACCTCACTTCATAATGCAGCCTATGCAGTGAATACAAAATGATATAGTCCCACAACAGGAAGGAGGCCTCCTTCCCAATATAGAGAGGTGGCGAAAGGATTTATGACCACCATTAAAAACATTTATGGTTCTTCAGAAAAAGCATATCAGACCTGATCTCAATTTGCCCAATTTTCACATGGACAAGGTTCCTTTGGTTCACATGATTCTTTGACTGTTAGGAAGAAGAAGAAGGATCCGATTGATTGGTGGTGACTTCATGGTGTGGATTCCCCTGAGTTGCAGCAATTTACCATACAACTACTTGGGAAAGTAGCTAGTTCCTCATATTGTTTTGACATTTGTATTAAATTTTAATAAATTAATTCAATTTGCATACTTGTAACTTACAATTTGCCATATGATTACTTGGGCAAGTAGCTATCTCTTCATATTCTTAGAGGAATTGGAGAATTTATTCCTTCATCCATTCAGTGAAAAAAACAAGTTGGGATTGAAGAAGGAAGATAATTTAGTTTACATTCATAGCACACTTAGTCTCATATTTTAAAATACCTAGGGTATAAGGAGGGTCCTTTCAAGATATGGGGCCCATACACATATGATGCTATATGTGTGGGTGAAGAGGTACAACTAAATGGCCTTGTTGAGATTCTTCCAGTTACTATGGACGAGCAAGAGCCTATACTTGAGAGTGACACCTACCTAGAGAGCCTATTGACATAGGACCTTAGTGATGCTGATGGTGATCTTGAGGATGTTGATGACATGGCTTGAGAAAGCCAAACGATTTATCTTTTCCATTGTTCGCTGTTCAGTGTTTTGACTCTCTGAGTTTTCTGAATTTTGTATTTTGTATTTTGTATTTCATGGTTGGAAATGCCATTTGTCCATTACGCAAATTTTGAATGTAGTATGACAATAGAATCATAATATAACTTCCACTTGATTTCAAATTTTATGTTCCAGTGTGAATGTTGAATGGATGATGATTGATGAATCATTGAATTTTGAAGAAATATGCAAGTGACATGTTTTTAACTTTTTATTTTTAATTTTTTAAATTTTTTTGTTATATATAGATATGTGGTTTTCCTTCCAAATTGTTTCTTGAAGAGTCTTGGGTTCATCATACTAAATTTTATCCCTATAAAATGAAGGAAAACCACTTAAGAATATTTGTATCTTTACCTTTTCCTCCTTGATAAACCAAACATATCTTACCAATTCTAAAAACTCCTTTTCATACTCATCCATGCTTATGCTCCCCAATTTGAGTTCAAAGAACTCTTCCATCTTCTTTTCATAATAGTGTTATGATAAATACTTTTCCTAGAATTACTTCTTGAATTACCTCCATGAAATCCTCTTTTCAATAATATTCTTAACTTGAACCAAATGGAATCCTTTCCCTGCAAGTTGTAAATGAAAATCCTAGCTTCCATGTTAGAGGAGTAATTATGTAGCTGAAGATATTTTCCCATCCCCAACAACCAAGCTTCTACATCTTCTCCCTTCTTGTTTTCACCATCAAAAGTGGGAGGTTTAATTTTTCTAAGTTCCCCTTGCAGCTCATCTTTCACATGCCTGCTTTTATGATGTCTAACTGGAGACTTTTCTAGGCTGCTGCTAGAACTCTCTGATATATATGTCTTCCTGAATGCATAGTGTTGTGAGTAGCATTTCTTATGACTATTGATAACACTTTTAGAGTGCTCAGATCTCTCATGTGACCTTTTCCTTGAGCCTTTTCTTCCTTCTTTCTCCTCAATTGAGGCAAAACCCATTTTCATTTGCCTCTATAACATATTTAGACTTTGCATCAACTGATTGTTCAGTTCATTTTGTTGTTCTTGGACCCTCAACATCCTCTCATTGTCTACCCTATAACTCTATACCTCCATCCTCAGAATTCTCATGGTTTCCACAAATTCCAGTGGGTTTACATTTCTCTATGCCCATTTGTTTCCGTTTCTACATTTTCCACAGTAATATCTTGACCTTTGACATCTTCTTCATGGTTGTATGGAAGCTCCCCTTCTTCCATTTTACTATGCTGTATTTTATTGAAAACTCGCCATTTCACGTTATTACATTTGTTAGACAAAATTTAATTATAAAAATTCAATAAAAAATTCCATATACATATATATTTAAATTCTGGGGAACACCATTTGACATTTTTGTCAAATATGATCTATAGGTCCATTTCTGCTCATTTAATGAAAGGACCTGTATTGCTTAATTATGAAAGCTTGTTTATTTTTATTCTCCTCCCAATAATATTTCCAATGATTATTCCCATGCTTAATTCTGATATTGGAGTTAAAAATTATAGTTATTTATAATATTCAATTCTGCCAAATTATTTGATGTTCCTCTAGCCATCTTTAAACTTGGAATCTAACTTTGTCGATTTATAAAAACAATAATGGGGGTCAAGGGAAATTCCCTCATTTTTATTTTATTTTTTAAAAATCCTATGATTTTGCGCAATCTGGTGCATAAGTTCCATTGTATTTTTCAGTTCTAGGCACCTGGAAACATCTCCTGAGACCGCTGCTATTTTTCGATCATTCCTGTACATTAACGAAATTTTTTGAAAAATCAGATGACATCAGCATGATGTCATTGTGATCCCATGGCCACATGTCCAATCTCGATCAGTCCTCGTGGAGCGTATCTATCCTTACCATGCCTTAGTGGCACCTTGTTGGCAAGATGGTTCTCGAGGGTATATGAGTGGATTCAGAGGTCCTGATAGTGGTTTTGAAAACCGAGTTTGTACTTTGTGCCTCCGAAAACACTACATGGAAAACCAAAATTCTCTGGCGGTTTCGGTTTCGGGGGTGCCCCTTCTTGTTAACCCACAGTTAAATCATCTAGAACCAGTTACCTCTGACGATGATCAAATCTCCATCCTTCGCGACATGGTTACCTTTATTACCTTTCGTGCACCTTTTATTGCGTGAACGATCACATCTATCTGATCCAACTTGCATGATCAATTCTCCACCGTTAATTGCATAAACCTTAGAGTAAACCTTGGGAACATTTCTTTTGTATGAATGGCTCATATTAAAATTTTTAAGATGCATGATATGATCTGAGTCATCCGTGGCATATCCCTTACCATAAACCGTGATCATCGATCGGACTTGCACGATGTAATATGGACCATTGGCACTAGGATCCCTTCCAATAACCTCTTATCACCTTTTGATGCTCTAACAATTCAAATCTATTGATCTATCATGCCTGATGCAATTTGGGCTATTCATGGCATAAACAAACTTCTGCCTATCCTACGTGGATGCCACCCATGCATATGAACACTTCCAATGTTGCAACCTATACTCATGATCCACGTGGATGGTCCACATTACACTCCCATGTTCATATGGATCCTCTACTTCATCCCTTCACGTACGTGGCACAGGTGGGGCCCACATCAAATTTCTCCAAAATTCATTTTTTCATAGATATGCAATTTTTTGAATTTTATACCCATGATGTTATAAATAAGGTTACACTCGACATATTTATGGAAACAAGTGTCGACATTTCACACGTGGCTAATAGATAATCACACCTGGATTCTCCTCAGGATGGAAATATTTCCATCAATACTCATGACTGTATATTTTCCGTCTAATAATATAAACTATAACCTTGGCATGGGTTCGAATTTTATTTGAATTTTCACCAATCTTTTCTCAAACCTGTACTGCTCCATTAGATATTTTTACATTACCAGCTTGCATGTGGAATTTGATAATAATATATGGCATTTTAATATCATGAATTTCATATTGACATTCCATCAAACAAATAACCTACAAAATGTAAAATTTTCCCCAATTTACAAAGAAACAACTCAAACATTAAAATTTTTACTGTGGATATTTTCCACATTTGACCCAATCCATAGTTAAATCACCTATATGCTGATTAATGGTATGGATTAAATCATTGGAAAGGCCCTCATGCAACCTCTAGTTCTCTTCTAGAGTTCCACACATGCTAGACATGAAGTCTCTGAATTGGAATTCTAGGGCACAAGCTGTAGGCCAGGTTTCTTTCATGCACCAGTCTACCCAAGTCAATGGTATGGAAAATTCATATTCAACAATGGCATCTCGGTCCTCTGTTATAAGTACCATGCTATGGAAGTCCAAGGTGATGGCAAGGGTGAGGAAAATGAAATTTGAATGGTTGGAATGATGATGAACTGAACCCCTCACAAGATTGAATTATCCTTTAATTAAGAATACTTAGATTGCCATGAGGCCCTTCCACATGGAACCACTTTTCCCCTCTTAATCCATTTTTAAAATAACTAAATAATGCTTAATCAAACCATGTCTCTTAATTATGGTTTAGGAACTTTGGGTAAAGGCTTAATGCTAGGGAGATAAGCTAAGGCCCACTATCACTTCCCCACTTCTGGAATCATAGATCCCCATCTCTTCTTCATCCTTCTTCCTCTGCAAACATTATATATTTTATATTAATATACAAAATGTACATATTTACATAGCCTTGGTCATTTTGGACCATTTGTTTTTGAATTCTATCCTTTTACATCAATATTTACAAATTTACATTAAGGGGTCAAAACTAGGGTATTACATACTAGGCAATATATTGTTCAATTTTTTAGAGCATTGAATCCCCCAATATGAACTCATGTGCTATAATATTTCTTACATAGTGAACACCCCATGGTTTGGGCATAGATATATCTCTATTAGAACTTATTCTTGGAGGTCACAGTGGAATTTTAGGTTATGGTTGGTGTAGCTAGGGTTTTACCCCTAGCTTGTGCAAATGAGCACCTACTAAGGAGATTGGACTCCTTAGTAGTAGTTCAGTAAATTAAACTAATTAAGCTAAAACAGAAATTAAATTACTTCTAAAACAAGCATGAAACATAAACACCAAATTTAAAGAATGACTTTTTGTATTGATGTTACCTTCAATGTAAAGGTTTGATGAAGCCCTTTGCAGTGTCCAAGAGGATGCTCCAAGCTTCAATATGCTCCTTCTCCTTCTCCAATGTTGGGAATGGGCCAAAGGTGGCTCTCAAGGTGAAAATAGTTCAAAGGTGAACTAGGGTTTCGAGAGAGATTTTGGCAGAGTAAGGGTGCTTGTGATTGTGGATATGGAATAAGGAATCTCCATCACCTATTTATAGTTTTTTGGTGGTGGAGTGCTGACCCATGGTTTTAGGAAACACATGGTTTTAGGCAGCTGTATAGGGTTTTTTCCTCCTTTTCCTCATTATTTTATATTTTTATTCCCTTTTTAGGGGATTTTTGCTATTTTTGGAGGAAAAGGGGGTTTTTTTAGCCTTTTTTAGGCTATTTTGGTGGTTTTGTGGCCTTTTGGAGGCATTTTAGGCCTTTTGGAGGCTTTTAAATGGGATTTTTTGGGATTTTGAGGGAAAAATGGTAGGAAAATGGACAAATGAGCCATATAATGTGGTAATGAGGTAGTGAACACTTTTTGGGTGTTAACAGATTTCCCCCTGATGTGCGAGGTCAGGAGCTCATCGTATGGCCGATGGACATCATAAGTCATGAATGGTTTTCCTGGGATGTGGAGAGAAGAGAAGAAACAAACTGAAGCCCGGAACAACGATGCCGAACAACTGCAAGAGCTAAAAGTACATAATCTCAATAATGGATGAGGAATCATCTGATCATATGGACGAGGCGGGCATTCCCATGCTCGTATCAGGATATAACATAATAATAACAATGGGGTCCAAAAAATGGGGACCTGAAATATACATGGCCTCAAATACTGACTGAGGAATAATCTCAATATATGGACGAGGCGGGCATACCCATGCTCGTATCAAGATACATAAACAGAACTGTAAGGCCCGAAAAGGGGGACCTGTAAGATACATAGATCACCACTGTGTACATCATAAGAGTCCAGGGGGGACACAAAATCTGGGACATACTGCTGGGCGGACCATGTCTGAACTGAAGAACCGGTGCACTGGAACATCAACAGTGCTGCTAACTGGGGTACCAGAGGAACTGATGAGTGGCTAGACCATAATGACTGGGAGCAAAAACCTCGATGGTACACTGAGCTGGAACTGAAAGGGGTACTCAAGGAAGTAGATATCTGGATGGCTTCCGAATACAATCGCCAACGCAGCCCGGACATCCACGGGAACATATAACTGGACGTTCCGAAGTGACTCACCAATGTGCTAGAGTCGGGGGAAATCCGGGGTCTTCGACTAAAAACTGATGGGATATAATCCTACGCGATCCTCAACGATGCGATCACGGTGATGAAGTCGAGCATGTGATGAACAACCATTCGGAAAGGCAATGATGACTCCTCTCAGAATGATCCGTAGGCACTTACCACAGATGGTGATAAGTCCAAGGCGTAGGGACCTCTGGGCCTATCCTCTGGAATAGAGGAGCTGTCGTCGACAGAGGGAGACCTGCAACTATCAAGGCAATGATGTTTCCTTGACAGGAGCGCGAGGTGGAGAACCGAAATGTAATAGTACTGAGGGCAGGACTGACAACCTGTGGGGGTACAACTGGGCAAGTAGAGTGGGTGGACTCAAACTTCCTTTGTTCAGAGTATGATAATGGGAATGATCTGGCAGCATATGAAACTGACTGAGGGGAAAGGGATCATAGCTGTAATGGATCTGGGAGGATAATTGGGCTGAGGGAGACTCAAGCTGGGGTAAAATGGCAGGAGACTGCAGAATACTCTGAACAAAGGCGACCTGATTGGGGGTGCTGCCGAGATGATCGATCATAGTGCCAGGAGGCACAGGAGGGTACTTCTTCATGGGTTAAGGGACTAGAAGAAGTTTGTGAAAAAATGATACTGTCGTGTGGATTTTACGAGCCCAGGACAGTTCATGCTCGTGGTTGCTTTCAATTTTAAGGAGTCTGAAAGCGATAAGAAGACTCTGAAATGATGGAATGGTACTGTCGTGTGGATTTTCCGAGCCCAGGACAGTGCATGCTCGTGGTTGCTTTCAATTTTAGAGAGTCTGAAAGCAAGTAAGAAGACTCCAGGGGGTTGCTTTTTCGTAGATTTAGTCTCCAAGGCCCAAAGAAGCATAAAAGGATGCAATGAAGAACTCTTCTAGCCGGTGTGACTAGAGTATTCCTTTTTCATAATTAGTCTACCAGGTCCGGAAAAGGGTTAAACTTATACCAGATAGACGCCCTTTCAGGTACTTTAACGAGCATGAAAGGAAGCAAGATTGCTCGGCGATCTTTTCATTGTTTTAGGAGTCAGAAAAGAGCTTAACGGAAACTCCCTAAGTGCCTTTTTCGTAAAGGAGTTGTCCGGCCCGAAAAAGGGATAAAATTATACCGAACAAAAGGAATGGCCAGGCAAGGAGGAAGTGTTCAATCAAGGATCAGTAAGGGTGATCAAGAATGAGGGTAGGGGGGAACACTGGTGGGCCTCCTTGCGGGGTAGATGAAATGGTGGCAAAATAACGAGACATTTGCAGTGTGACAGGAGTGAATGGATCATGTAAAAATGTGGAACAATCCGACAGCGGCCGATGTGGCGCGCAAACCGAGGCAGCAAGGTGTTGGGACACAATGTTGAAATTGTACCAAGTGAGAGCGAGAAATGATCTCAAGCATCATCACGAGCTCAGAAAAATGAATCCGGCGATATAAAGGATGTCAAAAATGGGTAACGGCCGATGTGGCACGCAAACCGAGGTGACAGGGGCATTTTGAAAAACGCCCAGAAAATCTGGAGGTGAGAGCGAGAAATGATCTCTAGCATCATCACCAGCTCGGAAAAATGAATCCGATGATATAAAACATGTGAAAAACGGAGAACGGCTGATGTGGCACGTAAACCGAGGCGACTAGTGGCGTCTGAAAAATGGGTAAAAAATGACGGAACAAAAAGAATGCAACGAGGTGACCATCATGACGGTCTCGTCGTGCTGATTCCAATGGTGGAAACGGTTCGTAAAACGGACTCCGTATGGGGCCAGAATGACCAAAACAAGAAAAAGTCAACGGACTATAAATAGTGGTAGGTCCAACATGACATGTGTCATTTGTACTTGTTGACTTTGACTTGTGATTAGAGTGGACCAGAGCTTAGGTGGCATTTCTGGACGATCCGTCTGGCTGATTTCAGAGCCGTGAGATACAGGTATTCCATTAAACTCATACCTGCATATTTTTTAGGGTTGGGGGTTGGGTAGTGGGTCCTAGGGTTTATTTGTACGGTCCACGTGGGGTGGACCGCGGGTTAGGGGGTCGAAACCGCGGTTGAAGACCGCGAGTTTCAGGACGAACCAAGCGGTTGGAGACCGCGTGTTTCGGGTTGTACCACGCGGTTGGAGACCGCGTGATTCCTGGATGGAAACGCGGTCGAGTACCGCGAGTTCCGAAGAGGAACACGCGGTTCCCAACCGCGGGTTTAGGGCTGACAGGCGCGGTTGGGAACCGCGACCATATACCTGACAGCCGCGGTCGGAAACCGCGGCAGGAAGCCCGAAAGCCACGGTTTTGGGCTGAGCTATTAGGGCTTCTGGGAAAGGGAAAAGTATTTTACTTTGGTTGACATGAGTCTGATGGGTTCACTTTGTGTGATTGGCAGGATGCCATAGGTTCTCTGGAGAGAGCGGGAGATCCCTGATGAGACCATGGGTTTCATCCGAGAGAATCGCCATGTGCGATCTGTGCTGGGATTGTGCGGACTATTGAAGTTCGCACAGATACCTATGATACGGACAGCAACATTGTTGCTGAACCGTCTGATCAGCTTCTGGGAGCCGGACATACAGGCTTTCCGGGTACAGGGTGAGAGGGTGGACCTCACTCTGACCGATGTATACTTTCTGACAGGGTTGCCCTGCCTGGGCAGGGTGGCAGACACACAGCCGCGGGTTGCCGCGGACGTCGACATGGAGGACATGTTGGAGAGGTACTGCGGTCTGGACGCGAGGGTGCATAGGAATGCACTCCTGGTGAGGGACCTACAGGAGCCGACAGTGCAGGCCATGGCGGCGTGTGTGATGCGGGTATTGGGTTCCCAGTCACCTGAAAAGGTGTCTGGGGGTCAGATGCAGATGGTTGAGCACGTACTGGATGGGGTGTACTACGCGTGGGGCCAGATGTTCCTGACCTGTGTTCAGCGACAGCTGACGGCAGCGAAGGAAGATGGCAAGGGCTTTTGCTTTGGGTCTTTCTTATGTGCCTTCTTTATGGAGAGGGTACCCACACTGCGGCCACGGGTGCCGATCAGGCCAGGAGGGATGAAGGAGCCGAGGATGGTTCGTTGGGGAGAGATGATGCACCGCCGTGGTGGCGGAGACGTGGGCAGGTACTTTACGCAGGAGTTGTACCTGCAGTGGCTCCAGATACCACTTACACTGGACGACTTCCCGTATCGGGACATGGACTTCACGGGAGATCCGGAGGCGCCACGAGCACCAGGACAGGCATGGGGTCCCGACGGTACGTATGTGTTTTGGTTGGATGTTATGTATGTCAAGTTTTGATTGATATGATAGTAGATGGATATATTGTAACTGACATATGGTTGATCTTGCAGATGTGGGCCCGAGGCCACCTCCAGGTCATGTGGCGCAGCGGGGTATTGTGGCCGTTCCAGCTCTGCCTGGACGAGGAGAGGTGCGGCGTCGGGATCCAGAGGTGACCCTAGAGTCTGTACGGGAGCTACTGGATCGTTTGTTGATAGGAGTGACCGACGAGGGATGGCGAGATGTCGATCCTGATGTGGTGCGGGATTGCATGGGGGCACCGCGAGAGTTCAGATCCATCGCGATCCGGGTGGCGATCTTGGTGGACCGGGTCCGGGCACAGGAGGCCGGAGGAGAGGAGGACTTGCCGGAGGAGGAGCGAGGGGAGGACTCAGAGGCAGCCGATGCCGACAGTGATGCAGGATACGACTCCCATTAGGGGGTGCAGGGGACTCCCCCCCGAGTATTGTAGCTGCGGCATGTATGTAGTTGAGGCTTTAGGCATGTATAGCCATTTTTTGTATAGCTGAGTACAGGGTTACTCAGGACATGTATAGCACTGAACATGTGTATTTTTTGGATATATATATATATGCACGTGGATGCACCTTTTTGTATGATTGTTGTTGTATTTGTACGCACGTGGATGCGCTTTATGTATTGTGATATGTTTTCATTGCACGTGGATGCAAGTAGGTTAGGATGTTAGGCACATGGATGCCCCTTGTGTATTTTATGTGATGCAACATGATATATGTATGTTTAGGCACGTGGATGCCCCTATGGATATGCATGTGGTTTATGTACATGGATGCAAATGTGGATGCGATGCAATCTTTTTGGGTTTTTATATATTTTTTATGAGATGCTATGGGATGATGGTGCATGATGTTACATGGTGTGATTGATATGCCAGTCTAGGATGTTGTTGGCCATTTGGTCTGCGACACTATTTTGAGCTCTGGGGACATGTGTGAATGTGATGGATTCAAATTGTCGACTGAGTTGTTTTGTGCGCAGGAATTTTCTAAAAAGGCAGGGATCACGCACCTGGTAGCCGTTGTTGAGCTGGGAGACAAGTAGCTGGGAGTCAAGGAACACATGAAGGTGACTTATGCCCATTTGGAGGGCGGCAGTCATGAGACCGGTCACAGCATCATACTCCGCCTGGTTATTGGTAGCAGCGCCTATACATATTCCGTCAAGGTGAATCATCTCGTTGGAAGGGGAGTACAAGACCCATGCTGCAGAAGCCAGGTTGGGAGACCAGCGGCTTGCGCCGTCAGCGAAGCCAGTGTAACGAGGTGGAAGGTGGTCCATCTGTAATCATGCAGAAAGGATGAGTGTAAGATGATGGTAAAAAAGTGAAAAACAAAAAGAGAGCAAACTGTACAATACGGACCAAAATGGGGCCGCCAGTTATTCTATGGAGAGGGACGCCTTAAGATGCAACCCATCATGGGGGTTGCGTAAAGGAAGGCCTTTAGATTCGGTTTCAGTACGAACAGGAAGTTCCTCTGGCCGTGTGTCTATGCGATGTTTGAGAATAGCGGGGTCGAACCCAGGCATTCCATTAGAGGGCCAAGCAAAGACATCACAGAACTCTTGGAAGAGTTGGTTATAATCCTCAATCTCCCGCTTGCTGCAGGAGGCTCCTAAAGTGAAGAGTTCAGGGGCATATCCTGGGAATTTTGAAGGAGGAAGAGGATGTTGTGTTTGACGAATGGGGGGTACATCAGGCCATGTGTCAATGTGGTGCTCTATAATGGCGGGGTCAAGACCAGGCATTTCGGTATAGGACCAGGCAAAGACATCACGAAATTCTTTGAAAAGGTGTATGTAGTCCTCAATCTCTTGTTTACTGCAGAATGCTCCTAAAGTGATGAGTTCAGGTGCACGCCCTGGGGCAGCGATATCAACTTGGATGACAGGTGAGATGTTGGCCATGTTACCTTCCTCGAAGGCATCAGGAGCAGGAATAGGGTCCTTAAACCAGTCGACCTTGGTGGGGAGGAAGTATTTGGATTCAACCGTATAGTGTGTAGCGGATCTCAAGGAAGACGCTTCTGGGATGAAGTAGGAACGATGATGCATATCATCCCAGGGATAGTCCGGGGCGGTAAGGGCCTCAAGGATCTCCTCATCAGTACGGAAAGTTTGCGTCGTCAAATCGGTTGACGAGGGGGTAGTGGTTGAAGAGATCATATAGATGGTATTAACCTCTCCGGAAGGTGAAGAGTCTGGGGGGTAGATCTCCTCAATGGTAGGGGGTGCCGTCTCAAGATCCAGATTGTTCATCTCATAGAGAGCCGCTCTGTAATCCGGGAGATCGGGACAATGATGTGAATAATGCCCGTAAATACCGCATATTGCGCAGGAGTGGTTGGTACGTAGGCACTTATCTTTAGGCTTGGGAGTGGGATTGAGTTCGACAGTTGGGATGTTGGGGTCATCGTCGAGCATCTGCATGTGCTTCTGCAATGTGGGTAACTGTGGGCATTGGTGAGTGGCATGGCCCAACTCGTCGCACAACGAGCATTTGGGAGGAGCACGAAATACTGGAGGGTTTTTTACTGTCTTGGGAGGTGGGACAACAGTGTAAGGTTGTGGGCCTCTGCCCCCAGTGGGTTTAGGAGTAGGAGGGGGGGTCGTGGAGGACGAAGGGGTAGAGACACCGGGAGGTGGCTGAGTGGTAGTAGCCATGGGTTGCACCGGTTGGAGGACGACATCTGGTGTCGGCGGGCGAACGGGAGGCGAAAGATACCATACAGGTAATCCCAAAGTTAACCCAGGGAGGCTAAGGGTAGCCATGACCGGGGCGCTTACTACTCCCGATGGAGGAACTAGGAAGGGGATCGTATGGATCGGTGTAACACCAATGTGGCTGGGTACCAATGGTGGTTTTGGAAACAAGGGTGGTTGAGTATTAGGTGGTAGGTTGTCGTGGGACAAGGTACATAAGTCAGACATTTCGGGCGTAGATGACGGGGGAGGAATGGATTGAAAGGTGGAGGTCATCGGCGCGTCTGAGTAGACTCCAGGCCCCGAAGAAGAGACAAACTAGGTAGTGGCAGGAGAAACAGGTTGTTCAACCATGGGGAGAACATTTTCTGGTGCCGCGGGAGCACTGGGATCATAGTAGGTGAGCTGGTCGATCTTAACCACGCGTCCCTCATGGGGGAACATCATTGTGCGAAAGACAGAAGAGGCAACTGCCCGCATGGCATACATGTAGCTGCGGCCAAGTAGAAGGTTGTAATACAATTGGGCATTGATTACCTCAATGTCAATGAGTACAGTTTTGCCACCTAACTGGACGGGGACATTGGCTAGGAGGCCTTGGGGCTGAGCCGAACGACCGTCGTAGGCGCGTAATGCAGTGGTGGACTGCTGGAGAGGAGGGGATCCTAGCTTCTGCCATACAAATGTAGACATGACGCATGTGGAGGCACCCTCATTGATGATGCACCGATGGATGACAAGATTCCTAACGGAGACAGTAACTTGGAAGGCTAAGCTGGAAGGTAGGCGTGGTTCAGACTGGTCTAAATCAAATGCCATCAAATGCGAATCAGTTGGGTCAATCCCCCCAATGGCGGAAAGTAAAGTCTTGCGTTGGGAAGGGAAGTTCTTCAAGACCTCTAACGCAGACATGGCTGCGGGAGATTGGGCTAGGTCGTCTACGATGTTGTAGTTTGACGCAGCGCGCGCAGTAGGGTTATTGTTGATTCGGCGAAGCGGGAACCGAGGTGCTTTCGCAGCGCCGTCTATGGGCGGCGGAGGTATACGTAACGCCTGATCGGTGGGATGAGCGTTAGTAGGTTTATCCGTGGGAGGGGTTTCAGAGGTGGAGCCATATTGGTTCCGACGGGTCTGGAGGTTGACGTCGGCAGATGACATCATCAGTAAGTGGTGGGTACCTGAGTCAAACATGGGTTGATCAGGAGCAGCGTAAGTGATCTGTTGTTGTTGGGCCGCATTGGCTTGATGGGGAGCCAACGGCTGAGTGTTCACTACGCCTTGGGTCGGTAAGGGGTTTTGCAACACCAAAGGGGGTTGTTGAGGTTGGGGAGGGTTGGGCGGTGCTTGGGGAGCCGCATGCCCTTGGCGATGGGCCTCATCAACCCAGAGTTGCCGAGCTCGGTCCAAGTGTGGGAAAGCGTGTGTGTAATGTCCATAGACCCCGCAAATAGAACAAGGGTGGTTCGTTCGCAAATTGGGGTTTTTAGCCTGCTTGGGCGGGCGATCAGGGTTCTGGTTAGCGGGGGCTGCATTGTTGTTGTCAGGGGGATTAGCCGGTTGACCAGCTTGGTCGGCAGGTTGGTTGTTCCCCCGATTACGGCCCTTGCCGCGGTTCTGTTGGCCCTGGTTACGTTGGTTGTTCTGGTTTTGCTGCGGGTTTTGTTGGGCGTAAACTTGCCCTTGGGCAGCAGGTGGATTCTGAGGTTGCGCAGGTGCAGGAGCAGGCTGCGGAGGATGATATGCAGGTTGAGGCTGAGCAGGTGCAGCAACTTGAGGGGGTTGCTGATAGGACTGCGGAGCAGGTTGTGGATGTGCCGCAGGGGCTACCTGTGGCGGATAATAAGCGGGTGAGGCTTGTGGAGGCGCAGGAGCGGGGGCAGCCTGCTGATGGTAGTAAGGCTGAGGGGCGACTGGGGGAGCATAAGCAGGAGTCGCATACCCGAAGCACTGAGGTGGACATGAGGGTCCATGGGAATGGTGATGTGTCATGGGAGCATACGAGTTGGTTGCTCCAGACTGGGAGGTAGCCCGCGACAGGTCAGGGCCAGGGATAGGACGTGCTATAGAAAATGGTTGGGGATGCGAAGAAACACGGCCAATGATACCATCTGCAGCGTGGGATGCCCCCGGCGCATCATGCTGGGAGGACTCGCCGCGAGGGGCGTTAGGTATAATGGTATAAAGGTAACCCGATTGGGCGTAAATGAGGTCGAACTGTTGGGCCTTAAGGATGGCTTCTTCTTCAGACTGGGGTCTTTCTGAGGCCACATCCTTAGCGATAACAGGGAGAAGGGATTTGAGGAACCAATCTAGGAAGATACGGTCGTCAAGTTTGATCTTGCATAAGCTACGGCGTCGACGCCACTCATGGATGTGGTCGGTGATATGGGTGGCCGTGTTTTGTCTACAAGATAGAAGGATTTCAACGCCCGCGTCATAGCGGACAGGCAACTGGAAGAACTGCAGGAAGGTCGAGGCTAGGGAAGCAAAGGTGGCATGGGTCCCATGAGGTTGCTCGATATACCACTTGGCTGCAGAGCCAGTGAAGGTGCACTGTAAGAGACGGAGGCGAACAGAGTCATCCACTATGGAGTTAGAGGAACACCATAGGTGGAAAGACATGATATGGTTTTGTGGGTCCTCACCGGCCTTTCCCTCGAACTTAGGGATGTCAGAGGGTAGTTTGGTAGGCATATGAGGCCATGTAGGGTCGTGTCGAATAGGATCGTTGGTCAGTCTGGCCAGGTCAGGTAGGTTGAGGCTAGCCATGAATGGCAAACTGGAAGAAGGGTGTGACACAGTAGTGCTTTGGACCAAGTTGGGGCCAGTGCCCCCAAGTGGAGGGACAAGATTCAGGGTGGTGCCCCCAAGTGGGGGAACTGAGGTAGTGGAGGATGGTCCAGCACCACCAGGGGTAGTGTGAGCCACTGATGTAGTGGGGATAGGTATTCCCGCTGCGGGAATAGGGACCGTGAGGGGAACGGTATATGGGTGCCCCATGGAGGGCATACCCAACACAGGTGTAGTAACTGGTGTAGTGGTGGATGTGCCACCAAGAGTCCCTATGACAAACGGAGTGGAAGTCGTGCCAGCCATGGGGCTAGTAGGGGCAGTGTAAATAGGGTTCTCAGACTCTTCCTCAGAATCAGAGGTAAAGTAAGGGGCGTCACTATCTAGTGACGGAGGCCTACGTCGCTGACGAGTGGAGTCAAGTGACAGGGCTCTAGATCTGTGATGAGTGGTATCAACGGATAATGATCGGAATCTATGACGTGTGGTGTCAAGAGAACCGTGCTGTGGGGGATCGCCCCTGAGGCACCGAGAATGTCTCGGGGACTCAATGGTGACAGGTGGTGTCAAATCTCTGTGGGTTGAGGTGAGTATAAAAACAGCTCAAAAATCCTAATGCAACCGAGAGTGCAGAAGGAGAGCTAAAAAGCAAGGCACTCAGGCCAACAACCAACTCAAAACACCTACTGCAGCAGCTGTGCTACAATAGGTGGAGTAACAACAAAGATGGTCAGAATACCAACAAGCAGCAGGTTTCCTAAAAAGAAAAAATGGTGGACTCACTAGACCAAAGGGAGGTAAAGGAGCATGCAAACACCTAGCTAAAAGTATTCTGACTCAACTAAACATATCCTCTGCAAGGTGATGAAATCCAAGTCAGACAATATGAGTAGGAAAGCCAAGTGGCTATGATATCCCCCTACCGGGAGGGACACCGGGTAGTCAATCCTAGAAGAATGGCAACTAAGATACCCCGTTCATGACACGTCCAGAAAGGTGAATCTGCCGTTTAGTTCGTTGACCGCAATACCCCTATACAGAGATATCCCGCGAACCGCGAAAGGTAGCCCTTCGGTTATTGAATGGAGTGCGGTATTCCACTCAGGCCTCCGGAACCAGTCTCCCGACTTCAACCCTCCTAAGGGAGAGGCCCTCTGATAAACTGGTCGTGATCGTGCCAAAAAGTACTAGGGGATTTTGGTTCCCTATTTGGACAACAACTATGTCTCAAGTGAAATAACCAAGGGGTGTTATTGGAAGCCTATCCCCCTGATCCTACCTAACTACAATGATTCTTTTGTGTTCCCCAAGTGGGGTTAGAATGTTGGTTTAGTTAGGTACTTTTTAAGGCTCACTTGATTTAAGTGACAGAGTGTGTGCTCGTGAGGTGATGAACCCCAAAAATAGAAGTGCCACAAGGGAGGCAGCTTCCAACTATCAATAATGCTGAAATTGAAACTTTTTAACTTGCAAAATTTTCTGAATTAAAAATACTGAAATTTTAAAAAGATTCTGTGAAGGGAACAGAAATTATGTTGCAGAAAGGCTGTAAGGTAGTGAGGCTGCAGGTGGGACAGAAGGCTGTTCAGATGCAGAAAATATTGCAGCAAAAGGGGCTGGGCTCAAGACAGGAAAAGAGCAGAAATCAGACCGCGGGTCTGTGGCGAATTGGAACAGGCCGACCGCGGGTTTAAGGGGAACAGCGGCGGTCAGGTCGCGGCTATCGGGCCAACAGAGGCAGTCGGGACGCAGGAAATAGGGAAAAAGACACAGTCGAGTCGCGGCAAAAAGGCTAACAGGCGCAGTCGGGACGCACGAAAGAGGCAGAAAGCCGCATTCGGGACGCGGGAAAATGGCCGACAGGCGCAGTCAGATCGCGGCAAACAGGATGATTAGCCACGGTCGGATCGCAGGTAACAGACTTGAATCCTCCGGCAGGGCGTCGGAAGCAGTCTGAGAGCCGCGGTCGGATCGCAGGTAAAGGCTTGAAAGGCGCGGTCGGGACGCGACTGCAGAGGGAAAAGACGCGGTATGCGGCGGCCGAAAGGGACAGCCGAAAAGAAAAAATTAAGAACGGAAACCAGAAATTCGAAAACTAGGGGAGTCGCCAAAACTGTAGCTAGGGTTTTACCCCTAGCTTGTGCAAATGAGCACCTACTAAGGAGAATGGACTCCTTAGTAGCAGTTCAGTAAATTAAACTAATTAAGCTAAAACAGAAATTAAATTACTTCTAAAACAAGCATGAAACATAAACACCAAATTTAAAGAATGACTTTTTGTATTGATGTTACCTTCAATGTAAAGGTTTGATGAAGCCCTTTGCAGTGTCCAAGAGGATGCTCCAAGCTTCAATATGCTCCTTCTCCTTCTCCAATGTTGGGAATGGGCCAAAGGTGGCTCTCAAGGTGAAAATAGTTCAAAGGTGAACTAGGGTTTCGAGAGAGATTTTGGCAGAGTAAGGGTGCTTGTGATTGTGGATATGGAATAAAGAATCTCCATCACCTATTTATAGTTTTTTGGTGGTGGAGTGCTGACCCATGGTTTTAGGAAACACATGGTTTTAGGCATCTGTATAGGGTTTTTTCCTCCTTTTCCTCATTATTTTATATTTTTATTCCCTTTTTAGGGGATTTTTGCTATTTTTGGAGGAAAAGGGGGTCTTTTAGCCTTTTTTAGGCTATTTTGGTGGTTTTGTGGCCTTTTGGAGGCATTTTAGGCCTTTTGGAGGCTTTTAAATGGGATTTTTTGGGATTTTAAGGGAAAAATGGTAGGAAAATGGACAAATGAGCCATATAATGTGGTAATGAGGTAGTGAACACTTTTTGGGTGTTAACAGTTGGAAACCAGTGCAAACATTTCAATGCCTTCGTGGACAGATGAAATAAGGGCCATTCTAGTTGAAATAAGGGACATTTGGGCCATGCTTAGGTTTATGCAGTAATGATGGGATGGGTTTGTGGAGGGTACCCAAAAAATTTCTTATCATATCTCTCTAGTGGATACTTGTTTGGATGATGTTGAGGACCATGTTCGAGTCCAAGGTGCAAAGGTAGAGAAACTCATCGAAGACATGGCCAAGATGATTAACTTGGTTCAAGAGAGCCACTATCAGGGTAATTCCTCTCTGATTAATTGTGCCCAGGACGAAGATTTTGTCTGTCATCCGCCCAAGGAGTTTATCAACTTAGACTCTTCCAAGCAAGCTGGGGGTGAATGATTTCAATTTATACACTTTGTGCTTCCTTTCTTTTTGATGTTTTATGTTTTATAAGTGCATAGTCTTATTAGGACAATATATCCACATTTATAGCTTGAAGGGTTTTATAGTAGCATGCGAAATATAGTTGTTAAATCTTAAAGACCTGGTTGTTAGAATTGTTAGTTTGCAGTTTTTGTGTTTTCCTTCTTTCAGGAAGAATATGTTTTTGAAAATATTAACTATTGAAACATTTATGATAATATAAATAAATAACCATTTTCGTTAAAAAATATTAAAAAATACAATATTAAAATAAATTGTATTAAAAAGTATTAACATTAAAATAAATTGTATTAAAAAAATACTAAAATAAAAATATTTTCATGAAATCAATTTTCCATATAGGAAGTATAATTCCCTATATTACAATACGCATATATTTACTTACAATTTAAAATGTATTTTTAAAATATAATTATATATTAAAACTATATCATTACAAATAAATCAAATAATATTAGTTATTTTGTGTTAAGATTAACATGTTCAAAATTGTGATGATATTTTGTTCACCAAAACTCAAAAGTTTCCAATGATATGATATGCTTATGTATGTTTGTATTTTTGCAACTTCAACATCATATATACTTTGTCATGTCCCCAATTAAATGATTTTCAGATAAATAATTAAGTTGGCCTACCCAATTCCTTAGTAAGGGTTATGTGGAAGAACTAAAATATTGACATTTAACCCCAAGGTCTATAGTTTCTCATGAAAATTCAATATTCTAAATTGATGGTGGAAAAATAGGCCAATAAATTATGGAATACACGTTAAATGCTCCAAAATGAAGTGGCATTAAGTCCTAGTTGGACTTGGCGGCACACAAGTGGACATGTGGGGTCCACATGAGAGAATATTCCTCCTTTAAACATGGAGCCATCCACAAATTCGAGTTGGAAGGGAAGAGGTAAAATTCATGAAGGAAGAGGAAGAGTCATAGGGATAAAAATAGGCAATGGTAGATTCTATGACAACTATGACAAGCATTATGACACTTATGATAGATTCTATGACACCTATGACACTTACGACAGATTCTATGACATCTATGACAATGTAAGAGCTAAAAATATACCAAGAGGGTGCATGAGAGGAGTTACAAATATCCAAAGCATCCAAAGGATTCCCCAATTTGAATTCATGGAGGAGTCGGAGACAAAAGATGAGCCAAGTGTCCTGTGGGGCCAATGAAGGGTCATAACCCCCACTAATTCAAATTTCATGAGTAATTAGGAGATAATTTGAGTTCTAAGGAGGTAAATGAGTCAAATAAAGTTATTAAAAGGAGGCCAAGTCTAAATGGAGTAGATTTTGGTCATTTTTTATTTGCATCTTTGCAATTTTGGAGAGCTTCAAGCTTGTCCTTGCATGGTGGATGTTCATCCTCCCTGCCTTAGAACCAATTTCGAGGGTGCAAGATTCCCATCCAAGTTGGTATATGGAGAGGCCATTCAGAAATATCAACAGAGATTCATGGATATTTTTTGATGCATATTCAACCCCCATCCGATTTCAAGTTCATATTCTCTCATTCTTCTCTATTCTCATTCTACTATCTTTCTCTCAATGTTCATGTAAAGTGAGATAACAGACTCTTTGCTGCATATAGATAATGGAAGGATGTTGTTTCGACCTTATGAAATTGTTAATGGATGCATAAATTTGTAATGGATATATCATGAGAGCCACAACTCGAAATACTAATCACTTCATGTACTATTTCTCCAAGTAACATTGATATTCAAGCTAGTTTCCTCTTTCTCTCAATGTCATGTAAAAGTGTGATGGCACACTTCTTGTTGCATATAGCTAATGGAGGATTTCTATTTCGACCTTATGGAAATGTTAGTTGCTGCATAAATCTGTAATAAACACATCATGAGATCCACAGCTCGAAATACCAAGTACTTCATGTGACATTTCGAATTAAACCTGAGATTCGAGCCATTTCCCTCATAGTATTTTCATGGTGATTTTGGGATGATATTGCACCTGTTTTATATCAGATATTTATGAGATTTTTGTATATTTTATGAGCTTCATATGGATTTAAATTTATGGCCCAAATAATGTATGCAGACCCCTAAAGTGTTACTATAGTTTGTGACATAAATTCAAGGTCCCTTGTTTACCATCTTCACCCAAATTATATACTCTAGAAGTTGATGTCCTTTGGGATACTTTTTAGACCCTAAAAACAAATATAATGCGGCACATATACTATCATTAATGTCCCCTAACAGAGATCAGTATCATACCAAGAATTAGTGAGGGCCGTACAGTGTTTGGAAGAGCAATTAATGGAAGACCTAAGGGGGATTTCCACTACTCAAATTGACTAGTCTTGTCCCGAAAATTCTTTCCTTGCAAATCACAGACCATGGATGGTTATATTAGTTGTTTGGGTGTCTTATAGATGTGTTAATTTTTACTATTCCCCATAAATACATTTCTCCCCAAATTCGAAAGCATTTGGAGGTGTTTGGAACCAGTTGTAAACTACACCCCTAGAGTTGAAACAAGGTGAATCCAAGTACTTTTCTTTGGAGGGACATTACAATGGTATTAGAGCATGGTCCTTGCACCTGTGCATTAATATCATCCATTGAAGAATAATTTTCAGCCATGTATTACTATTATGACGACTCTTATGAGTACAATGCTTATGAGCAATATGAAGAAGAATGTGAATGGTATGAGGAAGAGGTGCCATCACGCAACACTTCTTACAATTTCATAAGGAATGAAGGTTATTCATATGACCCTATGTCTGATGAAGATGAATTTTTCATACCACCAAAGGCTAATCCTATGAATGAACTAGAAATATTGAGAGCAACGTGTAAAACCTTGCCTCAACAATATGAAGCATATCTTGCTTTGAAGGGAGATATACAAAAGGACATTCCTTTTGAAGACTATGTCGATTGGGTGTTTGTATATAGGCCCGGAATGAATATGTGGAGTTAGTGAAGAAAGGTCTATGCCCTTCTTTCAAAATACCTTGGAGAGCAAATCATATATGTTTGAGTGAAAAGGAGGAGACCCATGAGCCACCTAGTTCTCAAATAGGTAAAGCAGAAGAAGCATTACATGAAGAGGGTCGAAAGTCACTCCAAAGTGAATCTGAAAAAGATGAAGAAACATCATATGAGCACGAAGAAGATTCCATTGAAAATACTGAAGATCATTCTGAGACATACTATACTTTGGACATGAATAAAAAATCATCTACTGATGGATGCTTGAACTATGAAGGAGTACCTACTGATTGGTGCTCACACCTCTATGTCAGTGACATAGAGATCACATTTGAAAGTGTTGCTTCAAGACAAAGTTCCATTTACCATGGAGATGAAGACCTTGTAGAATTTGAAGAAGAACCAAGATCAATTTCCCCATCACCACTTGAGCTTCATGAAGTTGGTCCAAGCAAGAAGGAAGAAGAGGAGGTTCATTTGCAAGAGCCTCATTTTCTTGCAGGGTCCTTGAAGATGGATGAAAATAATATTCAAGAGGCATTGAAAAATATCCATGACACACATGCATTGGCTTCGAAATTTTGTTGGTGTGTGGAGGAGAAATATTCCCTTGAATACATGGAGAAAATCCAGAAGGCAATGTTGTACACCAAAGGTAATTTGTTGAATTTGATTTTTGATAGAGATTATTTAATTGAGATTGTTGGTTTGTATCATGGAATAAATATGAAGGATGCATAAGAGAATGAAAAGCTCTCAAATGAGTTGGAGTCCACCCAAAATGCACTCCAAAAATCTATGGTGCATATTGAGCAACTTCAAGAGAGGTTGCAAAGGTCCCTTACACCCTCCTACATATTAGACAATCATTCAATGGTTGAAAGAATTTATGTTACAAAGGATGAACCTCATGTGATGGTGGAACATGAGGTACATGTTGATATGCAGGTTCTTGAAGAGGTAACATTCAAACAAGAAGGAAGCCAATCACTTGTTCCTGTTTAGAGGGATTAGGAGCTGCTTCATGGTGAGAGTTGAAGAAACTTGGAGGAGGCACATGATCTCACAAAATTTGGCCCAACTGATGATGGAGAATATACATTCAAAATTTTGATGGGTAAGAGTTTCAAAGAGGTAAGGTTGGTTCACAATTCTTCACCCCATACTTCTTTTTCAGCCACATCAATTGGGAATGAAAATTGGGTGAAAGGTTTCTTTCTAATGATGCCACATGAGGAGTATGAAACTCCTATATCTCCTTTCGATGATGACATGATTAGAGCACATTATTATTTACATTTGCAACAGAATCCTTTGTTACCTTATCACAATACATATCTACATGGATGCACCTATGATGTTCACTTGAGTCACTTGAAGACTCATGATTTTCCTTGCTCCTTGCTTAGTTCAATTGATGTTGGAGGAACTTCATCCAATACTTGGGTGAAGAGATATATGATTGGAGAACATTTTTATTGATAGAAACATACTTTGTTATTTCTTGATGATACACATATCCATGGATGCATAAATGGTACTTCTGTGAGCCCCTTGAAGGCTCATTGTTTTCTTTGCTCCCTAATTGGTTCAGATTTTAGTGGAGGTTCTTCATTCACTTCATGGATGAAAGAACACATGGATGATTATTTTGTTTAATATTACATTATTTTGGAGCAACATGGAAATATTTTCTTGTGGGATTATACCTGCTCTTTTGGTGATGAGACATGGGACTTTCACTGTTGTCCTTTGAGCTTCAATGGTCTCACTCTTGATTCTTGTGTGCATTTGGAACATGGGGACTTATATCTAGTTGATTCAGGGAGACTTGTTTGCATTCAGCCTCACTATGAGGATATGCATTTCATGATGGAGAGTCTCTCTTGGTCTCATCCCAACCTTGAAAAAGTTCATATTTTGATGCAGGGGCCCTCAAAGTTTCAATTGTGCACTGGATATGTTGAAATTCTAGTGTGGTGGTATGATATTTACATCCTTCCTTGCATTTTTCATAGTGATGAATTTTTATTGTTGTTACTGATGTTTGGAAAGATGTAGATGAGACAATGGGATCCTGGCATTCTTTGGAATGTTAGTTTTCCACATGTGACACTGCCACTCAAATATTTGCAACTAAGGCAATGAGATGTGGGAAATATTTTGAGTGAATTTCTTTTTGGTAGAGAATGCCTATCTTATGGAATGAAACACAAGCAATGGTATCCCGACATTTCTTGTTTTCAGTTCATTTAGAACAGTACCTTGGTTGTTGGCTGGATGGAGAAAGATAACCTTTATTTCATTGAGTTCATTTATGCAGAGTATTGTTTCAGTTTCTTTAGTTGGATTCACTTTTCATATGCTTGATGTTTATGGAGTTTAGTTGCATATATTTCTCACCATGCATCTATCAGGATCATTCGGGACACTGGGATCATTTTTTATCTCATTGGTTTCAATTTTTGGGGGCAACAAGTAGTATGGGAGATTGAGTCACCACTTGAGAAGGTGATTGTAATCAGAGTGGAGCAGCGGAAGAATGAACTTTCCTCTCATAAATTTTCTTGGAAACATGAAATTTTGAAAATTTTGGCAAATCAGTGGCAACTTCAAGACGTTGTTCAGTGCAAGTATGAAGGTTCAAATGATTTTTGAAACAAGTGGGAAGCAAAGTTTGGAAGGAAGCAGGTTCTTCAACATCCATGTTTGAAATTGCTTGAGGACAAGCAATCTTGGGTGGGGAGGACTGTTATGTCCCCAATTAAATGATTTTCAGATAATTAAGTTGTCCTACCCAATTCCTAAGGGTTATGTGGAAGAACTAAAATATTGACATTTAACCCCAAGGTCTATAGTTTCTCTTGAAAATTCAATATTCTAAATTGATGGTGGAAAAATAGGCCAATAAATTATGGAATAAGTGTTAAATGCTCCAAAATGAAGTGGCATTAGGTCCTAGTTGGAATTGGGGGCGCATAAGTGGACATGTGTGTTAAGATTCAATACGCTAAGACAGAAAATAGCAGCATTACATTCCATTTCACAATAATAGCATATACAGGATCACTGAAGAAACAACAAGCACAACATAAACACAAGAGACACAGATTTATCCTGGGAAACCCTCATGGGGTAGAAAACCCAGCAAAGCTTCCTCAATATAGATGAGCAGCAATATACAAAGATGCAAACCAAAGACATGATCTCCTCCTCCACCATAGCAGACCTCTCCTCCACAAGTGCGCTACATTCTAAGTGAGGGAAGTGTGTGTGTATAATGAGGAACACACCTCCTCTATTTATACACATCTCCGACTTGTACTTTATATTAACTAGGTCGGCCCCAACTTTACCACTGGGTTAAACACCCCACTATAACTGACTGGGCCGACCCCACTAGGGTGGTCTAACAACCCTTTGACCCACATAACACATACAGGGCCGATCCCCACTAGGGAAGTCTAATAACCCAAGTTACCACATTCCGATGGAGGAATAAACATCTTCGGATATACAATAAGATCTTTACGGAGGAATGAAACATCTCCGGAATAATAAAGTACAAATATAATATTCTTTGAAGTTACAATATCTCAACACTCCCCCTTAACGAGAAGGATATTATAATAGCATCTGCACGAGCAAGGAGTCATCAACATCATACAGGATACATCTATAAATCATTGGAAGCTTTCTCAACATCATCAGTAACTCAAGCAGTTATTGGAACATCTTCAATACTGGAACATCAACATCTTCAGTACTGAGTCTTTATCTTCTATAGCACTTGAACAACTACAACAATATCATCATCTATATCCTCACGATCATCATCATCATCATCACACGATCATCAACATCGTCATCACACGATCATCAGCATCGTCATCATATGATCATCACGATCAGCAGCATCGTCATCTAGATCATCACGATCAACAGCATCGTCATCTAGATCATCACGATCAACAACATCGTCAATACAAGTATCCACACTAATACAAGTATACACATCATCAATACAAGTATCCACACCAATACAAGTATATCATCAATACAAGTATCCACACCAATACAAGTATACACATCATCAATACATGTATCCACACCAATACAAGTATACACATCATCAATACAAGTATCCACACCAATACAAGTATACACATCATCAATACAAGTATCCACATCAATACATATCATCAATATCAATACAAGTATCCTCATCAATACATATCATCAATATCATTACAAGTATCCTCATCAATATCAATACAAGTATCCTCAATAACAACATACTCTGCAAAACACATGATTCATTTAAGACACCATAACATGTCTAGGGACGATACAGTCCACTCGTCAACTTAGACAAAATATAAGGACCACTTTCTCAGAGACATATGTCTATGGATCAATTCAGGGACCGAAGTCCAGGGATGATACAATCCCCTCTCATCCACTAGGGACCACTTCTCGGAGACATCTGTCTACGGGTCAATTCAGGGACCGAAGTCCGGGGATGATACAATCCCCATCACGTACATTTTGAACTAGTGGTTCCAGGATGATGTAATCCCCATCACGTACATTTTGAACTAGTGGTTCCAGGATGATGCAATCCCCATCACGTACATTTTGAACTAGTGGTTCCAGGATGATGCAATCCCCATCACGTACATTTTGAACTAGTGGTTCCGGGATGATGCAATCCCCATCATGTACATTTTGAACTAGTGGTTCCAGGATGATGCAATCCCCATCATGTACATTTTGAACTAGTGGTTCTAGGATGATGCAATCCCCATTAGTCCACTAAGGACTTCATTCATGGAGACCATACGTCTACGGATCAATTCAAGGGACTGAAGTCCGGGGATGATACAATCCCCTCTTGTCCACTAAGGACTTTATTCTCGGAGACCATACGTCTACGGATCAATTCAAGGGACCAAAGTCTGGGGATGATACAATCCCCACCTGTCCACTAAGGACTTTATTCTCGGAGACCATACGTCTACGAATCTCTTTAGGACCGAAGTCCAGGGATGATCCAATCCCCACTTGTCCACTAAGGACTTCATTTTCAAAAACATGTGTCTACGGCTCTCTTTAGGACTGAAGTCCAGGGATGATCCAATCCCCACTTGTCCACTAAGGACTTCATTTTCGAAGACATGTGTCTACGGATCACTTTAGGACTGAAGTCCAGGGATGATCCAATCCCCACTTGTCCACTAAGGACTTCATTCTTGAAGACATCTGTATATGGATCCTTTTAGAACATGTGTTCAAGGATGATGCAATCCCCTTGTCAACTTAGACCCTGTCTAAGGACCATCCACCAACCTCTCTGTCGGTATCACCAATATAGGTATCCACATCATCGACCTCACTGTCGATGCAGGCAATCTCATCATAAGTGACCACATCACTCCCCCTTTCGAGGAGGGTCCTTCCAAGCTTGTCTCGGAAAACTTTACTTGAGGTAGTACATCAGATCGGTAGAGGTTTGGTTAGTACATTGGTAACTTGTTACAAATTCAAACTTTAGTTCCTTTCTGCACCATATCTCATCAGATCTCTATGTGCTTTGACTTATCATGGAACACTGGATTCTCTGCCATCTTGATACAACTCTGTTTGTCACATAGGATCACAGTTGGGTCTATCTCTAAGTCAAACAATCCTGAAGCCATACTTCTTCACAACTAGCAGAGCAAGCAGTCATATATTCCGCTTGTGCTGAGAGCCACACTAGACTGCTTCCTGCTAAACCACAAGATCATGGCTGATCCCAGACAATAACATCTTCTCGATGTGCTCTTCCCGTCTGATACACTTTCTGCTCAATCAACATTTGTGTAGCCATCTGAAGTCATGGTCTCCAAGATAGCATGGATCAAATTCTATCGTATCCTTTAGGTACCTCATCACATGCTTTTCAACTATCAGGTTAACACATCTTGTTTCCACTAGATACTGACTCAAGGTGTTCACAGCAAAGCATATCTGACCTAGTATTTGTTAGATACATCAATGACCCAATAATTTGTCTGTACAGAGTTATATACACTAACTCTGATGAGTCATCCTCTAACAGCTTCAAGTTGGAATCCATGAGAGTGGCCATTCTAGCATATCAATTCCTTTTAATATTTCTCAGCATACTTTCCCTGGTTGAGAAAGATTCCTTCTGAGCCTTTCCATACTTCCAGAACTAGGAAGTAATGCATCAAACTGAGATCTTTCATTTTCATTTCTGCAGCCATCTATCTGTGCCATCTCTCGTCAGATGGGTCTACTGATATGAGTCTCAATATCATTAGAATTCTATGGTGAGTTCCTTCTTGCATCTATGTCATTTGTGTATAGAAACCATATTCAACCTTGTGGCAAAGGTTGAGATCCACATCACCCATAGTGATCATTAAGCTCATCAACTTACTATCGATCCTGAGTACCCATACAAAACCTGAATCACACTTCTTCTTTAATTACCCCATTAAGATAATGGTCTTATCTAGCCACTTGGAGCAAACATCTCGTCATGATTCTCTTCCTCTTTCTAAGAGAATCTTCTAGCCACAAGCCTTCTATATTTTGTTTGATTTGTAAATCTTCTTGTTGAACATCCATAACTTGTTCGGTGTTCATCATTCTTCATGATATTTCCTACAAATCAAGATTAAGTATATGAATAGTAATACTTCATAATCATCAAATCACGTTGACATGATAACCTATTATGCATATAGATATCATTTACATAGTTATGCAACTATCTTGACCAATACTTTGGCACAACACTTTTCCATATCCTGTATGCATATAGTGGCTATCTAGATGTCTTCCATCTCTACCAGAACATACTATGGAGAGTGTGCACAGCTCTCAGCATGTCAGCAAAGAGGTTTCATTCTAGACAAGCAACAATGGAATGTTTTTCCAACTTACCAATCATATGCATATTAGTAGTATACTGTTCAATGCTATATGAATGTTTACACTCAGCATGATATATTCTAAACATGCATGTAATCTATTACAAGCAATATCATTTACTGTTTCAACTAACAACTCAAATACTTATCTTTTATGTTTGTGTGGTTGCCTCCTGCTTGATCTTCTATATGTCTTTTGAACTTCTATTCATTCTGTACCACTGTGCATGCTCAAGTGTCATCCTCATGATCTCATACACAAACATACATTCATTAGTATATTCTCAATATTATCAAAACATTATAATTCTAAATAATCTTGAATATGTATAGTCATGATCATAGATAATAAACATTAGTATTCAGGGTTTCAAGGAAGTCTTCTTTTACTCATGCATATTCTTGTTTGATCATAGTACTCTTATGGTTAAATCATCAATCAAGATAAGAGAAATAATATGCATAAACCCTTGATTACTAACTTTTAGAATAAGCATAACCAATCATACCAAGTATACTTATATAAGGGATCCTAATACAAGGAAAGATTCTAACATGACATAGGAAAACATACCTGGATTAGTATACCTGCTTAGTTATGTCTAACATACCTAATCAATATCTTCTTTGTTCTCTTCAATGATTTAGATATCCTATGCTGGAACTTGCATATTTCATAGGTTAAGCATAATAGAACAAAGTCATACATACCTTGCAAGTAGAACTTCTATGTGATCAAATATTATGGATGAGTCTTTGTCTTCATGTTTTCATGGTCATGGAACTTGATTTGTCTTTCGTGACGTACCTGTATCTTGTTAACAGACAACATCAACCTCATACAACACCACAGTGCATTAGTACAATCATATAACCCTAATCAATGAATGTCTTCTATCATTCACATGCATTCATATTGTTACTAGGGTGATAAGACAATTCTAACATTAATCAAGATTATACTAATAAATAATATGAAGACAAACATATTATGAACTTAATCAGGAATCAGATTTCAAGACATACCTGAACCTCCTTAAGTCATACCTGTTGAGACTTCTTGTAGTCTTCTTATGTAAGGCCTTAGCCTCAACTCCCCCTGAAACTTGATCTGGAGCTTGATTAGGGTTTGCTAGAGAAACCCTAAAAATTCAATCTTTGACTTTCACACTTCTGAATGGATGGAAGGATGTGTCTTGCTGAGCTGATCAAACTAGCATACTTCAATTTTGGAATCTCCAAAATTTGACCCCTCAAAATTGTCTTTGAAACTTCTAGATCTTCTGGACATGATCCCGAACTAGGGTTTGATGGAGCCCACCCTTCTGCCCAATCAAAAGGTTTGATCCAAGGCTCTAAACTCTTATTTTTCTCAGGAGCTTCCAGCCGTGGTCATAGACTTAAAAAATTCCAACTTTTAATGAAGCCCTAATTTTCCATCTTTCCGATCAAAATCCCAAATTGGGGTTTGTTCAAGCCCGGTCTTCTACCCAACCAAAAAATTCAATCTTGGTCTCTAAATTTCGATTTTCCTGAGTAGCATTCAGCCGTGGACTTCGATTCCAAAAATTCTAACTTTCTCCGAAACCCTAAATTCTGGAAGCCATGAATGAATGTGCTAAAAAAAAATTCTATTTTATATGTACCTGATTGTTTCTGTTGTAACTCTGAATTTTTCGCTCCACAGGGTCTGAATTTTTTTTTTTTTTCTGTGGTAGCCTAACCTGTCATCTTTCCATCCCTATAGGTCCAACCTCAATTGGATTTTCTGAGAGAGAGTTATGCCAAGTGTCGCAATGTGACCTGTTTATGGGATAAAACAGGAGAGCGAACTTGTATGGCGTGCCACGTGTCACTGGTTCAACTTCGGCCTCTGAAAAAGTTTTCTGAAATAGTACAGTCTGTGTACTACCTATCACTTTTTGCTAAATTTCATTGGAGCTTCCTAGCCCAAGTTATGACCTTTTTTCCTAGGTCACCTGATTTTGACTGAGATATGGAAGAGGCAGAAACCCTAACTTGTACTGAACATAACTCACAAAGTACAACGAATCTAAGGGTGCCCTTTTGACACAAGTTACCTGGGGATGTTATCTACGACCTGTAAAGGTTTCAGATCCTGAATATTTTCCAAAATGTATTTATAGCAAAAGTCCCACGATGACTGGTTTTTGCTATATAAAACCCTAACCTTCAAATTGTCGTAAGTAAAGCAAGTGTCGTAAGTGCCATACCTTGCCTTCCTTCAGGTTAGCTTTGATACCATGTTAATATTCAATATTCTAAGACAGAAAATAGCAGCATTACATTCCATTTCACAATAATAGCATATATAGGATCACTGAAGAAACAACAAGCACAACATAAACACAAGAGACACAGATTTATCCTGGGAAACCCTCATGGGGTAGAAAACCCAGCAAAGCTTCCTCAATATAGATGAGCAGCAATATACAAAGATGCAAACCAAAGACATGATCTCCTCCTCCACCATAGCAGACCTCTCCTCCACAAGTGAACTACATTCTAAGTGAGGGAAGTGTGTGTATAATGAGGAACACACCTCCTCTATTTATACACATCTCCGACTTGTACTTTATATTAACTAGGTCGGCCCCAACTTTACCACTAGGTTAAACAACCCACTATAACTGACTGGTCCAACCCCACTAGGGTGTTCTAACAACCCTTTGACCCACATAACACATACAGGGTCGACCCCCACTAGGGAAGTATAATAACCCAAGTTACCACATTCCGACAGAGGAATAAACATCTCCAGATATACAATAAGATCTTTACGGAGGAATGAAACATCTCCGGAATAATAAAGTACAAATATAATATTCTTTGAAGTTACAATATCTCAACAATGTGGGGTCCACATTAGAGAATATTACTCCTTTAAACATGGATCCATCCAAAAATTTGAGTTGGAAGGGAAGAGGTAACATTCATGAATGAAGAGGAAGAGTCATAGGGCTAAAAATAGGCAATGGCAGATTCTATGACAACTATGACAAGCATTATGACACTTATGACAGATTCTATGACACTTATGACACTTATGACAGATTCTATGATGTCTATGACAATGTAAGAGCTAAAAATAGACCAAGAGGGAGCATGAGACGAGTTACACATCTCCAAAGCATCTAAAGGATTCCCCAATTTGAATTCATGGAGGAGTTGGAGACAAAAGATGAGCCAAGTGTCATGTGGGGCCAATGAAGGGTCATAACCCCCACTAATTCGAATTTCATGAGTAATTAGGAGATAATTTGATTTCTAAGGAGGTAAATGAGTCAACTAAAGTTATTAAAAGGAGGACACATCAAAATGGAGTAGCTTTTGGTCATTTTTTATTTGCATCTTTTAAATTTTGGAGAGCTTCAAGCTTTTCCTTTCACGGTGGATGTTCATCCTCCCTACCTTAGAACCATTTTCGAGGGTGAAATATTCCCATCCAAGTTGGTAGATGGAGAGGCCATTTAGAACTCTCAACAGAGCTTCATGGATATTTTTTGATGCAGGTTCAACCCCCATCCTAGTTCGAGTTCATATTCTCTCATTCTTCTCTATTCTCATTCTACTATCTTTTTCTCAATGTTCATGTAAAGTGAGATAGCGCACTCTTTGTTGCATATAGATAATGGAAGGCTGTTGTTTTGACCTTATGAACTTGTTAATGGATGCATAAATCTGTAATGGATAGATCATGAGAACCACAACTCGAAATACTAAGCACTTCATGTACTATTTCTCCAAGTAACATTGATATTTGAGCTAGTTTCCTCTTTCTCTCAATGTCATGTAAAAATGTGATGGTGTAGTTCTTGTTGCATATAGCTAATGTAGGATTGCTATTTTGACCTTATGGACATGTTATTTTCTGCATAAATCTGTAGTAGACATAGCATGAGATCCACAACTTGAAATACCAAGTACTTCATGTGACATTTCCAATTAAAACTGAGATTCAAGCCATTTCCCTCATAGTATTTTCATGGTGATTTTGGGATGATATTGCACCTGTTTTATATCAGATCTTTATGATATTTTTGTCTATTTTAGGAGATGCATATGGATTTAAATTTATGGCCCAAATAATGTATGTAGACCCCTAAAGTGTTCTATAGTTTGTGACATAAATTCAAGGTCCCTTGTTTACCATCTTCATCCAAATTATATACTCTAGAAGTTGATGTCCTTTGGGATACCTATTCGAACCTAAAACCAAATCTAATGCTACACATATACTGTCATTAATGTCCCCTAATAGAGACAAGTCTCGGAACAAGAATTAGTGAGGTCAGTACAATTTTTGGAAGAGCAATTAATGGAAGACCTAGGGGGGATTTCCACTACTCAAATTGACTAGTCTTGTCCCAAAAATTCTTTCCTTGCAAATTGCAGACCATGGATGGGTATATCAGTTGTTTAGGTGTCTAATAGATTTGTTAATGTGTCCTATGCCCCATCAAGACCTTCCTCCACAAATTCAAAAGCATTTGGAGGTGTTTGGAACCAGTTGTAAACTACACCCCTAGAGTCAAAACAAGGTGAATCCAAGTACTTTTCTTTGGAGGGATATTACATAATTTAATATAAAACACATCCTTTCATACCGTGTTGTAGAATACAAATAGAATTAAAAAATAGAAAATTGTTAATAACAAGATTATAAAGGATAATATAGCATAACAAAATTAGATAGGATAATATATACTTTAATATAAAACACATCCTTTTATACCATGTTGTAGAATACAAATAGAATTAAAAAATATAAAATTGTTAACAACGAGATTATAAAGGATAATATAGCATAACAAAATTAGATAGGATAATATAGTTATATTATATTGTAAAACTTAACACATAATTTAAATATATTTTTAACATAATGTGATTATCTAAACAAAAAATTCATGTATTTATTTTTATTATAATAAAATTAATTTCTTCTCTAATGTAACTAACATAGATTTATCTTAAATTTAGATTTACTAAGTATCTAGATGGATCTAATTCCTTAAGGTGTATTGGGGATATGTTTTCACATTTGTCACTTAACGTAATGTTTCCATGTCGACTCATAACTTACAAAAATAAATAATAATTAAAAATTCATGTGGGCTCATAAAATAAAAAATTAAAACCAACATAGATTCATCTTAAACTCAGATCTAGTAAGTACCGAGAGGGATCCAATTTACATTTTCCTGATGTGTAAAAAAATTAAGATAAAAAAATTTACACCTCAAGAAATTGGATACCTCTCAGTGCTTAATATATCTAGGTTTAGGATGGATCTATGATGGTTTAGAAACCAATGCAAACACTGCAATGACTTCGTGGAAAGATAAAATAAGGGCCATTATAGCTGAAATAAGGGACATTCGGGCCATGATTAGGATTATGGAGTTGTGATGGGATGGGTTAATGGAGGCTACCTGAAAGAATTCTTATCACATCTCCCTAGTATATACTTGTTTGGATGAGGCTGAGGACCATGTTCAAGTCCAGGGTGGAAAGGAAAAGAAACTCATTGAAGACATGGCCAAGTTTATTAAACTGGGTGAGGAGAGTCTGTAACACCTCCAAATTTCATCGAAATTTTAAATTTTTCTAAGTAGTATAAACCTATCATTAACTCTAGTATCTACTACTCATTTTCTTGTGGAATGTATACTTATGAACAATTGTTCTTATTATTTATATTGTAAATTAAGAAATACTTCTTATTTTGTTAAATTGCTTAACTGTGCATTGTAATCGTTAACGACACTTGTTTAATCACGATAGTCGACATTTATTTAATGTGTATTAAAAACATTGAAAATGGATATGGACCTCTTTAACTATATTGAATATAATAAGTGCTCAATTTGTTGACGTCGATATTTATTTTGTCCTTGTAGCTAATAGTATGTTCTCATAGTTGTAGTATGTTTTTTTGAGATTATGATACTGATTATATTCCTTTTGTACGAAAGGGGTTCTGGTGATTGCCCCGAGGCTTACTTAACTATTTAAAGCTAATTCATAATGAAATTACCACATTTCCATGTTTATAGGTAAGATGTTATCTCCAGTTATAATTATAAGATGTCGAGGTTATAAGGGGACATGTTATTTACATACAATGAAGTTCTTTAAGTGTTTAACCATGGCCCTAACTTTCTAGGAATGGAGCATTCCATGTCTAAGGGTTTAATGCCAAGGAGATGGCATTACTTTTGATACATAACCACTATGCAAAAACTAAGGGCATGGGCGCATTCCACTAAGGGCTCGATGGCATACAAGGAAGGGATCCTAGACTATAGGCTATGGGTAAAACTGTAAGTGTTGGTGGATGACAGTAGTGGATATTTAATGAGTCACATGAAGATTTGACTCCTTGGCCTCCACGTAGGTATGGTAAACCCTAAATCTCGTTGGAGTTTGTATTTGCAATTCATTGTTAGACTACTGTTTGGAGAGCCGAGCTTTCGGCTCTCAACAACCATGAACCTGGAGGGACATTCGTTGATGCCCTTCTTGACAGAGGTTGGCATCGAACTTCATACTGAATGCTGAGGTAATACTCGAAATCACACCAAAATATTTTATTCAAACCTTAACACTGAACTTACGCGTAGTGTTTATCATAACAACGTTTTCTTTGTATGCATTTGACAGGAGCTGCGTGGTTTGGGTTAAAGGTTCCAACATTTAAAAGAATCGGAACAAGGAAGAGGAAGAGTCCAGGGTTTAAGACTACCCTGGTAAGTCTTGGCCCATCCTGGAGCACTCTGGTCGTGTTAAAAGTAGGGAATGTTGTTCTGGTTGCTTGTTGGTCAAATTCTCGACTTGTATGCAGTTGTGAAGTTATAAACACCAACATTGGTTTGTTTAGGGTTAGGTTGTTCTTCTTATGAAGCCGTATGGCCATTACTGTACTGTATTTATACTTGGACCAAAGTCCTTTGGATTGGGGTTTCTTCGATGTTTATATATATAACCTTTTGAGATAATGCCGAGACTGTTTATTATTCTGATTTCTGGTTCGAATATTTGGTTACGCCATTACTGGCTCTGTTTGTAAATATTTTGGTAATGAAAATAGGATTCAACCTGAACCCAAATTCATGAATTTATGCTGTAATAACCTTTTAAGGGTTCTTTCAGTAATGTTTGTCCACACTTTGAGTTATTTACAGGGTTTGGAATGGCCATTCGACATTAATTATAAAAAGAATTTGTCATTTAAATGTTTGGGACAATAGTCGTTACATACAGAGAATATATTATTTTATAAACTCTTGCTGGTTCTTAAATTCGATTGTAATATTGATTGGATGTGTTCAAGCATTTTGTATGACGCACCATTGATTTGGTATTATGTTTACCCTATACTTGTACTCTGTAGTAGATTGTTATTCTTTTGTTTTTCGAAGGGATTTAACCCTGAATCCTACCTTCGATAGGATTATTTGAACGAATTAGTTTTTATTTATAAAAATATGAACTAGTGTAAACAGTTTTGGGAACATCCCTAATTCGTAATTACTCCTCTATACTGTTGTTAGCTCTGTTTGCAATGTTGTTTGTTTTTAGTTAATAGCAGGGTCCACCCCTCGACTATACTCTGCCATTGTGTTAATATTTTACATTGGATTTATACTCATGGTACTTAGTCAACTTGTATTTAAATACTGGGTCCATTCGTAGTTTATAAATATATAAATGATTTGGGGTGAGTTCTCATGAGCCTCGAACCCTCGACTTGTGACTGAATCAGTTCTACAAATAAATTATCTAACTATTGTTATTTAAATGTTTCCCGCGTTCATAAGTTTAGGGTTTATATTTAAAATTAAAATAGTAACAAGGGATTTGACCCTGAAATTATATGCAGGGACTGTGTGTTTGCAAAGTAAAGTGTTTATCTTAAACTGGGTGAGCCCGTTGGTAAAATTATAATATGTTTAGGTTTTGTGGATTATTATAGTCATTCGACTATATGAGATATTTGGATTTAGTTAATAATAGTGATACTTAGAATTAGTATTGTTTATTCTTAAAATTGGGCATTGCCCTGGTTGTGTATAATATATGATAGTTTGTCTTACTTCTGGTTATTATTTTGAATGATACTAAATGTTATACTGCATCCTGTAGATCATAAATATTTATTTAACTATGATGTGTGGAGTTATTCTGAAACCAGAATATAGTAATAGTAATTTATATATATGAGTATTATATACATATTACAGTTTCGTATTAACATTACTATTTAAATGATATAATTTGCAGCTATGAATTCATACTTAGCATATATTATATACTGAAAAACAATCGGATTCTAAACATGGAAGTTCTATCAGTATTTTTATCTATTTTTGATATCTTGTAAAGAACAACATCACTTCTCACTAAAATTGGATCATTTCGAATCTATCTACTTAAACATCTCTCTGTACTAGAGAGTACATCACTTTTAAGTGAAAGGAAAAATACAAAGAAGAATTATATTCATCTTTCTAAATTTCAAATCTCATTCATTCGATCATTTATGCATAAATAAATTATCAGTTTTGTACTCTACTATACTTCACAACTATTTAGATATCTAAGCAGCATTACAACCTAATAAGAAACTTTCAGAAATGTATTTAAACTAAAATGCTGAACCAAAAACAAATGCAGAACCTGTTTAACTGTGTAGGTGGACAAACACCCAAAGAAGACCGTTCCTCCCAACCGTCTCCTAGAAGCAGCCAAATTACTTGCTTCAAGACCCCCGAGCCTGTTCACTGAACCACCAGGACGAAGATACTGTGTAGAAGCATGTAACAATCTCTTTGTATCTTAGCAATCATGAAGACTTGCATACAAAACACTCTCTCTGCGACTCAACAGAATAAAACTGACATTCCTTACACTAGCAACTCATTCTAGCATTCCCCTCATTGAATCTCTTGTGTGCTAAACATTACAGTTTCCAGCAAAACCACAAGGAAAAACTAGTGAGCCTCCTGCTCAATTCGATGGATATAGGTCTGCCCAGGTCTTTGGGTCAGTTAAATCATTTAATGAGCCACCTGCTTAGTTCCACCTTCCTTGGGGAACATGACCACATTTTTAGGGAAGTTGCCTCCTGCAACAACTAGTAAGTGAGTGCAGATGCTGCCACTTGTCAATTTCCTTCTACACCAGTTCATTCCTCCTAGTGGGTCAGTGAACACTCTTCAACAGTCCTCTTTGTATGAGTGTCTCCTATTTTAATTTATTAATAATAATAATACTCAATTACAGTCATCCTTGACCATCCTTAGTTAATAACATAAAACTTTACAATAAATTTTACTGTAATGTTTTCCACAACATAAAATGTTTCAAGTTCTAGGTAGGTTACAGAGCCACTGCCAGGTAACTCCTCTCTGATTAACTGTGCCTAGGTTTAACCCCTCAAAGAGTTTATGGACTTGGACTCCTCCAAGCAAGCTTGGGGTGGACAATTTTAGTTTATGCACTTTGTGCTTTCTTTCTTTTTGATGTTTTATGTTTTATAAGTGCATATTATTATTAGGACTACATATCCACATTTATAACTTGAAGGGTTTTGTAGTAACACGATAAATACTATTATTAAATCCTAAAGACCTAGTTGTTAGAATTGTTAATTTGGAATTTTTGTGTTTGCCTTCTTTCTGGGATGAGCTTTTTTTGTGAAGCTTAATTATTGATTAAAAAAATATTAAAAAAAATACAATATAAATAAATAACCATTTTAGTTAAAAAATATAAGAAAAAATACAATATAAATACAATTTAAATTGTATTAAAAATGATTCCATTAAAAATATTTTCATGAAATCATTTCTCCATATAGTAATTATACATAATATTGAAAAATAACTTTAATTTGTTATTATAATATTAAAACCAATTTTCCATATAGGAAGTATAATTCCCTATATAGTACAATACACATATATTTTCTTACCATTTGAAATGTGGGTTTAAAAATATAATTATAATTTAAAATTATATTATTAAAATAAATTTAATAATATTAGTTATTTTGTGTTAAGATTAACATGTTTAACATTGTGATGGTATTTTAAGCATCGATAAGGATCCATTTTCTTAAGATGTATTTTTTAAACTTTTTTAAACATAAAAAAATGTAAATTAGATTATATAGCTCATTTTATTTATTTTTATTTTATGAGTTTACATGAATTTAACGTGACAAACTTGAAAACATCTCCCCTATACTAGATTGTAAGCACCTTGCTACTCTAAGTGCAACAAAAATGTAACCAACTACAAATATCTCACATTCTTAAAACATTTAAAACATTTATTATTCATCTTAAAATATATTATTATTAATAAAAATAAAATTTTATTTTTGTCATTATTTATCATTACTTAATTACTTTGAAGTTTAAAATAATAAAAGAAAACCTTGACATAAAAATAAATATTTATATAATTACGTAATTTTAATTTTTCAATATAATTCTTAACTATTTATGAGCTTCATAGTGAAACTAGGCATTGGACAATCCCTAAAACGCCTTGGGCTAAAAGGATTTCCCATTTATGTAAATCTATGAGCGTTGAAGATGAAAATCACTTTCTCTTAGTATGCCACGCTTACACCCACATTAAATCTCACTTCCAAAACCATTGCTACAATACTGACCTTTCTAACCTTCTAGCTCCTCAAAACTATAGCAAGCAAGGAACACTCCTCTTTAAGCTTTTCGAGTAAATGAATAATATTTTAAAACAAATCAAATAATCTCTCTATTATCTTATAATAGATCAAATTTAGTTTCAATGGATATTAAAGACCATCATCATTATCATAATTACATAATTTTAATTTTTAAATATAATTTTATATTTTTTTCATTTTTACTATTATTATGATATTAATTTATTATTTATATTTTCATATAAATAAAGGAAACCACATAAATATTTATGTATAAATCTAATGTAAACATTTTATTACTTAATTTTATTTTTCGAAATTATTTAATATTTATATTAAATTATTATTTTTAATTATTTTATAAATTTTAAATAGTGAAATTCATTCAAGTAATTTTTTTTATTTTTTTAACAACAACAACCTATCACCTTAGCATGATGTGAATTCCATAAATTCTATTCTTATAATATTTATAGGGTGATAAAAAATTTCAATTTCTCATGTTAATAAAAAAATCAACATATAATATTTTAAAATGATAAATAACAAAACAAATTAATATCATATTATTTTAAATCATATATAGAATCATTTTTTAATTAAAAATATAATACTAAAATAAAATTATATAATAAAACTATTATTCAATTTTAAATATTATTAAGTTTTGTTTCAAAATTTCAATTTTTATTTAATAAATTATTAATTTATTTGTATTTTTAAATATTCAAATTAATTCATAATAAAATACTAACATAAATTTAACATATTAATTTTAATATGATAATAACATTAATATAAAAAACAATATACATTATTTTTCCAAATCCATTTTTAAATGTATATTAATGTTATTTATTCAAATTTTAACATGATGATAACATTTTTTTTAAGCAAAAGGAAACAACATTTTATTTCATCAGGATCAAAAATACATACATAGTCTTTACAATATGCTGGGCGGTTAAACAACAACCTCTAAGATAAAACCCCCCTTTCTAATATCAGTATGACCCCTCAACATGAACCAGAGATCTGCATCAAAACTATCCTGAACATAGCTTGTAAGGCTTAAACACTTACTGTCAACGATCAAAATACTACCAGTGCTACCCAAAACACCCAAACAGACACTAGTACGAACCCCCATTACAACAAGGATGCCAAAAAAACAGGCACCATCCAACGAGAAAACCCAGAAACAAAGAACCAGAATCAAGCCACAAAGTCGAAAAAGGAACATGCCGAAACAATAACAAGCCGAAACAGTGTCCTGCCGAAACATTACCAAGCTGGAACAGCAACGAAGAACCAGTAACAAGCCGAAAAAGGAAAGGAAGGACAAAGTAATTATTCCATAGGACCAACCTCATTATCGATTTCCACCACCGGTGGCACTTCCTTCACTAAGACCTTGCCACAGAGATTGATCTCTTTTGGATTATCAACCTTTTTCAGTCGAGTTAGAAAAGAGATATCCATTTTTGCCGCCATACAATCCAGTTTCATGTGCCCCCAGCTAGTTTCTTCTGCGTGAGCACTGCACCTTTCCTCCAGCTTCTTCATCCTTTGAGAACATGACAATATATCCACCCTCGCCTCTAGGGTCTGAGCGATGAGTGTCTTGGTTACCCTCGCCATCCGGCCCCTGGTATTTCCAGGGTCCTGGATCCAGTCCGCTATTTCCATTACCTCCAAAGGAAACTCCTGCTCCCCAACCATCCGCCACAGGTTCTCCTCCAACTCCTCCAAATCACGCTGCACTTCCTAAGGAAATAATCATCGAAAGAAAATCGCAGTAGAGGCGGCGCTCCATTGGTCCCAACTAGGACCGGCCTGAGCCAAATTTTCGCTTCTCAAATTGCTCGGCTCACCCTGCACCGAATGGCCTTGTCTGGCAGGTCTCCCTCTTGGAGGCATGTTCATAGGTTCCTTACTGCCACAATCCACCCAGCAAGTAGACACAAACACACTCAACAAGGCACAGGATTTTCCAGAACTACACCAGAGATGATTGATTCCGTCATTGGTGAAGGAATTTAAAGGATCGCCACCCCTAGCATCCATTAAGTCTGGCATAATGAGCCGAGCGCTATAATAATTCTCCTCGTCCTTATCCATCGTCATATTAACAGAACCCTTATCAGCATCACCCAGTACAAACATGAGAGGCCGATCTTCCATTAACATCTCACGCTCTAGATCTCCAAACATAATTAACCCAGACGATGAATAAGATACAGATGGATGGACAGTTAAGCTTTTCCTAATATTATCAGTATGCCTCCTGTCACTTCTACCCCGAGTAGTGCACCTGCTATAAAATACCATCACCTCTCTGCGTAGTAGTACGGCCAACTGTAGGATCCTTAGCACCTCTGTCACTGTCCGCAATTTGCATGCACTTAACACGGCACATGCCCGAAGGAATTTCAAGGCCCACACCTTCCGATCCTTCACCTTGATGACTGGAGCCTTTATTAGCCAGTACACCCGCCAAACTATTGGCACTTCTCCGAACATGATGGAAGGTGACAAAGTTCAGTGACGTAATGATTTCTCCAAGACATGTCAGACGCCATGCTAGCCTCCATGAAGGTGCTAGCTTAGCCGCACGAGTCCCATTGCAAAGATTGGTCATGAGTTGGATAAGCAGTTTAGAGTCACCCTCCACGATTAAACAAGTTAAGCCACGTTGAACCGCCATGTAAAGACCCTACAACATTGCTTCACATTTGGCCACGTTGTTAGTTTCTCTGCCCAGATATCCATAATAGCTATACAATACCTTGCCCTAGTCGTCGCACAGGACACCACCATACCCAGCAATACCCGGATTGCCTTTCGACGCCCCATCAAAATTTAACTTAAGCCATCCCGATAATGGCGGAGACCATACCGCCGGACTGTCAGGAGAATTGCGACGAGGGTGAAGGCTTCCAACATAGTGAGGGAGAGCCCAAATTCCCCAGGTATGTAAAATGCTCAGCTCATTAACCAGAATGTTCATATCTTGCTCAGTCCAAATAGTTAATTGAAGAGTCTCAATGATTTCACGCTGGATATGACCCCAGACAGTCTTACAGGTATGCTGTTTACCTGTGAATATACATTTATTGCGTTCTTTCCATACTTCCCATAGGAGAAAACCAGGAAAAATTTGCCATAACCGATTCATAATTCTCCCTTGGAAAGGATCTTCCCTCCACCATTTAATAGTTTCACCAGGGTCAGTCTTAACTCTATCAGAAAAGTGGAAGATCATTACTCCTTCATCCCATAAGGCTGAAGAGAAGCTGCAACCATCCAAGAGATGAGATATCGTTTCTCCATGAGTTCCACAAAGGACACAAAATGAAGGTCCCTCAAACCCCCTCTTAACGATATTGTCCCATGTGAGAATTCTGCCTTTCAAAACCAGCCAGAGGAAGAGAGTAATTTTAGGCCATAGTTTGGCTCCCCATAGACACTTCCAAGTATGTCCCATAGGTTGATCCACTGGGATGGTCTGCAGAGAGTATGCTTCCTTAATAGTAAACAAGCCTCTAGGGAGGTACCCCCACCTCAGTAAATCCATACCCCTCTGGGTTTTTATCTGTCAGTGTATCAATAATTCATGGATTTTCTTCCCTACCTCATCCCCATAGTTGTCCGTCCACCAGTTAAGCGGTTTCCAAACACGAAAAACCCTGTCATTCTGACCCTCCCACCAATAACAATTAACCGTCAGCCAATTGTGGTTGAAAGAAGGGGAGTCCACGAGGATATCATTCACCCAAAATAAGAGTAGGATCTTGTTGCCAGGCATCAGACCAGATATTGGCAGAAGATCCTTGTCGTATCTCCCAAAAACTGTGTTTTCTGATCAGCTCACTTCCATCCCTCGCCATATTCCATATGTGTGAGCTTTTCTCCAGTCCATCATCCCGAACCCAGTCCCGTTGAGTTGTCAACGAAGCATACTTCATACTTCCTTCCCCAAAAGCTATCCCATTTCTCATTGGTATGGGTAAGCCAGTGCCACCAAATTTTAGCTCCATACAATATACTTAGTTTCTCCGGATCTCTTAGACCTAAACCCCCCTCAGGATTAGATTTACACAGAGTTTCCCAATCCACCAGAGGCCATTTCCGGTGGTTCGTAGTGCCTCCCCACAGAAAGGAGTGTTGGATATTTCTGATGTCCTTCATAGCCGATTTTGGTGCAAAAAAAACAGAGAAAAGATACAAAGGCATTGCTTGCAGCACAGATTTAACAAGAAAAACTCTTCCCGGGAAGTTCAATGATCTTAGCGTCCAGTTAGAGAGTTTATCATTTGTTCCATTCAAGAGGTCTTCCCAGGAAACCTTCTTTAAAACACCATCAGACAAAGGAGCACCAAGGTATTTGGTTGGAAGGGAGCTCTTTTTAAAACCTAAAATTCTTATAATATTCCTTTGACTAACAGGAGGAGTATTAAAGAAAAAAACCAGGGACTTATCCATACTAATAGTAAGCCCAGAGGCTCTTAAGAAGATATTCAATGCTTTCTTGATTTTTCTAGCTTCCTGGACTGAGGAGTGTCCCATAAGAAGAGTGCCAATAACAAACTGCTGGTGAGTTATAGCTTTCTCGTAGGGAAGGAACTGAAGACCTCAGAGGCTTCCCTGTTCAACTAAATGAGAGATGAGCCTTCCAAGTCCTTCCGTCATAATCACAAAGAGGAAGGGGGAGAGAGGATCTCACTGTCAGAGACCCTGAGAGGGTTTAAAGACAACAGCCGGATGCCCATTGATCAGGATGCAGAAGAAAGCCAAGGAGGTAAGGTTGGCTATCCATTTAATCCAGACATCACTGAAACCAAAGGATCTCATAATCTCTTTCATGTACGTCCAGTTTAGTTTGTCATATGCTTTGGATAAATCCAGTTTCAACAACATCCTTGCTTTCTTAGTACTTCGCAAGGAGTGAAGAACCTCCCGAGCTAAGATAATACCATCCATAATTTGTCTGCCTTCCACAAATCCTGATTGTTCTAAAGAGATCAAGGACGGAAGGAGGGGTTTGATCCGATTAGCACGAACTTTCATGATGAGTTTATAAATAATGTTACAAAGGGGAATCAGTCTAAACAAATCAATTTTATTAGCCATCGGAGTTTTGGGAATCAAGGTGAGAAAGGTGGAGTTCAAAGCGGGGAGAACACCTCTCATTTTTTGTGATTCTTCCACCACCTGCCACACTTCAATTTTAATCAAATCCCATAAATAATGGAAGAAGTTAGCAGTAAAACTATCAGGCCCTGGGGATTTCCCATCCTCCATTTGGTTTATGGCAATCTCAACTTCCTGGAATTCAATAGGTCGAATAAACATCTCATTTTGTTCATCAGTAATAAGCCGAGGAATAACATCCTTGATTTCCCTGCAAGCCCCAGTCCGGTCCATCTGTGGTTCCGTAACCACTTCCTTAAAATGATTAATAAGTTCTTGTTCTATTTCCTCATGGGATTCCACTAACACACCATCAGACTTGCGCAGGTTGCAGATCTGGTTGTGATATCTATGTTGAATGGTAGCTCTATGGAAGAACTTCGTATTCTGATCCCCATCCTTCAACCATTGGTTACGAGATTTCTGTTGCCACAGGAGTTCTTCTTGCGTCTGCCTTTGGTGAAGTTGGTCAGAAAGACTCTTTTCCTCCAAGGCCAGTTCAGAGGTCAAGCCTATATGCATGATGCTTTCCTAGACATGTTCCATCTATAATTCAAGCTTTGCCTTTTCTATCAGAATGTTCCCAAAGACATCTTTATTCCAAATTTTGATCTTCTGTTTAAGCACTTTCAGTTTTTGTTGAAAACAATACATCTTAGTTCCTTTAGGGGGTAATAGTATGCCACCAATATTCCACTCGTGTTTGGAAATCTTCATGGGTTAAACAAAATTTCTCGAACCTGAAGGGCTTTGTCATTCTCGCCCCTATATTACTCCAGAAAAGGGACACGGGCCAATGGTCGGAACCAGCAGAGGCAATAGGGCGAGAAGTCAGAGTCCCACCAAGTAGCATAATACTTTCAGAGATAATAAATCTATCCAGCCTAGCAGCAACCAAATGCTCCCCTCCTATTCTATTATTCTAGGTAAAAACATTGCTCCCCTGATCCACATTAATCAGATTACTTGCCTTAATAAACTCATTAAACAGAGTATTTTCAGGGGTAAGGATTCTTCTACCACCTTTTTTCTCAGAAAGAGACCTGATCATATTGAAGTCTCCTCCTAAGATCCAGTGGGATCCTTCAAATGTCCTCCTCAAATTAATCATACTCTTGATGAAGTTTCGTTTTTCAGGGTAACTACTAGGCCCATACACATTGGTAAGAATACCTCTCACATTAGTGCCTAAAACATGAAATTCCGCAGAGAGGCTAAAGGATGTAGAAAGAAAGTTTGAAAGGGACACTTTCCTTGGATCCCACAGAATGGCCACACCTCCAGAATGACCAGTAGCATCAATCACCATACTTTTACATTGTTTCCAAAGATTCCAAGCATTCACTTCCAGTTGTGTTCCAGAACACTTCGTTTCTTGTAACAAGACTACAGTAGGTTGTTCCTTACTAATCTTACTTTTTTCAGAGTTTTAATTTTATGAGGACCATTGGTCCCTCGAATATTCCAAGATAAAATTTTCATCAAGCACTATATCTTGTTGAGAGGAGAGCTCCCTGGATGGTAGGGTACTGGCCAAAGTCTACCAGTCTTGCCCCAATTTCTCCGATTCGCTCCCTGTTCGACCTCCTCCCCCTCTTTGATCCTTCTTCTTTGAAATTCTTTTTGTTCTCCTTCAGTTTCAAGGGTCCAATCCCCAGGCTAGGAGTAGGTTTTGTTTTCAATATAGCTTCCTTCAATAGTTGAAGTTGATTATCAGAAATAGAGTGAACTTCTATGTTTTTGCAGGCCTCTTCAATGCTATCAAGATCCAGGTCTCCTAGTTCCATCTCATCAGGATCCTCTTCCATACTGTCTGCTTCAAGAGTGTTTTTTCTATCAGATTTGTTTTTATTATTGATCTCTGTTATCACCTCTGTAGTTACAACTTCTTGATGTGATGATTCCTGTGTCATCATAGGAATTAGGGTTCCTAACAGGTCGGGATGCAGAGCCGCAAAAATATTAGAAGTGATTTCCTTTTTACCCAAATCAGGGCCGTTATGTCTCCTTCTCGTTCTTCTCCTGTTAGGAACTTTGAAAAAACCTTCCGTATCTTGCTGCTCCTGAGTTTTGCTACCAAGTATTTCCATGGGGAGGTTAAGATGGCAGTCCTGGGCCAGATGCCCATGGGTATGACACCGCCGACACTGAAAAGGGATGTGTTCATAATCAAGGGTTTGAAACCATTAAGATTCTTCCCAGGTTAAAGTGATCCCCTCTGGTAGGGTTTTAGAAATATTCATATAAACAAAGAGGCGAGCATACGATACATACCTTCCTTACTTCGTTTGATCGGAGATCTTAACAAAATGACCCAGAGCTCCTCCAATCGCCTTCAGAATGTCCGAATCCCAGTACTCAGTTGGTAATGAATAGAGTCTAATCCATACCGGGGCTATTGATAGGTCCTCCTTGTCAGGATTAAAATGATCCTTCCACATTCTTAAGAATAAACCAGTAGAGTAGTAGAAATAGGGTACTCCCTCGAAAATACGATCCTTGTCTTCCACATTAAGGAAAACCACTGTAAAGAAACCCTTAGAGCCCAATAAGAGATCAAAGTGCCCTTTCGGTTTCCATGTAGCGTTAATCCACCATGTTAGAGCTTTCTCAGAAGGCCATATACCCATAAATTTCCCTATTAGGGCATGGTCCGTCATATGTTGTATTCTCTGCTTTACCTGTGTAGGGTTCATAGAAATAGTTGGGGTACTAATCGATTTGGGGATACAGAACCTCTGTCCTGATTCACCTCTCACCGCATCATGAGTATCGACTCGAGGACTGCGACCCTCTCCTCCTATTCTCTCTGCTTGAGTTTGTAGTGGCATAATCTCTTTATGCTTAGCATTATCTTGCAGTGGAGGAGGGGAAGGGCCCCTCCCCTATGATCGCACCATCCCGCCGACACTCTCCCAAAAACACAGTACAAACCCCATCCTTCAATGTGCCAACGAGCAGGCGTTAAGGTTAATCACTTCTTGGAGCTCCATCCCTCACAGAACGTCCTAACATGATGATAACATTAATATAAAATATCATATACAATATTTTTCCAAAAACATTTTTAAAAGTATATTGATGTATGCCAAATTTTTATTTAAGTTTAATAATTTATATTATAATGAAATATATTAAAAAAATGAATTATATATATATATTCAATTTGATTTTAATTATGAATTAAAATTATACTTTCCAATATAATTTTGACTAAAGATTTTATTTTAAAAATGATTTTTTTTTTTTTTTAAATATCAAAATGATAAATTTAATTTGAAAATCTCATTTTTAATCTCATTATAATCTATATCAATTTGATTTTGATTGTAAACCAAAAGCTCACTTTAAAAATATTTTGTTATAACGATTATCAATTTAATTTCAAACACCATCTTGTTTTCTTATTGAAGATCCGTACAATAATGTTAATTTAATTTGACATGTATATAACAATGAAAGCATACATATCACACTAAAGGCAAGAGTTTATGCATTTTGGTTAGGATTTTATGTCTAAGTGAACGACACGCGGGATGGAGTGATAAGTGAAGGTATGGGTCACTTAACGGATGTGGGGCTTGGTCACTCTCCATGTGGAGCCTCGACGTAATGATATGATGAGTTTAACGGATGTGGGGGCTTGGTCACTCTTTATATGTAGCTTGTAGTTAATGATATGATGAGTTTTATAATGGTGTTTGGGGTATGGTTTTTCAATTCATTATTTATAGTTATATATATTTGGTTCTTTTGGAATATTTCCTGTTGTTTTTTGTGTTCATGTATCTTTCCTCTACGTGTGAGTTCTTTTTTTGGGGTAAGGATTGGTTTCTTTTCTTGCTATGTTATTATTGCTTATTGCTTTCATTTGTGAGTCTTTTTCAGGCTAGGAGTGGTTTCTTTTCTTGTTATGTTATTATTGCTTCAGTTTGCTTTGTTTTGGGCTCTTTTTAGTTTAGTCTACTTTCCTTCGTGGGTTTGTTGGGTTCGCTTAGTCTACAATTCTTCATGGGTTTTCCCAGTATGCTCTGCACCGAGGGATATGCTTGCTCCCCTAAGTTTGGTTAGTTTTCCCATGTTTGCTCCTCTCCTCGGAATGTGAGGAGACTCTGCCTGTTTTGGAGCCCGATAAGGATGCGCTCACACCTTTGGTTTCCCCAGACGACAATCTGACTGTCCGCGGGCTTTATGTGGAAGGGCCTTTGTCCTCGGCATCCTTGAATGACTCACATAACCGCATTATACACATCCCCTCATATTTGGAAATGGTTCAAAAAACATCTCTCCCTGTGTATTTAAATAATCGGATTGTTGGAGGGGGGGATTCTTATATTAAATCTGAGATTGCTCCGCCGGATTCTTCGACTTTGGCACTCACTGAGGAGGCGCCGAAAAACATCCCATCTTCTGCCATTTTTCCCACGATGGGCGAGCAATGTATTGCGAAGGGGGCTTGGCTCGGTGGGCTGGATGCCGACTTCTCTCCCATAAAAACTAGAAGTGCCAGGAAAAATGCAAAGGTCAACGCTCGGGGGGGTGTTGACAAAGACGTTCCGAATATCCCCATCCCCCCCGACACCAGGGCTCTTAGAGGAATCAAAGCCCTAGCCAGGGGTCGATAATGATTTTGCTCTCCTTGAACATTAGGGGTGTGGGGGGCATGCCCAAACAACTGGCCCTCAAAAGAATCCTACAAATTGTTAATCCTGATTTGGTTCTTTTACAAGAAACTATGGTTTGTGGGGAGAAAGCTCGTATTTTTTTCAATAAATTAAAACCTGGGTGGTGTTTGTCCTCTGTGGATGCGGCTGGCCTTTCAGGTGGTCTCTTAGCAGCTTGGAACCCGGGGGTCTTAAAACTGGATTCTTTTATTACCACATTGGGTATACTACTGACTGGTAGTTTCAGAGGTTCAGATAAGGTTGTAAATATCATAAATTGCTATGGGCCCTACAATAGCAGGGAAACATTCTGGAATTTGGCCTGTTCGGGTCATCTCTTGGCTTTGGACAATTTGATACTTGCAGGTGATTTGAATTTTTCATGTGGTGCCGAGGAAATCTGGGGTAACACGACTAGAAGGGACCCTCTGGGGAATTACTTCAAAAACCTTTTCTCTACATACTCTCTGATTGATGTGGAACCTAGGCCTTTATCCCCAACGTGGTCTAATGGCCGGCTTGATGAGCATTTGATTTCAAAACGGCTTGATCGATATCTGTTATCTGAGCCTCTTTTGAGATCTTTTCACACATACAGATCTTGGTGCATGCAGACTCATATCAGTGATCATACCCCAATCATTCTGCAATTTGAAATCGAAGCTATGCACTGGATATACCCATTCAAATTCAATTCTGTTTGGTTAAATGATTCCGATTTTTATGTTGGTGTCCGAACTCTTTGGGCTGATACGGATGTATCGGGGGAGCGGTCGGCTATGGACAAGTTGGCTGTCAAGTTATGGGCCCTTAAAGATTATACTATGAAATGGGAATGCTCCAAAAAAGATGAACAAACCACTGAACTAAATGCTCTGGAATTTGAAATTGGGGATCTTCGGGATCAATCTCTGAGAGCGGGAATCTCTCATACTGATCAATCACGCCTTGCTCTGCTGGAGGAAAGAAAACTTAAAATCCTACTGAATCAAGAGGAGTCCTGGCGCTTAAAGAGTAGGGCTATATGGCTCAAGGCTGGTGATTTAAACACAAATTTTTTTCATCGTTATGTTGATGGACGCAGAATTCAAAACAACATTTGGGACCTGAATGATCATGATGGGCGACGGATCCGTGGGGATGACGCTTTAAAGTCTGAGGCGTCATGCCATTTTCTTGATTACTATACTGACCCTAAAACTACCTCCCTACCCGAACAGTTTAAACTTATAAAGGAATATCCTCGGATGTTCACTAATGCGGAGGGGGACAAATTTTTTGAAAATATCTCCTGCTCAGATGTTCAGAACACCCTTCGGGTTTTAGCTAAGGATAAATCTCCTGGGCCGGATGGGTGGACGGTGGAGCTATTCATACATTTTTTCGATGTAATGGGAAATGACTTGAGGGATGCGGTTGATGAATCTCGTTCCTTGGGTTTGGTCTCTAGGGCACTAAATTCCACTTATCTGGCACTGATACCTAAATCTACACATCCTGAGAGTTTTGATGACTACCGTCCGATTGCTTTGTGCAATATTGTTTATAAGATTATATCTAAGGTTATTGCACAGCGTATCAAGCTGATCTTGTCCACTTTCATCTCTATGGAACAATATGGCTTTCTGGAGGGGCGGCAGATACACGATGCGGTTGGTGTGGCCCAAGAGGTTTTCCATAGTATTACCCAGAAAAAGATGGAGGCTCTCATTCTGCAACTTGACCTGGTAAAAGCCTACGACCGTGTAAAATGGACTTTTCTCAAGTTGATACTTATACAAATTGGCCTTCCGTGGAAGGTTATGAAGTGGATTATGGCCTGTGTTATGTCAGTCAACTATGTTGTACTTATAAATGGCCAGCCGACGGAATTCTTCAAAGCATCTAGGGGTCTCCGTCAGGGTTGCCCCCTTTCTCCCCTTTTGTTCCTGCTAATCATTGAGGGGTTGAGTCTCTCAATACACAAAGCAAAATCCAAGGGCTCTCTTGTTGGTATCAAAATCTCGGCTGATGTTTCTGTAACACATTCGTTGTTCATGGATGATGTGATGTTATTCGGGCTGGGTATTCTGGCGGAATGGATACAATATAAGAGAATTCTTGACCTCTTTTGCTGTGTTACTGGTATGCTCATTAGTATGGTGAAATCCAGTTTCCTGAAACATGCACTGGAGGAAAACGTGGAACTTAATGTCAGGGACTTTCTTCCTTTGCAATTTAAAGAGTTAACTGATGGTACCAAATATCTCGGCTTCTTCCTCAAACCTGCAAATTATAGAACTAACGACTGGCTATGGCTTGTAAAACGCTTCGATTCACGCATCAACCATTGGAGCTTGAGGTATCTTTCACTGGGTGGCTGGATTACTTTGGCTAAGTCTGTACTCCAGAACATGGGAGTATACTGGTTCTCCCTTTGCAAAATCCCGACTTCTATTATGCACATTCTGCGGGGAAAATTCTTCCGCTTTATATGGTCTGGTGGAGGTGAAAAGAACAGATTTCATCTAATAAATTGGAAATGCATGGCAAAACCATATTGCCTGGGTGGCTGGAATATTAAGAATTTGGAATTGTTTGTGACTGCACTTCATGCGAAGAGCCTGTGGCGTGTTTTATTTAATAACTCTAAGTGGGGCTGCATCACTCGGGCCAAGTATCTCAAAAAGATCTCGGTCTCGTCCTGGTTCTGGCTTGACAGGCATTTATTAAACGACACTTCCAATATTTGGCGCGGGCTTATGGGTGCTTACTCTGTTGTGGCAAAGTGGCTCTCTTGGATCCCAGGCAATGGCCGGGAGATCAGACTTGGCTTGGATCCTGTCATGGGGACTGCGCCCATGTTTCACTTCTCACATGAACTCCTCGCGCACCTACGCGCACGTGGGCTTTTCTATATGTCTCATGTTGTTGCTTTCAATAATCAGGGGTGGATCTCTGCTCGACAACTAGGTATTTACGGGGATATGGGTAAAGAATGGTTGGCATTCACCTTGCTTCTCCGTCAGGCAAACATCCATTTCGGTGATTCTCCGGACAGGTTGGTTTGGTCTTGGGATGTTGCTCATGGTATGGTTACGTCGAAACTTGCATATGATTCTTTATTTGCTGACTGTAAACCGAAGGCGGTTTGGTGGCACTCTAAGATATGGAAACTTGCCCTTCCTCCGAGGATCAGATGTTTTATCTGGTTGGCTATGGGAAACTATATTCTTACCTGGGATAACCTCTGTCACCGTGGCTTCAACGGACCTGGCTGGTGTCCTCTATGCTGTACACACGAGGAAACGGTAGACCACCTTTTCTCTTCGTGTCCTTTCTGGAGGGATCTCTAGATGCTCACTGTCAATTCTATTGGGATAAATGCTGATTGGCACTCGTTCACCTTACTGGACAGTTTTGGTAAATGGTTTCACGATCCTCAATATGCACGATGGCTCGAACTACCCTGTTATATGATGTGGGAGCTATGGAAGATGCGTAATCGCCTTGTTTTCGAGGGGACTGCTATTGATCTGCATTGGTTAAGTGGTCATATCATAGTTGCATTTATGGAGTATAATTCTGGTTCTGTACCTATGGGGGGCAAGAAAATCACTTCTGGTAAGCTTCCCGGTTATCGCATGGCTCCCCCGGTTTTAATATACCCTTGCGGGTTCTTTGATGGGGCTGCGGCTGGGGGGGGTGGTGGATGTTGGGCGGGTGTGGTGCTTCATCTAAATACCTCTGTTTCCTACCGGTTACATTTAAATCTGGGTCCTGGAACTAATACACGCAGTGAATTATGTGCTCTCTGGCTCCTTTTATACTTTGCCCGGCGCTTACAGGTTTCCTCTATTGTTGTAATGGGCGACTCCTCATCCATTATATCTTGGGCACTGGGTTCATGCTCTCTGAATGTATTGATACTCACTAAATGGAAGGCTGCAGTTAGGAAATACATTAGTGAATTTCAGCATATTCACTTTGCACATGTTTTCCGCGAGATAAATATGGAGGCGGACTGCCTTTCAAAGAGGGCTTTGCTTTCACCGTTAGGCCATATTTTGTGGGAGGAATGGCATGTGGACCTTCTTTACTCTCGGGGCTCGATTGACCTGCTTTGGAGCTGACTCTTATGTTTGGTATCAGTTTGGGCATTTTTGGTACTCTTACTCACATATATATATGCGGATATTTTTTGTGCAGGTACTTAGTATCCTTTCTCCAACTACTTGTTGGATTTTTGATCCGGTTTGGTTACGCGGCTCTATTGTTTTTATTGACCTTTGTGTCCAGGCCTCTGGCTGTTTTGGACCTTTTTTGGGATGATATTATATGTATTTATGTATTGACATCTTGAGACTTTGCTACTTGTGGTCAGTTACTTTGTCAACTTACAGTTGGTGAGTTTCTATCACAACTGGGAGATGCTTTTATCGGTTTGTTTGGGATTATGGATCCTGTTTTGATGTGATGTGGTATGGGGCTCATGTGCCCGTATTCTATGGGGTTCATGTGCCCGTATATTTGGGGCTCATGTTGCCAGTATGTTATATGCTCTTACAGTTTGAAGACCTGATGTAATGTTCCTATTTACTATTTCGCTTTATTAATAGTAAGATAAATTTATGTGAAAAAAAAAATCCTGTAGGCACAAGCTCTAGTCACAAGGTGACGAGAGCATGTGATAGCACCTCCCAACCTCGTATTGAATAAGAGACTCTAGAAGCTGAAGCTGCCTACCTTTGGAAGACCCCAGACCCCTTCCCATATTCGACGAGAAAATTTCGAGGCAAACGATTCAGTGAAAACCGAACACGGTATTTTAAGTTGAATATTCTAGTCAAAGCAACGATAGGACTTGACTTCACCACAAGCCATCTTGAAATGTTTTATGGTATGTTTCTGTTAGGATTCATCATACCAAATAAAGCGCGGTTACTAGCAATATAGTCACTCCATCTCTCTGCCTATCTATAATCAAAATGAAATATTTAACGAAAATTTATGGTGAGATGCTATTTCTGGATAAAGCTAACCATCACTTATTATATGCGTCTTTGTACACATTTATAGTAAAGCAAATACATGTATGTTAACATTGCTATTTACATGTGAATGTAATAAAATAAAATTAAAATTAAACTAATATTATTATATTCTTAAAAAAATATTGAAATATTATTTTTGTCGTGTGTAGTACAACCGTTTATGGGATAGAATATGTAATATTAAAAAAAACAGTATACAATTTAATATGGGATAGAATATGTACTATTAAAAAAAATATTCAATTTAATATGGGATAGAATATGTAATATTTAAAAAAGAACAATATTAAAGTTTTATATAAATCTGATAAATACATTTAGTCAATATATTAACGTGAAATTAATTAAATATTTATTTTTTAAGATTTTTTTTCCTTTGAAAATAATTTTTTTAAATATAAAAAGTATTTTACAATTAAAATTAAATAAACATTTTATATATTTTATCTTAAATAATTAATTCTATATATATATTTAAAATAACGGATAACGAGTTTTTTATATAAAAAGAGTAACGAAATTACAAAAAAGATGGGAAGATTGATCTCAAAATTGAAGAGCTGCCATGAATTCTAGCTCTTCACTTTCCAATCTAGGAAGATCATACATAGGACCTATTCTGCGATAGCTGTAGACTCTTACAAACTTGGCTAGAAGCAAAATACAGGATTAATGCATAGAAAGAAACCTTAAACTAGCTGATCATCAACTTTTACAAGCCTAGCAAAAAGAGACTTATCACAATGTTCTGAATCGACATAAAAGAGCAAAGAGTTCGAACGAACTGAGAATTCCAAGATTAACGAGTTACTACCTAAGCATTCTTCTCCTTGTTTCCAGCAACAACTCCAGCTTTATCTTCAACAATTCCTTGAAAGGAAATGGTGCTGTTCCTGAAGTCAGACCTCATGCCATCTATCTTAGCTTCCACGATTATGATACTGCAGTGTAGAGCCCTAATTTGAGTACTCAAATCCACAGAACAGAGACAACCATTCTCAACCTTCCCAAGAAGAATGTCATAATACTCCTTCATCTTGCTACTGCTGCTGCGAACTTCAAAATTTGTAATCTGGACAATGGTGAAAAGGTGAGAAATGGTTCTTTTAAGATCAAAATTCTCTCATTTGAGCTAGTGGACTTGAGAATCCAAGTCCTTCAATTGCGAATGAACCTTAGAGTAAGGATTGTCCAGCCCAGGTGGAGACCTTGGATTCTTGAAACCATTGCTATCACCTGCTAAATGCGCCCAATTCCTGCCATTACTCGACTCTTAATTTCTGGAGTGCCATGAATAGGAGGTCGCACAGAGCCACAAAGGTTCTGCCCCTACACAATGTCGAGATTTGAAGAAGTTCTTTGCAAACCAACACCCCCCTGAATGGGCCGAAGACTGGAGATGTTTCCTATAGCGAAGGCATTGCAACTAAGGGAGGCTCTGGCCGACAATGGGATTATCTTCCTCCATAATAAACCAGATGACAAAAACCCTGATCTTAGTGCAAATTGAGCCCTGCAGAATGACAGGGGGGATGGTGCAAGCTAATGCTGGCCACTCATGACGCGTTAGTCGCAATGGACTTCTGCAAAAATAGAAATCTGAACGTCAAAAAGCAATATTAGAGCTACCTGCACAACTTTTTCGAATATAGCGCAAGAA